>CAWUFW010009161.1:600000-811268 GCA_963921515.1 Calotriton arnoldi
GATGCTGGAGGCAATCATGCATAGGAGGTGCAACACTGTTCTGACTTACCTGATACTGTGGCTGAAGAGGCAGCAGTGGCTGAAAGGCTTGGACTCTTGTGGGGCTGGGGTAAGCTTTCCCAGGGGGTGAGCTGAGTATTGCCACAAGGAAGGTTTGTACTTGTGAGCAGTGGCGTAGGGTCCCTCCCCCCCTGCTCTAGCAGCTTAAGTGGGGGCTGATTCTTGGCTCGATGGGCTGGTGAACTGCATCCTACTAGAACATTAATTTGTTATTTGTGGGAAGACGAAATTCTCATAAGTGTCACTGTTAGGGAAAACCACAACAGAGGGATGTGGCCTCTGAGCTGCTGCACAGTGAACGAAACTAAAACAGAAGAAAGATGAGAATAGGGGAAAAACAAAGAGTGGGGGACAAATTGAGAAAGTAAGCATGAGAAAAAAAGGTAAGAGGGGAAAAATGTGGATGAAAAAGTTAGGTAGATGGATGTAAAAAAGTAAAAAAAAAAAAAAAAAAAATGGGAGGAGTAAGGAAGGGTGGAAGGAAAAAATGTGAAAGGCAAAATGGAAGAAAAGGAGAAATGTATAATTTCAAGATGAAAGGATGGATAAGTGGAAGGGAGAAAAGATGGAAGGTTTAAATTGAGAATAGATGGAAGGGAGAGTGAAAGTATCGCTAGGCGAAAGGGTGAATGAATGGAAAGATTGGAAGATGAGTGAAATGATGACTGAAGGTATAGTGCAAGGATGGATGGGTTAAAGCATGGATAGATTAATAAATATATGGATGAGTGGAAGGTTGAAATGCAGGATGGATGAAAAGGGGAATGGAATGAAGGGTGGATAAATGAATAGATGGAAATTAGTAGATGGGAGTGTGAAAGAACGCATGGATAGAAGTATGAAGGGAACTTTCCTAAGGAGAGTCAGGTTTGCCCACTTCACGTGCTTTATGATTAGAGATATGGTTCTCCAATCAAGTGGCGGGTATTTTAATTTTGTGGCTACTCCATTGAAGGTGGGATTGGCCCACATTGATAATGAAACCCAGATCATGGAGGAGATCTGTGTTGGAGGCAGACACTGCTACTTGCTTGCACTCTATATCAGCCAGTCATCGAGATGGGGGGAAACGGGGATGCTGCTCCTCCGTAGATGAGTGGCTACCACTGCAAGGCATTCGGGGAACACTCTTTGGGCGGTAGGGACGCCAAATGGCAGAACTTTTAATTGAAAGTACTGTCCACTTACCGTGAACCTGAGGTAGCAGCAATGTGCAGGATGGATTGGGATGTAGAAATAGGCGTCTTTCAAGTTGAGGGTGGTCATGAAGTCGCCTTGTCGCAGTAGTGAAATGATATCCTGGAAGAGAATGTACATGTTGAGGGGTCCAAGGTCTAGTATGGGCCTCAGATACCCATCCTTTTAAGTATAGGGAGTACACCCATTTGCCACGTTGTTGGGGTGTCACTGGCTCTATGGATCCCTTAAGTAAGAGTGCATGCACTTCACTTTGTAGGAGCCTTTGGTGTTGAAGTGAAAGGGATGTTTGCGTGGGAAGGGCGTTTGGTGGTGGTGCAGTAAGCTCCAGGCAGTAACCCTGCTCTAAAATGGATAAGACTCATGTCTGTGGTTATGTTTCGCCATTGTGGATGGAAATCCTGCCGACATCCCCCCAACAGGGGTAATGAGATCGGGGGGGAAGAGAGAGGAAGTGACTGCTTAGGGCGTGCAGCTCCCTTAGCTGCTTAGCCCCAACCCCTACCTTAGGCGTGGTTTCTTCGAAAGGCATCCCTGGAATATCCTTGTGAGGCTTGTGGTTGTTGCTGTTGCCTCTGGTATCAGGACGAAGCATCTTGGAGGTAGTTTTGGCACGGTTACGAAATTGTGTGTGAAGAAAAGTCGCATGGAGCGATAGAGACTGGAGAACTCCCATTGGTTTGGTTGTATCTGATCAACTTGAGACCTAAAGAGGTATTCCCCATGAAAGGGCATATTGATCAGATGGCTGCTGAACCCCTGGCTTGAAGCCAGACATACGAAGCCAAGCATGCCTGCGGATTAACATGCTGGAATTTATACCCCTGCTGGTGATATCTGCTGCATCAAAAGCACACCGGATGATGGTGTTTGAGAGTCTTTGCCCCTTAGCTAGAATCTCTGTTCATAACTGATCTGCAAGATGTTGTATTAAGTCCCCATTTCATCGCATTGGGCTCACCAATAACACTACTGAGTTGGTGATATGCCACTGAGTTGCCGATTGTGGAGCAACCCATTTTCCCACCTCCTCAGTCTTTTTGCTGCCCTTTTCAGACAGTGGGGCACCCCAGTTTCTTTTGCATTTGCCCATTTATGAGTGGCAGAGCCAGAGGGCGAAGGATTGTACTTTTTGTCAACCCTTGGGGTGAAAACTCTGGTTTTAACGGGATCCGTAAAGACCTCTTGCGTAGGCTTAGGTATTGCCTTAAGCATAGGTAACACTTTTGTGGCACTCTCTGTGTAGGAGATTTTTTCCACTGGTAAATCCTACTCCTCTGGCAAAGTGTGCAAGTAGACCTCGTGAAAGGTGGCTGCCCTGTAAATAGCCTTGTGATACAAGGTGGTATCGTCAGCAGGGGAAGGTTTGGCGGGGTTCAGCTCAAAGTCATTGTCACCTGAAGAGACAACCCCATAATCATCCCAGGGGTCATCTCATCGTTCAGTGCCTTGTAGTCCAAGTGTATCGGGTTCCGGCCTGAAGGACGTGATCTGCTTAACTAAGAACCCTCCTTCCTCTTCAAAGTCTTCCCTGAAGATATCGGAGGTGTCTTTACCTCAATGTTGCTCCACAGCGTGCCGAGCGAGTTGACGATTGTAATGATTCCCGACAGTCTTTTTGGAGCAGAAGGTGAGGCAACCAGAGCAGGAGGCCTTGTAATGCTCCGGGACCAGGCAGATGTTGAAGACTGCGTGTTGATCTGCCCATAAGTACTTGGAATGGCACTGTGGACAGTAGTGAACAGGTGTCTTTTCCATTATGGTACTCACATTCTTGAGCAGGAGGCTTGACGGAAGAGGCCAGAGAGGGGCGAAGCCCTGAGCGGAACAGCGATGAAATCAGATATGGACTCAAAGGAAGTACCACGACAGAATGAGAATGGGTGGATGCACTGAAGTATTGTTTGAAGGCTAACGGGAGCGGAGAACTGGAGAGGCCCAACAAAGAACGCGGCATCGACTCAGAACCCCGGTGAAGCACACCCGACCCCCACAGCTCTAGAAAACAATCTAACCATGGAGTTGATGCCCATCCATATTACCAGTCATAGGAGGAGTCACTATATATTTGGACTCAAAAGACTTCAAGTTGTAGGCATACGAGCCTAACACCAGATGGCAGAAGTATGCACAGCGTGTGTATCTACAGCTACACATGCCACAAACATGTAGTTCCTAAGTGTAACCGTACTACAAGTGGTGCCATTTTGGACTCTTTAGGAACTAGCGGTAAGACTTGGGGGGCTAGGGAGGAGGTCAAGGGTGGTAAATTTACAAGAAGACTTGGGTGTTTATGCAGCAACTGTAGTCTTTCTGGACCAAATCATTGAGACCAGGCCATCGAGTAAGCACTGCATAGGAGAGAGAAAATGGTTTAGGTATGGAAGAACCTACTTGAAAACAGAGGAGAGGGCACAGCTTAGATTCTCAAATCCAGGAGACTGGCTAGGGGGCAGGTGATGGTTTACCACTCCACATGCTTGGAACAGGTGCAGGAGGACGAGGATTCCTCTGGCACCGCTTTATCTTTAAGAGTTTTAGGACTCCGTAAACACTCTAGCAATCTGTTCGTCTTGCATCGCTCGAATCCTGATAGGTCGGTATCTAGTAATGTGTGTGTTTTTCAGGTCGATTGGACACAGAACATGATCTTGGTGGGATACAGGATATTGTAAATAGGCCTCTAGTCGTCGTATTGCGATGGTGGAGGGTTGCCCCTTTTGAGAAGTAGGTTGACCGGAATGCCCTGCCCTCTTGGATTGCTATTGACATATATAAAAGATGACCTTTTGTATCGACTACCGACATCGTAAATGTATGATGAACAAGCATTGGCAAAGCCAATAAGTCTCGCCTTTAGAACAAGAATGCAAAGCTATTGACTTTGCCAATGTTTTGTAAAGGATGGCTTAAAAAAAGTAAAGGGAAAAAAACTTTTTAAATACTAGAGGAAAGGCAAACATCTTAAGGTAATTCAAAACGGTACACTGCATTCAATATTTTAAAATCTTTATAAACGGCATGCTTTATTTTTCAAATAATTTTCCTTAAGGAAACATACTCTAAAAAGAATAAGGAGGTGTAAAGAAAATCACTTGCCAAGGCCTATTCTAACTTCCACAGTACTCTGAACTGAAACATGCTTTAGCCATTTGGTCCTCTGCAGCAGCCCAGCGAGCAGATTTATGAGCCTCCAAGACAGCAGACATCTCCTTTCCAGTCATGCTAATTAAACGTTCTGAAGAAAAAGAATCCTCTGCGGGAATCAGTTCCTCACCCAGCACCATAAAACCCATTGTATGGCAAGGCCGGAGCTTCTATGTCATATGCAGAATGCAGGAGTTACACCAAAAACAACCCCTAAAGCCTGCTTTTTAGTCATACCCTAGCAAAAATACACCTATTGCAGTGCTTTTATAGACAAGCGGGGAGGGGTTGGGAAGCAACACCGAGTGCAGGGTGGGGGTATTAAAAGGGCGTTAAGCATCTCACAATGGAGAGCAAAACACATGTGCACTCGTATGGAGTGGTGATTGAAAAAGAAAAAAATGTTCCCTAAATGTGAGCAGTGGAAAGTTGCAAGTCGGCCAAACAAAAGAGGGCACAAATAACACAAACAGGCAGGCAGGCCCTCGAATAAGAGTCATCAAATGAGAGCGACAATAAAACCAACCAATTGTAAGCAATGGGAAGGCTACAACCCCCCACTGTACATTTTTGGTATGGTCCAAAAGAGATTTTCGCCTACAGATAACTAAAAGCTGCCTGGTAGGTAAGACCTACAAATCACTGCCATAATACCCATTCCTGGTTTCTCAAAAAGAGTGAAAAAGTGCTGAGGTGCCATGTGGGCTGCCTGGCACTACCAGATGAGCCAACCTGAAAAGGCCGGTGTGTGGGCCATTCTTTTTGGCCCTGTGGGCTGTGATAGGACCAAAAAACAAGCCTTTACACCAGCCCTCTAAAGATGACCCATCTGGAGGGCAGACTGCCAGACTCCCCAAAGGTCAGTCCAGCTGTGTGAAGGTTGTGTCAGAGTCTGCCCAGATGTTAGGCAGACTTGGTCACCTGGAAGCCTCAATCTGCTCACCGGAGCTCTTGGTGTCACAAGGTGTTGTAGCCACGTTTCTTGCTTCCGCATATGATTGGCGATTCATACTTCTCCGGCACACCTTCCCCTTAAAGCTGCTCCATTACCTCACTGCCCGAGCACTGTCTTTTCATGGACCATGGCTGCACCGATTGTAATTCATAATGGCCTCAGTGCAGATACTGATAATAGTAAGTTGCAATGAGGTTTACAGTGGAGCAAAGGGTTAACGACTGCAATCCGTAGTCTAATCCCAGATCTGTCTCCTAAGGACACCACTGCTAATGTTTGAAAAACACAACAATAAAAAGAAAATAATACTAAGTATTTATTTAGAAATGTAAGAGTTGGCTCTTTTACAAATATTATATTGCTACAGAGGAGGAGACTGAACATTTTTAATGTTTTCAGGTGCTTTGACATCACTTCCTTTTAAGCTTGTCCTGTTAAGTCTTTAATGTGACAAAATTCCAAGTGCTTCATTTTCAGCAAAACACACACATGTAGTGCACATCTTTTTATTTTATCATGGGTGTTCATTGGTATTTAAAGAACAAAGAAGGCGGACATCCTGTCCTTTTGCTAAGAGTAGAATTCCTGTTGCAAGGGGAGTAGTCTGCTGCCGTGAAATACATTCTATGAACGTTGTCTTTAGCAGGTGGGTTCACGTGATGACATCACTTCTTGTTGAAAGCTTAATCAGGAATTTCACCCATTCAGTCCCGTGGGCACTTCACGACCTCACTTCCTGTTGTCACGAAAGCTGGTTGGGGTTGTCTTTCAGTTGCAAAGTCATGTCATGATCTCATTTCCTGCTGCAAAGTATACACGTAAAAGGATGTTGTTTCTCTGGCGTCTGTGGGTATGATGACATCACTTCCTGCGGCAACACACATCTAAATATTGACCATTTAATTATGTGACTCCACATGCAGCGAATACCACTGAAGCACTGGGTTTGGTCAGACCGGTAGAGGGAAAGGAAGTGTGGCTCGGATTCCATATGCTAGGGCTGTGCCTATTACACATGTACATTTATTTACAAGTTCATAAATATATAAATATTGCTGTTATACAAAAATAAATACATCTTTTCTCTGTGTTTTTGTATTTTACATAAAAAGTCTCTGAGCGGCGTCTCTGGGGCTGAACCTTAACTTGTGGGGTGCTCTGGAGAGCAGTGCATTGTGGGATTGCTGGAGAGTCTTGGCCCTGGGTCTTGCTCCATGCAGGTGAGGTCTACCGTACATGGACAAAGTTCATGGTCATTGCGTCGGATGGAGTTGGGTCTCTCAACCTCTTCCACGGGTGGCAGGTCAATGCAGTAGATGACGCCTACTGGGGACATGTCAGAAGAAAGCCAACGTTAGCAATACGAAGAGGCAACTTATTTCAGATGTCTTTGTTTATCAGAGAAAGGCTAAAGCATGCAGACAAAGGAGAAGGGCAGGTCTGATATCAGCATGTAAAACAGCCCACATCCCTAGATGCTGTCACAAAATGGGGCACGTCTTTAAATTTGGAGATACCTGCCCCTTCTGTCATATCCCAACTGTAAACAGAAGGATGAAGCAAGGCCAACAAAGCCCAATGCTAACCTCCCTGGGAGGAGTGGAGCCGGCAGACAATGGAAGATGCACCCGGAGAGATACAGAGGAGAAGAACCCAGTAGCTGATCCAGAGTTGGACTGCATACACCAAAGGTCAAAGTCGACTAAAGACTTTTAAATAAAAAAGTGGGGGACTTCAAAGTGGTTACTCCACCATTCCCCATCTCAACAGCAAGATGTGTGCTTCCAACTTTGTCTGCGATCAATGCACACATACTTGCATCGAAGCGCCCACCCCCACTTTCTCTCCAATCAATGCAACAGATGGTACTTTTACCACTGCCTTGCATAGCCACAGGGAGGACAGTCAACATCATTCCATCACTGTTCCCTGTATGGTGGGATCTTGACTCGAAAGGCGGCACTGGTCTGTACTCACCGTGTTGGTTGGCGGGGAGGGCTGTCTCCGCATGCTGCGGTTCAGGCTGACATGGCTGCTGCAGGAGGTGGCTCTCGGGAGACTGAAGACTCTCTTGGGCAGAGTCATCGGGGCAGTCGGGCAAGTAGCAGCTTTCCTGGGTCCTCTGTAGCGTGTTCCTGAGAAGGCAAAAGGAAAGATAAGTTCACCAACATTTGCTACTGATCAACACAGCAGTTAGTGGTGAAAAAACACAGGTCTCTCAAGGGCTTGGTCTTCAAATCAACAAAATGGCAGATTCTGAAAATCAAAAAAGAACAAGACTGTCCATCGAGCCCATACCAAA
This sequence comes from Calotriton arnoldi, assembly GCA_963921515.1. NCBI lineage: Eukaryota > Metazoa > Chordata > Amphibia > Caudata > Salamandridae > Calotriton > Calotriton arnoldi. Next base: position 607,662 of record CAWUFW010009161.1, read on the forward strand.
TCAAGCAACATGGTCAAACGGATGTTCTCAACAACTGGATTACCAATGTGTCCCTTAAAATACTCATTATGATCCAAGTTGACTCAAGGAGCAACCTCTAGCAATAATCGCTTCCCAGCCCAATAAAAAACGCCAGCGTTGTTAATGCCCGCTGCCTTACCCAAACACGGCCAAAAAATACTACGAGTAAGGGGGTTTGAATTCGACTTCAGTAGTTACCATTACCCGGATCAACAGTTCTCATTTAAATTGACCTCAAATATATCAAAGGCGGAACAGATTAATCTCGTCGCCTCATCACATTACTCCAGCACCCGCCACCTCGTGCCCTGGACCTACGACATGAAGACGCAGGGCTTATGAGAATAGGTATCGTCTATCACCACAACATTGAGCAAGATCTTGTTTTAAGAACGTATGGTGGCAGCAGAGCTCTCATGAGCATGTTAATAAGCAACCGCGCTCCATCGTTTTGTTGAGCCAACACTAAAGTCTATAAAAACTTCCACAAGAAACAAAAACAAACCAGTGTGATAGCACTGAACTCTTTCAATTTGCACCTCTGATTTGGTAACAAATATAAACAATACAGTTGCTGTCCTACTAATGTAATTTCCGGTTTGAGGAAAGCAGTTTGAAAAGACAATATGAGCAACGAAAAGTTCAAAAGTACGCTATATGGAAGGCAATTTTTACTGAGAATTATGGTAAATAGAAACATGAATAGTACTGAACATATTTAGTATCTGCAATAAATATCTCCCTGTAAGGCTGTTAAAGCTCCAACTGATGAATACAGTAGGATTTTATCTACGTCATTTCCTACGCATGTAGAAGCCCTTCGTATTTAACTAGAAGCCCTTCGTATTTAACACTTTCCATGCAGATGTAATACCGCGGTGTGTTTATGTCGCGGTGTTTTTATGCGAATGGGGTGTTTTGGAAGTCAGCTTTGTGTTGTAAACTGTTCGCAGGCGTCACTCTCTGTAACCAACATACGTTTGTATGCTTTAATATTTCTCATTAAACGTAGAATGGACCATTTTCAGCTCAGTTGTAAATCCCACATAATTATTGTGGATTAATTAAACTTCAAAATAAAAGTCAGTGCTCCTCTGTATTTCACTTTACAGCTCCAGGCAGTGCTCTGACCTTTTATTTCAGGTTTCCAAAACACTCCAGGAGACAGATGTGAAGCTGTGGTAACCGAGGATCAGTCTGGGTTGCGCAGAAGAGGCTCTGTGTTAGAGGAGTTTCTCACTGTGAAGTGTTTCTAAGGTGAATGGGAAACAGCCTATTTCCTCCAATGAGCAGACAGGTCCTTCATTCATAGCAGAGAGAACACAGAAATGTCTAAGATGGACATTTCCCAATAAGATTTGAGTTCAAAGCCTACTGCCTCATTTAACGAAATGCGCGACTCTGACCAGAGTGGGACTACGTGGAAGTTAGAGATGGACTTTGAGCAGAATGTGTTGCTTACACCATCATCTTCCTGTGAAAGTTTGCTGCGTCTAGATAGTACATATACCGATGACGCCTGCAATGCACTAACACGTTGCTGAAGCAATTGCTGCAAAAACGCAATTTTCCAAGAATGTTACTTAATTGCATAAGATGTACGTGCTACAGCAACCAACATTAGCATGGAGAACGCTCGATGCTGCACCCTTGAGGCACCAAAGCGTTCTCGTTTACCGTCACACAAGATACCACCTAAGTTGTAACTGCTGGCTGACAGATTGAGAGGCAGTTGCGTATAGGTTAGGCTGCGCCTTCTTCAACATGCGTAGCAACAAAGTAACTGTGTTCCTTACCCTGACACTTGGTGGTCGCTCGCCATCAGGCTCCCCGGCAGTGACGCGCTGGGCTCGGCATCTCTTGTGAGCACCCCCTGCATTAACGTGTTCGGATTAGGATTTCCAGTCAGAAATCCCTGAAGTAAGGGACTGGGGTCAACGCTCCCGGTTAGAATACCTTGTAGTAAGGCGTGTCTCTCTTCCGACTGCTGAAATAAAAGACAAATAGTAGTAAGACACTGTGCAGCAGAATTCAAATCCAAGAATCAATGTGGCTTCTGGAATCAAGAAATTTAAGAACTTCACCCCATGCATGATTCAAGGCCTATCCCAAAGACTGTGTATAACTTTGTATAACTAACTCTGCTCCCTGCTTCTTTAATCCCTACCCAGTTTCAATGAATCCCCATGGTGAGTGTATCTTGAAATCCTCTCAACACATCCATTTCCCCCACCACATTCGCTCGTCCGGATGCAAATGGTGAGTTTCTCTCGGATCTGGGAATCACTGCTCCTCTTGTCACACATTGTGTACAACATGAACATAACTAGCAGAGTAAAGTTGCTCCACCAATCCTGTGCTTGGACTACCACTAGCCTGAAAACCCTCACATCCGCAACTGCAAAGTCCTCAATTCTTGTACAAATCCTACCCTTATCTATTTCTTCTTCGTTTCAATCCAGCTTGAGTTTCTAGGTTTTGGTTTGAATTATGCAGGACACTATACCCAGAGTTCTACAAAGTTTCTGTGTAGCTGCCCTCCTTATCCTGTGCCATAAGTCAGTAAATTTCCAGACAGTGATGCAGGTACACCTGTGCCAGTCAATACCTGAATACAGTCATCTGGTTGGTAGTCCCTGCGCTTGGCAGCCAGGCCGCTCAGTTCACCAGGGAGGCAGCTTCCATTGGCATAGGGAAGCCCGTTGGCTTGGCCGGTAGAAACCCCTCGAAGTGGGACCATGGTGTACTGGCAAGAGGACGTCAGGAGCCCTGTCCGGGGGAACGCAAGATCTGTACTTTGCTCTGTGAGGAGGAGAAGGGGGGAGTTAGAAGCAATAAGCCTTTTTCTTAGCCAATCAGAACTTAACATGATGCAGCCATGTATCTCACATGATACCAGATCTCATATAGTCAATCACTGTCTGTTACAGAGGAAGTCCTGGGTGCTAGTGAACAGCTACACATCACCAACCAGCGCATGCCTCCATCTTTGCACTTCTACATCCGGTGGCAATCACTAAAACGATATCAAATCAGGTGCTGTCTGTATTGTGCCGCACTGCGTGACGTCTGTGTAGCTCGCGTATCTCAAGCCAGCTGCCTTCTGTAAAGCTTTACATCCTCCAATCTGCGTATTTCTCAAGCTGGGGTTCTTCAAGCATCAAATCTACCATCAACAGCATTCGCCCTCTAGGTTTCACACACACCAATCGGGCATTCCCATGGCTCTCCGCGCTTCCTATCCCCGGACACAGAGTTCATTTAAGGGCAGGTTTTGTATATGTCCATCCCACCAATCATGGCAACGTAGAATAGGTTTAAAGCTGCAAATCCACCAATCACAGCACTCCTTAAGCTCAGGTCCTATATGCTTCATACACACCAATCAATAATTCCCACGGCTTTCTGTCTTCCTATTACCAGCCACAGAGTTAATTTAAGGGCACGTTTTGTACATTTCAATCCCACCAATCACATAAAGGAAGAATAAGTTCAAAGCTGCAAAACGACCAATCACAGCATTCCTTAAGCTCAGGTTCTATATGCATAACATACACCAATCAGAATATTCAAGAGGCTCAGTCTGCTTCATCAGTCATAGAATGCCTTTCAGTGCAAGTTCTCTGTGTTTAAGATCCACCAAAAAACACATTCCTTAATGTCAGTGACAGGATTTTGCAAACTCAGTCTGCCTCACATGAACCAATCATAGCATTCCTCTGTCCCTAGAGACACCAATCACATCCCTCAAGCTCACATAAAACAAACCATAGCATCCACCAGACCCTCAATGATCCACATACATTAAGGGACACATTGAACAGTATATGTGCACCTTCCTGCCCACACATACACCCCCCACCCCCAGAATATTTTGAGAGCCACTTACTCTGCTTTGACCAAGCCCTCCAGAGGCAGCAGGGGATGAAGGCCACAATGATGAAGACGATGGAGCCCAACACAACGCCCACGATGAGGTACGGCAAGTCGCTGGACCGGGCTACCTTAGCTCCGATGCTGGGTGGCCCTGAGCCACCCTTCTCCGGTGGCGATTGGGAGGGCAACAGTGATGGAGGGAGGCGTCCGGGCGGCCCGGGGAACTTGCGGGCTGCAAGGTAACAGAACTTGGTGAGAATCTCAGGTGGTGATCTTAGAGCAAGCACGCTACCCTTCTTCAGGACCACTGAAACGGCATCACTGTTCCGCTGTAGAGCCTTCAGTGAAAATGTGGCTTTACTGAACTTGTCACATAACCCAACCCCTGCTACATAATCTGCAGATTTCAAGTAACAACTGTTTTAGAGCAAACAAATCAAAAATCACTAACAAGATTAGGGTACCCAGAATAAAAGAGGTGCACCTTTTATTACATGAAGTGTGCACACCTAGTCTGGAGTTCTGCTGTGTGTAACTCTGTATGTGTAATGCAAATTATTTTAAAGTAGAACTTAGAAGAGACAATGTTACTGGTGTTCCTGTGCTTCCATGCAAGGCAAAAATTAGTATATATTGGTTAATAAAATGTTCAATAGGATTTAGTGAATGTACATAGTTTTCTGCATTAAGAAACCTTTGCATTTGTATGTGTTGAAATCACAAAACAGAGAATAACTGCCAGTAAGGTGGCCGCATAATTTGCTTTTTATTGCTGCCTAATTTAGTCGTCCCAGCCACATAATTTGGTCTTCCACTCCTGTACAATTTCAATGGTTCAGTCCATATCCCATCATGCAAACGTAGGATGGTTGTGATGTCATGGAACGTGGTAGGAGATGGTGCAAAGAAAAAGAAGGTGCTTCTGGCATGAAAGTCAGAACACAGCCAGCGTTTACAGTGTTTCTATAAACTATACAGATATTAGAGTAAGCATGGAGGGGAGTAGGTGAGTGAAAGTTTCCTCTCAACAACTTTAGGGTCTTAGCAAGCGCTTTATCAGAACGACACTAAGAGGATACAAAATAGAACGATTTTGAAGTGTGTAACTGAACAATCCAGCAGGTGGCAGCAGAGGCAAGCTTCGGAGCCTGAAGAAGGTCCCATGATATAGAAAGGCACTATTAGGAGGCAGGGGGATAAAACATAGCATGGAAGCTGCAAGTTTGGGTCTCGGCACTGAGGTGTGAGCTCATTTCCTACAGTGTTTAACGTCTAAAGAACTGATGGATAATTATTCCATCACATTATGAGCCAGAAAGTGCACAGGGGGCAAGAAAATATCCATACGGGTTCCAATAAACATGGACACCGAAATAAATGGGAGTGTGAAATGACCACAGCAAGAGATATGATAATTTACATATTGAATTTACAGCTGGCACTGCCAGGCTGGCGCGTGCTGGGCGCATCTGGCAGACGTCGCGCCTCGCCTTACCTCTGGTTTCGCAGATCATGACGTTGCTGAACTCGCTCTCGCCGCCCTCATTGAAGCAGCGCATCTTGATGTCGTACGAGGTTTCTGGCTGCAGGTGGGCGATGGAATGCCAATGCCTGTCCCCTGTGAGCAGAGGTGGAGAACATGTTCATGTCAAGTCCCAGGGTGGCAGCCGCTCGCTCTGGGTGCAAATGTGGGATGGGTCTGAAAACTGCATGAATGAAGGGGTGCGCGTCTGCAGCGAATGCACATGCTGAGCTGTAAGTGGGAATGACTGTCACCAAGACATCAGTGCCTCTACATGGTGGCACAGGCTGCCATCAGCTCCTCAGCCCTTCTGTGCTAGGATGAACTATCCCTACAGTCTTAGGGTCTCTATGAGATCTGACTGTCCCTAGGACTTCAGCCCCTCTACATGGTGAGACTGGCTGCCTTTAGCTCCTCAGCCCTTCTCTGTGAGAGTAGGAACTATCCCTACAGTCTTAGGGTTCTCTCTGTGATTTCACTTGGTTGGTCCCCACCTGTAATAGCACAATTAGCCAAACCAGTGGAATGGAATGCTGCCTAGAACAATTGCCAATAGTTACAGTGAACGCAAGCATTTCCATTCACAAGGTTTTGTTTTTCTCCTTGAGAATGGAAAGCCCTAGGGACAGACAGGCTTCCCTCTTCTATGCCCTAGGGACAGACAGACAGTCTGTCTGCCCTCTTCGATGAGGAGACGCGCCTACCACCAAGGACCCCGCCCTCCTCTACGATGACATCGCCTGCAGGAACCAATATCTATACATTTTGGTTCACTATGTCTCAGACCCACAGCGCTAAACCTCGAGCATCCGTCGTAGGCATAGGTTTGAGAATGTTGCCTCCTCACCTTCCACTACATCCTTTTTGTAGTCGCTGTCATTGTCACTATCCGTGGGTCGGTAGTAGATGTAGAAGCCATGGATAGGGGTGTTGTTATTGCTGGCCGGAGTGTACTACGAGGCAGAAAAAAGAAAAATTGAATATTAAAGGAAGGTCCAGTATCGTCCTTGTTTAAAAACTTAGTTGTCAATTGTGTCCCTCGTTGCCGAATGCCACAACCGTGTCCACATGCCTGTAAGCTTCACAGACAGACCAACCTCCAAAAGCAGCAACCCCCTGCCTACCACAAGCCTGCCTCTAACCCTTCCCACTCCACCACCTCAGCCAGAAACTTTTACCCACCCCACAGACTAACTCCACCTGGCACTAACACTCGCCCCCAGACCTACTGCACGTTTTGCTGCTGAGCCATTCTTGGGGATACTAGTGGCCAACTTCTGCAACCCCACCAAGCATCTGAGACCACCGCATCCATACCAGTGCTGGCGACATCATTCACTCGGACCAAAGGAAGAGAAAACGTCAAAACCGACTAGGACTGCACCCCATGCATGGCTCAAGTCACTTCTCCCATTTGGCTGTGCACTGTGCCTGCTTTCTACCTAGTGGGGAAAGGTTTGCACCCCTGCAACTGGAAATGGAAAAACAAATGCGGACAACTCTAGGGGTGATAGGTGTCCTTGTCATTTCCAGTCTTGTGTTTCCATTTTATTTTGTATTCTGAGTGGTGTAGCCCAAATGCTGTAAATGTGAACTAGAGCCAAGCCCCTGAGAATGCATTAGTTTATTAAATGAAAGCCCAGGGCTGGACCTGTGATTCTGGACAGTCATATAGTCAACCTAGATACATCTCAAGATGAGCGCAAGATCCCTTTACAGGTGTTAACAACACTTCTTAAAAACTTCAAATTTCCCTGCATAATAAATATGTAAATATTCCTGGCAAGCTCCCCTGCAGCATCGAGTCTTAAGGTAAACAACAACTGCCCCTTACCATCCACTTCAGCATGATGGTGGTCTCATTGACTGCCTCCGTGAAGGTGATGTATGGCCCCGTCACAGGCCGTTCATACACACGGTTGCTATAGCCAGACACCGCATAGGGCCTTGAGGCGGCGCTGGGCTGGCTCTCCCCGAGGATGTTTAGCGCTCGGACACGAAAGCGGTAGGAGGTGCCTAGAAAGAAAAAGAAGGCACTAGAAGTTACAGGGGCACCAACAATAGATTTGCAGCATGAGTGCAGACCTCAATTCAATTCACCTCTGCCATCTAGTAACTCAACTTGAACATGAGTGTTTGGCTTCATCTGCACTCAGGTATCCAGACATTCACAAGAGGTCTAAACCCACGGCCACCATCAAACTCCAAACCTCACACTTAGTGGATGATGTCAATTGGATTTTATCAAAAAACTTTCAAAATATTTCCAACCCATTTACTGGATAACAAGAATATGGACCGCTTGTGAATCTACAACAGAGTCATGCTGCAAAAGTAGAATTACATGTGATCATGGTTGTCTCGCCAGTCTGTTTTCACAAACATGTACATAACGAGAGAGAGATTAAACAGCCAAAGTTAAGAGGCACCGCGGTTTGTTTTCATCTTGACCAAAGTTTGGAGGACCGATCAACCAGCCTGGACATCCACCGGACCGATAACTGCACGAATAGCTAGGTTTTAAACCAGGCATAGCTAGGTTTTACCAGACTGTGAATGTTGGAGGACTGAGGATGGTCTACATCTAGAGAAACAATACACAGGGGGAAAAAAACACCAAAGAAAAACAAAAATTGGAGGAGTTGACTTTTCAACGAGATCGTATGAAACCAAACATGACCGCTGCTAATCAAACTTAGAAGTTCATTATTAAAAAAACAAATGTGGAAATGCAAGTTATGTAAGAGTTGTAGAGGAGATCTGACAGGAACAGATATTTTGTGAAAATCCTGAAGGAGAAGATATCACTGGGGAAAACAAAACTACAGACAACAGTTTTGTAGCTTGAAACTTTCCAGATTTCCATACTGTTCATTATTCTGCCATGTAGAGATGAGCGATACAAAATGAGGGCTGGAAATAATTCTCAAAAATGTGTCTCAGCCTCATGCAATGTCTGGTACTGAAAAGCCTACAGTATCGTAGTGGACATCCTGTCCATCTGCAAACAACGGGCATTTGTTGGTTCAGGTGAAGTCCCTCGTCGGGAAAGGGAGAGAAGGGTCCCCTTCTCTCTTTTTGTCCTTTCTACGTGGTCTTCAGGGATTCTATAGATTTTGTTTTTAAAAAAATCGAGTTTTTCAAAAAACTTTTGGAGCTCTTCCGTGGCTTCCAGGCCCAACAGCGGAAAAAAAGAATCTGAACATGGTGACGATGCACAGGAACATCCAGGGCGCCGTCTGATGTCATACACAGGACTGGCATACCACCAAATGGTTGTCGGCGACACCCACGAAGAAAAAAAGGCAAGAAAAGGCAATTCCAGAACCAACCACTAGATGGCAGAATAACACACAGCAGGTGAATCCAGGAAAAGATTCATGCTACTAAAAACCATCTTTTCAAGCCTTTATTGAAAACGTTTTGCAATAGGCTACATTATCATTTTGAAGAGCATCAAAGAAAGAGCAAGGCTGTCTGGAACACTGGTGTGTCAAAGGCTGCTGGAAGTCAACCATCTTAGAGGGTATGAACCCTGACCCCTGCTGGTGAGGACGAGCACCTACACTCAACACTTGCTCTCTTATGACATTCAAGGATTCCCATGAGAAGGACAGGAAAGTCTATCTGCAGAAGAAGGATGCGAGGAAGGCAGCTAGGAGAGCCGAAAGTTGGAAAACAAAGGAGACAAGACATTTCAGAGACACATGAGTGATGGGAGGACAGAACGGGTGGAATCAAAGGCAGTAGACCAAAGGGGAGGTGCGGGTAGAGAAGATACAGAAAACAGCAGAATCCTGCAAACAATGCACAGGTGCAATGATGACCACCATCCACAGGGGAATGGCCAGCATTGTGAACAACCTTCTGTACGGTGCCCCGCAAGAACTGTACGCAGAGTACAGCGGAGACTCTGTGCATGTCCTCAGAGAGCACAGAGGTGGAGACAATACTGAAAAATGTCTCGCACTGCGCGAGCACTGCTGCGCAGTGCAACGCTAGGCGCGAGACCTAAAAAGAACTTATTTCTACAGAAACTCGAGTCTTAGCTTGTAACTTGGTATGGGGAAGGCCATACCTTTCTCCAGCTCTGGGATCTCAACAGAGAGCCGAGACGGGGGGATGTCGGAGGTGGCCAACATCCAGTCCCCCGCCTGCTTCAGCTTCTTGTACTCCACCCGGAAGGACTGGATCGGGAAGCCACCGTTCCCACGGGGAATCCACGTCACGTAGACGGAGGTCTCCGAGGCTGTGGATATTGTTGGTCGGTCAGGAGCCTCTGGAGCTGTAGAGCGAAGAGAAAAAAATAGGTAAATATATGATAAATGTCAACAAAGATCAACTCTTCTCCAACAGCGTGGCCCCCCTACTGAAAGCCCCTCAGAAATACTAGCAGGAAAACATCGGAACTAAATATACACGAATGAATGAATAAATAGATTAATCAATAAATAAATTAATTAATAAAGCGCTCGGCTTCTGCAGCAGAGGGTCCCAGTGCTACATGCAAGCTTATCACTGAAGCGCCTTGAGAGAACTTAAGAGTCTCTGGCACTGCGCTAATGTTATGGCCCATGGGACACACTGACCGTGATAGCAGAAGGGAGCGGGAGGCCACAAAAGAAAGTCTGAGGTGTTTCTAGTAATGGATAAAAAATTCAGGTGAAACACAAGAAATCCAATGTGGAAGAAAGTTCGTGGATTGAAAAAATGTGACGATTTTTTACTAATTCATTCTCCTTGGCGTATTTTGTATAATTTGTTGATTGTGCAGAATTTTGGGTGCTTTCCAGCCACCTCCAAACAAAACACAAACCACCTTTAAGTACTACATTCCATGAGGCAGAAAAATTTCACACGAGGAGGAAAATGTTTTTTCTACTTTCACGTTTCTCAAAAAATGTCAAGGCCTATTTTACAGCACTGCCATTCTATGAGCAATAGGTGAAAGGACAGTATCAGAGGCAGACCTCGGAGGGTATTCGGTGTTACCATAGTGGGTGTATTAGGTCAGGATACATCTCCAGGGCTTCCATAAAGGATTTCAAGGGGCCTTCCAGGGCAGAGAAAAAGGATATTCTGTTCCCCCAGTGCTCCATCACTAACAATCACCAACAAAAAGCATTTTAGAATGTGGTTTGTTTGATGACGTCTGCTTATGTTTTGAGGCCTATTGTGACATAATTCACCCCAAGTCCCTTTTACTAGGTCACAATGGAGAAAGTGTAACGTGCATGGATAGAGGTTAGTACACACGCGTAACTTTCAGTGTTATTAATTGATGAAGATTAAAGTTGCATCATGGCGCTCTACCATGCGATGCCCTTGCTGTGGCCCTCAAGACACTCGGGGCCTGATTTAGATCTCGGCGGATGGGTTACTCCGTGAAACGCTGAAATATAAATCCCATAATGGGATTTATATTTCGGCGGACCGGTTATCCGTCACTATTGTGACGTAGTTACCCGTCCACCGAGATCTAAACCGGGATTTATATTTCAGCGGACAGGTTATCCATCACCGTTGTGACGGAGTAACCCGTCCACCGAGATCTAAACCAGGATTTATATTTCAGCGGACGGGTTATCCATCACCGTTGTGACGGAGTAACCCGTCCACCGAGATCTAAACCGGGATTTATATTTCCGAGATCTAAACCAGGATTTATATATTTCAGCGGGACAGGTTATCCGTCACCGTTGTGACGGAGTAACCCGTCCACCGAGATCTAAACCGGGATTTATATTTCAGCGGACGGGTTATCCATCACCGTTGTGACGGAGTAACCCGTCCACCGAGATCTAAACCGGGATTTATATTTCCGAGATCTAAACCAGGATTTATATATTTCAGCGGGACAGGTTATCCGTCACCGTTGTGATGGAGTAACCCGTCCGCTGAGATAAATCAGGCCCTTTGTCTTGAGAGCGATACAAAAGGGGATGATGGACGGAGCGCTTGAGCAAATCAAACACTCACCCCCAGTCAACTGATCTGGGTTTAATCCATCATCATTCCTTAGCTCACTCCACCACCCCAGTTCAGACATGGCCATATGCAAATCAGTCTGACCCTGTGCCTCATGGGAACAGTCCAGCCCGAACTGCCAAGCCATGTCTTCCCTGGACCGGAAACAAGCATCCTGGGACCGGTTTCTGGCTATTCAGCCGTCATCAGCCAGGCTAGCTTGAATCCAGTGGCAAAGTGAGCAAGGGACCCACGTCTGGGCATACCCTGCCAACTTAGGGCGAACAAAGCGATACAAAAGGGGATGATGGACGGAGCGCTTGAGCAAATCAAACACTCACCCCCAGTCAACTGATCTGGGTTTAATCCATCATCATTCCTTAGCTCACTCCACCACCCCAGTTCAGACATGGCCATATGCAAATCAGTCTGACCCTGTGCCTCATGGGAACAGTCCAGCCCGAACTGCCAAGCCATGTCTTCCCTGGACTGGAAACAAGCATCCTGGGACCGGTTTCTGGCTATTCAGCCGTCATCAGCCAGGCTAGCTTGAATCCAGTCGCAAAGTGAGCAAGGAACCCACGTCTGGGCATACCCTGCCAACTTAGGGCGAACAAAGCAATACAAAAGGGGATGATGGACGGAGCGCTTGAGCAAATCAAACACTCACCCCCAGTCAACTGATCTGGGTTTAATCCATCATCATTCCTTAGCTCACTCACCACCTCAGTTCAGACATGGCCATATGCAAATCAGTCTGACCCTGTGCCTCATGGGAACAGTCCATCCCCCTTTGGTATCCCTTTGTCTTGAGAGGCACGGCCGTCACAAGGGAGGCGGGGTCAGAGGATCATTATCCACTGGGCCCTGTACCTTTGCTTCAAAATCTATTTAGAGATTTTAAAAGGCACGCCTGCTGTTTTTTAATTTTTTGAGTAGAGGCAGCCATGGAAGGAGTGCAGCTCCATGCATAGTTTCTTACCTCGGCCCTGCAAAAACATCTGACAAACCTGCCGAGGGCCACAGGATGAGAATCCTCCCTGCCAAGACCTTTCTATCATTTACAGGACCCTGCATGGACTCCCTCACTGGGACCCTCTGGGTGCTCTGCTGTAGTATTTACGGTGTTAAACCCTCAAGGAGGTCTCCCTTGGTTGTGTTCCCACCCTCTGTCTCACTGGGTGCTCTGCACATGGATCCTGACTAGTGCTTAATATGTATAAAAAAAAAAAAATTTAAAATAAAGAAGAAGAAGAAGAAGAGGTGCCAGAGCCCTCATTTGGAGGCCACTGCACTTTGCACCACACATTGCCTGGCCAGTGCTGCCGGTGGCAGCACAATCACACCTACTAACATCACATCCCTACAAGTGCAGCACTTCAGACTAATCCAGTCCCTCTGGGCTATATGAATGGCTTCGGTGGCAGGTATTACTCGTTTTTAATGTATATTCAATTAATAAACAACTCTGTGTTCATCTCTAGATAAAACAAACAGCGCCACCATGCGGCAGACTGCCATAAGTGCAGGTGTTGGCAATTAAGTGCCGGTGCAGAACTATGGAATCCACCGGCTCAAATTAAGCAATTCTACTGCCCTTCGAGCCCTTGCAGAGACACTGGAAGCACTCTATCCTCGGGCCCTTGAGAAGCTCTGCCTGGGGGATTCCCTCCCCGAGACACATGAGGTGCTCCCCTTTAGGGCTCCCTTCCTAGGGCTCTCCGGGACACTTACGGGAAAGACGATTGTTGTCCGACTGGTTGATGCTCTGCGTGCTGGTACCTGGGTCATCCTTCTGAATCTGCTCCTTGCTGGCGATAATCTCCGGCTTGGGGCGGCGCCCTGTGGAAAAACAAGAGGGAAAAACCTCAGTAAGCGAGAGGCTGGCAGTCGGGCCCAAAACATGCCCACAGCATCCTTTCCCAGCTCGGACTCTCTACTGCTTCTTTACACACAGCCTCCCGCATAGGCGTGCCCACACCTTCCCAACACTGGAGACCCACTCATGTCTTTCATTGAGGTGTCAGAGACCCTCTTCCCCAGACCACAACAGCTATGGGATATCCATTCACCCATGAGCCACTCCGTCCCAGGGGCACCTGCATCAGCACAGGCTCAGTGCGGGTGCGATGACATATGCGCTGTTGAGGCTCCTTTAGTGTGACCCCCCCCGCACCCCCCCCTCCCTCGGAGGTGTGCAAGTCTCTTCTCTGTGGGCAATAGAGGAATGCATGAACACACCACAAAACCAGCAGTGCCTCATGGGGTGAACTGTATGGAAAGGAAGCAGTCGAGGAAAGGGGCTCTGTGCCTCGCTCACCACTTATCAAGCGCAGAAGAGGAGGGACTCCAGGGGGTGAGGGGATGCCATTCTATCAATCGAGAAAATGCATGTGTTAATGTGCAAGTTTGTAAAGTGCACACAAGACATTGTGTGCATTTGTACAGCGCATGAGATGGTTTAGGGGATCGCATTGTGCACACAGTACAGGACCTTGGGACTGGTGAACGAGAATGCGCACATTTGTTAAGCATGCAAGCTCATATAGGGTATTGGCGACTATGCTGTTTGCAAAGTGCATGAGATTGCACAGGGGGAACTTAGATGTGTCCTTTTGTACAGTGTATGTTTCACCAGCATGTGTTCCCGTGCATGCTGCACACTTGCATAGTGTATGTTTCACCAGCATGTGTTCTGGTGCATGCTGCACGCTTGCATAGTGTATGTTTCACCAGCATGTGTTCCAGTGCATGCTGCACACTTGCATAGTGTATGTTTCACCAGCATGTGTTCTGGTGCATGCTGCACGCTTGCATAGTGTATGTTTCACCAGCATGTGTTCCAGTGCATGCTGCACACTTGCATAGTGTATGTTTCATTAGCATGTGTTCTGGAGCATGCTGCACGTTAGTACAGTGTATGTATCACCCACATGTGCTCCGGTGCATGCTGCACGCTTGTACAGGTATGTTTCAACAGCATGTGTTCCGGTGCATGCTGCACGCTAGTTCAGTGTATGCATCACCCACATGTGCTCCGGTGCATGCTGCACGCTAGTAAGGGTATGTTTCAACAGCATGTGCTCCGGTGCATGCTGCACGCTAGTTCAGTGTATGTATCACCCACATTGGCTCCGGTGCATGCTGCACGCTTGTACAGGTATGTTTCAACAGCATGTGTTCCGGTGCATGCTGCACGCTAGTACAGTGTATGTGTCGCCCACATGTGCTCCGGTGCATGCTGCACGCTTGTACAGCGTGAACGCTTGGTTTGCTGAAATGTTCAGGTGCAGCATGTGAACGGGTCCTGGTTAGGGGAGGACCCCTTTTTCCCCAATTTGCAACGTTTGGTTTGTCAGTCTTGGTGAGGTCATGATAGGGGGTTCAGGCTCGAAATGGGAGCAATGAAACTCGATTGAGAATGCCCCACCCTACCACCCCCTCCCCCCAGGCACCATTTCAAGGGAAATCAGTAAGAACCGAATACAAAGTTCTCTTGGTATCGTAAGGGGAAAGGAACATCAGAGGCAAAGAAAGGCCTGTGGTAGGATGGAGGCAAAATAAACAAACAGCACGAGCCTGGCACCGTAATGGACACGCACAAAAAGACAGCAATGACATCACCGCAGTGGGTCGGCAATACCAGCAAACCCATGTGTGTCGGTCGGTGTTAGTGGATGCAGGGGCTGCGGATGGACTTCTTTCGGTAACGAAGACTGCAGTTTGTGGGGCTGCGGAAGGACTTCTTTCGGTAACCAAGACAGCAGTTTGTGGGGTTCCCCACGGGACCTTCAACATCGTAAGCAAGGAAGTCGCGCCCCTGGACTGGGGGTAGCAGGATGTCCCTCAGCACTTAGCTTCTGTCCGGTGAGGGGGGGGGGGGCAGGGACGTCCTTTATTCACAGACCCATGAGCACTTCTAGGTCCTTGTGAGTGGGCCACATAGGTGCGAATGCATGTTTTCAGGCTGGGGATTTAAAAGATGAAGTGCTTGGCGCACGGGGATGACCCACCCCCATGTTATTAGTTTGAGAACTGAGAGAGTGTTGTTCTAGGCAGCGCCTAATCACGTCCTCAGGGCACTTCATGAACTAGAATATGCTACAGGAAGGAATTGTAGTCCTTATAACGTATTCGGTCAAGGGAATATATAAGAAAGATGCCACGTTTGACCCTAGGCACATGCGTGTGGAGAGACAGACGGACAGACAGATGTCTCTTGGACCTCAAGGTCATGATTACTGTTAATTTTCACACATCTCCAATCCCTGTAAAATCCTAACCGGTAATAAAAACAGTAGAAGCCCACAACAGTAAGAGCGGGGGACAGGCAACTACAGAAACCCTTTTAAGTTTGATAACCCCACACTTCACTCCATCAGAAGACAAGCAGTCATTACCGGTTCTGAAGGTGACCATGGCGGTCTGGCCCTCGCCGCCACAGTTGTAGGCCGCCATCTCCACCTCGTAGAGGCTCCCGGGGTCCAGAGGCGCCAGCGTCAGGCGGTGCTGCGTGCTGGGGACACGTGACACGACCCAGTCCTCGGAGGAGTTTGTGACCTGCTGCAAAGAGAAGCACAGTCAGGACCGCTCACCCTCGAGATGGAGCATCTTGGTCATAGCAACTACTCTACGCAAAGTTCAAGGCCCTTGGGTGGTCATTCATCAGTTATCACCTAGTAACTGGGAGGTAGAAAGGACCACCCCGCTCCTACATCTTAAACTTCACAAAATGCATTAAAAGCATCAGCATCAGTTACTACAGACCCCATCTTTGTAGATATCTAGGAGTGGATGCAAACACCACAAAAACACACAAATAACACAGAGCACCAGATTAACAATGGTTAATTGGGTGGAAGGGAGGGGAGCCCTGTGGGGGAACAGGGCAAGGTGAGATGTTTATTCATTCTATTGAAATGTCACTTCACCAATATGCTTTGTACTTGTTTTTTACTGAACTGTCAATAAACAGAATTTTTAAAAAATGGTTAGAGGTCAGAACTCGAAGATGCAGAATACCTTGCGGTGTTTGACCACATAGTGAAGGAGCGGCGCCCTGCCGTCGTGCCGGGGCTTCCACACCAGCTCATAGAAGTCCATCTTGGAAGTCCTCGGGGAGCTGAGGATGATGGGCGCCTCGGCCAGCGCCACGGGCTCCTTGAGGGACGCGCACTGCGGCAGGAGAGACGTGGAGGTGGTCTTCAGCTTTGGCAGCCCCCGCTCCTTGAGGAGCACCGAGGACCCGCCTGGTCCGGAAGGCAGCGGTGTCGGGGAGAGTAGTGAAGTGGAGATGAGGTCTTGAGCCGGTTTCAAGGTGGCTCCTGCAAGTTAGGAGAGGGACAACAAACAGTTGAGTGTGCTAAACAGGTCAAGCTCATAACAGGTACATCTAACAAGGGGACACCGGAAGCGGCTGTACGGCGGAATGCAGGAAACACCATGCATGCCTTTACAACGCATTTTTTACCCCGCATCTTTTTAGCAAGCATATGCTCTTACCTTGCATGCCATTACCAAGCATTAATAGTCTAACTACGGTAAGTATTAGTTAGGTAAGTTTAAATATATACACACATATATACACATATATATTCACTGAAAAAACCATAGGTTTTAGGGACAGTTATAGTTACTTGGACATTGCACTCGTACAAAACCCGTGAAATTCCCCCGTTATAGTTAGTTCAGCTAACTATAACTCGCGCCCGCAATGCACTGCTGATGACGTCACATATTACATCACTCATGACATGGTCAGTGACATCACTGATGACATCACTGATGACATCTCAAATGACATCACTGATGACATCATCCAGTGACTGTGTTTCTGTAAAGTTTAAATATTTTTAATATATATAGGAAAAGACGTATTGAAGAATGAGTGGGTGTGTGTCTGTATGGATGATTTAGTAGGTGCGTGACTGACTCTATAAGTGAGTGATTTAACGTATCTTACTGAATGCATGGGTTAGTGACTAATCTGGGTGAATGTCTGTATCCGTCTGTCTGTTGCTGTGTAAGTGGCTGCATGTGTTTGTGAATAGCTAAATGAGTGTCTATATGAGTTATTGAATGCTTGTCTGAGTATCTGAATGGGTGCCTGAGTGTTTGTGTGGGAGGGGTGTGTGCAACTCTGTGCATAGATGTGTGAGTGGGTGATTCACTGGGTGGATGGTTTCAAGAGTGCATCTGTGATAGACTGTATGGGTGGGTAAGTGTGTGTAAGAGTGTGTTAGTGAGTGAATGTATGTCCCAGTGGTACATGTGTGAGTAACTACATATGTGAAAGGCAGTATATATGTGTGTTGGAGTATATAAATAGCTATAAGCAAGAGTGAGTGATTGTGATAGTGGCTGTATGGATGAGTGTGTGCTTGTATCAGTGATTGTATAAGAGCGTAACAATGTGATACTATTTGTATGAGTAAGTGAGCTGGTGTGTGTATAACTGTATAGGTGAGTAAATGGCAGTGTGTTTAATTATTTGCATGACTGACTAGGTGTCTGAGTATCTCTATGGATGAGTGGCGTTGTTTGAGTGTCTATATAGGAGTAAGAGTGCATATGATAGTCCTGTACTGAGTGACTGTAAGTATCAGTGACTGTACGGGTGAGTGAGTGGATGTGTGTGTGTAGACCTAAGAATCAGTGAGTGGGTATGTAGTTATTGGTGTTGGAGTGTCTATGGTTTTGTGAATGGCAGTCTGTAATTTAGATTGGGTGTATCAAAGATTATATTAGGGTGTGAGGAGGTGCATCAGATTATCACGTGGATGATGTCATCAGTGATGTCATTTGAGATGTCATCAGTGATGTCATCAGTGATGTCACTGACCATGTCATGAGTGATGTAATATGTGATGTCATCAGCAGTGCATTGTGGAGGCGCGAGTTATAGTTAGCTGAACTAACTATAACGGGGGAATTTCACGGGTTTTGTACGAGTGCAATGTCCAAGTAACTATAACTGTCCCTAAAACCTATGGTTTTTTCAGTGAATTTCAAAGGTTTTTTAAATGCTAATTTGTAACTATAACGTGTCTGAAACCTATGGTTTTTTCAGTGAATTTCAAAGGTTTTTAAATGCTAATTTGTAACTATAACGTGTCTGAAACCTATGGTTTTTTCAGT
Source organism: Calotriton arnoldi (assembly GCA_963921515.1). Classification (NCBI taxonomy): domain Eukaryota; kingdom Metazoa; phylum Chordata; class Amphibia; order Caudata; family Salamandridae; genus Calotriton; species Calotriton arnoldi. Next base: position 626,185 of record CAWUFW010009161.1, read on the forward strand.
GAATTTCAAAGGTTTTTTAAATGCTAATTTCTAACTATAACGTGCCTGATACCTACGGTTTTTTCAGTGAATTTCAAAGGTTTTGTAAATGACAATTTTTAAATGTATTAATTGTTATATTAATTTTTTTCATACTGATTTACTACATTTTTAGAAACAATTTTTTTTTACATATTTTATTTTTTTAATTACATTGTAATTACATTATACATTACATTACAAAAAATACTTTCTCAGAATGAATTACTTTAGTTTAAATACTTTGCACATAGGCAATAGACTTTTAAGTACAGTAGTTACAGTTGTTGCAATGGGCAACACATTTTCAAACACAATGCAACATTCAGCTCAATGTGAATTTCTAGTTAAATGCAATTAGTTACTTTATGGATTACTTTTCTAACCACAGGACTGGATCCTAGATTCAGTCCTGGTACATCTCCTGTAAACAGTTGAGTAAAAGCGTTTTGGTTACAGTCGTGATTTTTAAGGAATATTATTGTATTTTAAAAGTTGACACTTAGAAACTTTTTCTCATAGAATCACCAATGTTATCCTATGGAAGGAAATTAACTTAGCAGGTAAAAACTGTTATCGTTACTTTTTCTTACTCAGTGTTGGATCCTGGATCCAGCACTGGTGCATCTCCTGTAAACAGTTGAAAGAATGCGTTTAAGTCATACAGGTGATTTTTAAGGAATATTTGTAGTTTGTAAAAATCAACACTTTGAAACTTTTTGCTGAAAACCAGACAATGGATTCCTATGGAAGAAAATATAAGTTACTGGTAAGTACGGTTACAATTACTTTTCAGGGTCAGTGCTGGGCTAAAAGATGCAGCACTGGGTTCTCTCCTGATAACAGGTGAGTAAATTGGTATTCGTACTTTGGTTGATTTTAGAGGAATATTATAAAGTTCAAAAACTCCACACTTAGAAGAATTTCCAAGTGAAACCAGTCAATGTTAGCCTATGAAGGTAATTCAAGTTACTGGTAAGTACGGTTAAAATTACTTTTCAGGATTAGTACTGGGCTGAAAGATGCAGCACTGAGGTCTCTCCTGATAACAGGTCAGTAAATCGGAATTCGTATTTCGGCTGATTTTAGAGGAATATTTTAAAGTTCCAAAACTCCACACTTAGAAGAATTTCCAAGTGAAACCAGTCAATGTTAGCCTATGGAAGGAAATTCAAGTTACTGGTAAGTACGGTTAAAATTACTTTTCAGGACCAGTACTGGGCTGAAAGATACAGCACTGAGGTCTCTCCTGATAACAGGTGAGTAAATCGGAATTCGTATTTCGGATGATTTTAGAGGAATATTTGTATGTTTCAAAAATCAACACTTAGAAACTTTTTCAGCAAAAAGCAGGCAATGATATCCTATGGAAGGAAATTCAAGTTACTAGTAAGTACGGTTAAAATTACTTTTGAGGATCAGTACTGGGCTGAAAGATGCAGCACTGAGGTCTCTCCTGATAACAGGTGAGTAAATCGGAATTCGTATTTCGGATGATTTTAGAAGAATATTTGCACAATGGTGAAGGGAGGGGCGGGGCCTGAGGTGACATCTGTGCAAACGCGCCCCGTGGCGCGTTTTAAGTTGGGGATTAAGTCCCCTTGAATCCTGAGGGTCCCCGGAGTCCAACTAGCCCACCATATACCTCCAAAAGCGCCACAGAGCTGCGTTGCAGAGAGGTGTAAAAAGGGGTGTGGCCTCTCTACACGTCTCTGCAACGCAGCCCCTGGCGCATATTGGAGGTTCCTGGTGGGCTAGTTGGCCCCCAGGGACCCCCAGTATTCAAGGGGAATCGTTCCCCCTCTGCAAACGCGCCAGGGGCGCGTTTGCAGAGTGGTGAAGGAAGGGGCGGGGACTGCGGGCCCGATCGTTTTTTTTTTTTTTTGTCCCCTGAAGGGGAGCTGTGTGGCCCCGCTTCCTTTTTCCTGTTTTTTGTCCCTGGGGACCCCATCCCCCAGGGCCTTACCCCTTTTTTAAATTTAATTTTATTTTAAAAAAACGGGAAGGGGGCCGCGTGGCCCCCCTTCCCTGGGCCTGTATTGGCCCCGGGGACCCCATCCCCCGTGGCATGGCCTTTTTTTTATTTTCTTGGGAGGGGGGCTGCGTGGCCCCCCTCCTCAGGCCATTTAAGGCCCCGGGGACTCCATCCCCGGGGCCGGCCTTTCCATTTTTTTTTCTTTTTCTTTTTTGGGGAGGGGGCCGCGTGGCCCCCTCCTGGGCCACTACTTGCCCCGGGGACCCCATCCCCCGGGGCTGGCCCTCTCCGTTGGGGACTGTGGGGGTCCCCAATCCCCCACAGTCCCGCCGGCTCCCCACGTCCCTTGGGAGCCGGCATTGCTGTTCCACATGGGGAGCAGCTGACATGCTGCTCCCCATGTGGAAAAGCAATCGGCTTTGGATATTGGAAGAGAGAGCAGGTTTCCCTGCTCTCTCTTCCAATATCCAAAGCAGTTTGCTATGGCAGGACGGGAGCCGCGAGGCTCCGTCCTGCCATAGCAAACTACAGTGTCCCGGGGGTAGGCACCCCGGGACACTGCAGGAGCCGGCCCTGGGGGGTGGTGGTCCCCAGGGCCATCAAGGGCTCCAGGAGGGGGCCGCGCGGCCCCCTCCCTACATCAGCACAGCCCCGGGGAGGTGGTGGTCCCCGGGGGTCCAAAACGGACCCCCATTTTAATTTGTTAGTGCCCCGGGAGGTGGCGGTCCCCGGGGCGTGTGGGGGGCTGGAGCCCCCCACACAGGTTTAATTTTTTTAAAAAAGCCCCGGGAGGTGGTGGTCCCCGGGGCTGCGGGAGGGCTCAGAGCCCTCCCGCACCATTTTACAAGAAAGCCCCGGGGGTGGCGGTCCCCGGGGCTTGGGAGGCCCTTGAGGCCCCCACACATAAAATTAAACCCCCACCATGCCCCCGGGACTTGGGCCACCCGGGGGCAAAGTACTGTCGAGCGCGGGAGACCGCGCTTCGATTTCTACGGCAGGATTCGCGCACCCTGAGCGCATCCTGCCGATTTTTAAAAAAATTTTTTTTTTTTTTGCCCAGGGGTCCTTGTGGGACCCCTGAGCAAACCTAGGGGGTCAGGGTGTTTCTACCCTGCCCCTTTGTGCGCTTTGCGCACTTGTTTCTGTCCCTCGGTTCTACCGAGGGACAAAATGGCTGCCAACATTTCCTGAATCGGAATGTTGACAGCCAGCTGACAGCCAATTAACATGCAGCTCGTGATCGGGACGGTGCGCGCAGGGTGCGCTCAGGGTGCGCGAATCCTCCGTGCCCATAGATATATATGTACTTTTACTTTTGATTTTCTCAGCAACTACTGAACGGATTTACACCATTTAACAAAAGGGTTCTTTCTGAACCAAGAACTACCTCTTTGCCAAATCTGGTGTAATTCCGTTCAGCAGTTCGGGCTGTAGCCGTGTCTAAAGTTTCCTATGGAAAATTGCATGGGGAAAACACGTTTTGGGACCCCCTTTTTCTCGGCCCCCGCTTGACGAATCCCCCGAGACTTTCAGGGTAGGAGCGGACCGGAGCGCCCCACAAAGTTTGAAAATTTTGCGAAGATACGTCAACCGGCAAGAGAGTTATTTCAAATAGAATGTCGCGGATTTCCTATGGATAATAGGTTGTAACTATAACTATCTACTGGCGACCGCCAGTAGAATATATATATATATATATATATATATATATATATATATATATATATATATATATATATATATATATATATATATATCCAAATATACATATTTAATGGTTATCTTTTTGGGGTGAGACCCTCCCAAACCCTCCATACCTACCCTAAATGTGTGGTAAAGGCCTATAAATGGTAAAAACTTGTGTGGTAATAAATACGTGTTAAAGGCACTGCGATGTAAAAATGGCGTTGTAAAGACTGTTTCCTGCCGGAAGCTTAACAAAAGGCCCACCACAGTTACAAACCTTTACTTGCTAACAAGTTTATGATACAGGATCTCGGGAGGTTGGTTTTTCACAGTTTCTTAGGCTGCTACACCCACAATATTTACAAAGGAAACACCAAGTTTGTAGAAGTAAACACTGCAGAGTGTAACTATTTTCAAAAATAATAAATACCAAAGCCTTGTGGTGTTGTACCCTGCAAGGGAGTGCTGAATAGACTACTGCACACCTAACCACAAAAAATATTTTTTTGAAACAGCAGGCTGCCACTCATGTGGGAACAAGGCAAAAAATATAAGTTGAAAGAGACAGAGCAACAGGGAGCAGCTAAAACACAAGGGCAAGAGCTAAAAAGCAGAGAAAGGTTATTGAAAAAAATAAAAAATCGAAACAATGTTACGGTGTGAACAAAAGTTCGACCATTTCAGTTCCAGGTCTAATGTGCAACTCCACCACAGCTCAGCACCTTCACAACTCCACCACAGCTCAGCACCTTCACAACTCCACCACAGCTCAGCACCTTCACAACTCCACCACAGCTCAGCACCTTCACAACTCCACCACAGCTCAGCACCTTCACAACTCCACCACAGCTCAGCACCTTCACAACTCCACCACAGCTCAGCACCTTCACAACTCCACCACAGCTCAGCACCTTCACAACTCCACCACAGCTCAGCACCTTCACAACTCAACCACAGCTCAGCACCTTCACAACTCAACCACAGCTCAGCACCTTCACAACTCCACCACAGCTCAGCACCTTCACATCTCCATCACAGCTCAGCACCTTCACAACTCCACCACAGCTCAGCACCTTCACAACTCCACCATAGCTCAGCACCTTCACAACTCAACATTTGATTGTACATTTATCCAGTTTTCCAAGATTTACCCTAAAGATTCTTTTAGTCACGTTTTACTTTTGCCACATGTATTTGCATGTCTACAGCTTCCGCCTCTGCCTTGACTGACTAGAGAACTGTGCGGTGCACCGATTGTCATAAGAGGGCCGAATAGAGGTTATGGGATAAAGAGAGGCGGAGAGACAGAAACCCAGGAACCCATGACATAGCCCACACCACCGGCCATGTTTTGCGCTTGATAGTTTTTTTCCTGTGCCATTTTCAAATGGGTGTTTTGCTTTGTGTTTCCGACGTGGCAGGTGACGTGACGTGGCAGGTGACGTGTGAGGTGACGTGTGAGGTGACGTGTGAGGTGACGTGGCACGTGAGGTGGCAGGTGAGGTGGCAGGTGAGGTGGCAGGTGAGGTGGCAGGTGAGGTGGCAGGTGAGGTGGCAGGTGACGCGGCAGGTGACGCGGCAGGTGACGCGGCAGGCGACGCGGCAGGCGACGCGGCAGGTGACAGGCGACGCGGCAGGTGACAGGCGACGCGGCAGGTGACAGGCGACGCGGCAGGTGACAGGCGACGCGCCAGGTGACAGGCGACGCGGCAGGTGACAGGCGACGCGGCAGGGGACAGGCGACGCGGCAGGTGACAGGCGACGCGGCAGGCGACGCGGCAGGCGACGGCCGCGCGGCAGGCGACGCGGCAGGTGACGCGGCAGGTGACAGGCGACGCGGCAGGTGACAGGCGACGCGGCAGGTGACAGGCGACGCGGCAGGTGACAGGCGACGCGGCAGGTGACAGGCGACGCGGCAGGTGACAGGCGACGCGGCAGGCGACAGGCGACGCGGCAGGCGACAGGCGACGCGGCAGCGCGACAGGCGGCGACGCGGCATGACGCGACGGGGCAGGCGACGCGACATGACGCGACGCGGCAGGCGACGCGGCAGGCGACGCGGCAGGCGACGCGGCAGGCGACGCGGCAGGCGACGCGGCAGGCGACGCGGCAGGCGACGCGGCAGGCGACGCGGCAGGTGACGTGGCGTGGCAGGTGACGTGGCGTGGCAGGTGACGTGGCGTGGCAGGTGGCGTGGCGTGGCAGGTGACGTGGCGTGGCAGGTGGCGTGGCGTGGCAGGTGGCGGACGTGGCAGGTGGCGTGGCGTGGCAGGTGGCGTGGCGTGGCAGGTGGCGTGGCGTGGCAGGTGACGTGGCGTGGCAGGTGGCGTGGCGTGGCAGGTGGCGTGGCGTGGCAGGTGGCGTGGCAGGTGGCAGGTGGCGTGGCAGGTGGCGTGGCGTGGCAGGTGGCGTGGCGTGGCAGGTGGCGTGGCGTGGCAGGTGGCGTGGCGTGGCAGGTGACGTGGCGTGGCAGGTGACGTGACGTGGCAGGTGACGTGACGTGGCAGGTGACGTGACGTGGCAGGTGACGTGACGTGGCAGGTGACGTGACGTGGCAGGTGACGTGGCAGGTGACGTGACGTGGCAGGTGACGTGACGTGGCAGGTGACGTGACGTGGCAGGTGACGTGACGTGGCAGGTGACGTGACGTGGCAGGTGACGTGACGTGGCAGGTGACGTGACGTGGCAGGTGACGTGACGTGGCAGGTGACGTGACGTGGCAGGTGACGTGACGTGGCAGGTGATGTGACGTGGCAGGTGATGTGACGTGGCAGGTGATGTGACGTGGCATGTACTGTGTACTCTGAACACCATTAATAACAAATTTCAATGGTTTTGCAGCTTTCAGCCAGAACCCAGTTTTTAAATTGGGTTTTTATTCAGCAAATTTGATGTTTTTTGACACTTAATTTCCAACCCCATTAAACATTATTTGGTGTTCAATCGTGGAGTGACCAGTTAAAATGTCTGCCCTAAACATCATCTTGGGTATTAAACCATGGAGTCCCCTGTCCTCCGGTTGCCTTCTGTTTCAGTACTTAAATAGGAGACATTTTACACATAAAAACTTTTCCAAGACGATGCTTTGTCGAGTATAGACCAATAGAAAGTGCAAGAGCATATAAATACATAGATTATCTTGCATATCAAACCTTTAAATATGACAATGTAATGTATTTAGGGTGACATACAAAGAAATTTGTAGGAACAGAACAGTACCAGTATAGCAAGACAGGCTAAAAGGGAAACAGTTAAATAATGGAAGCATGAGAGAAAGAGTAGAAAATAAAATTAAAGCGAGACAAAAAAGAAAAGAAAGGTACGAGTGACAATGGAGAGGTAGGATTTGGATGCTGGTGCCTTCTTAAGAGAGGAGGCATCATTGGCGGAGAGGGCAGACTGACCTGGCCTGCTGGTTCTGAGCAGCATCATGGCTTGGGCACTGCCCACCTCGTTCTCCGCCATGCACTGGTACATGCCGTCATCTTCCGGTCCCACGTTGATCACACGCAGCGACTTCCGGGAGAGGCGGTGGCGCTGGCCCGGGGCGAGTGGCGCAGCGTTCCGCAGCCACAGCACGGAGGGTGAAGGGTTCCCCCGGACCTCGCAGGTGATCCTGGCGCTCTGGCCCCAGGGCACCATCTGATAGGCCAGCTCCATCAGGACCTCTGGCGGCTCTGTGGGGTCCAAAGAGCAGGGAATTACAAAACCAGGAAGAGGGTCAGGAAAATGCTCCAAATCCTACTAAGTGAGTTTAGACAACCTTCACGGTCTACACCGGGTCCTTCTCACAGATATTTACCCAAGCCAGAACAATGCAGGCTGGGTTTATCACAGGAGACAGGATTTTAAGCGCCCCTTCCAGTGCCACACAGAAGCCCTCCCATGTAAATGTTTAGTGCCAGTCTTGAACAATACATCGCCACCCTTTCAGAAGCTCCACCACCCAAGCATACTGATACAGGCTTGAGTGACACTGCAGCCACCCAATACAGCAACTCGTCACCCGTGCAACTACATGCAGGCTTCAGCAAGAATGCTGCATACGAAAGCAACTGCCCACCTACCAATGAACTTTAACATAGGCTTCAGTGAGAAATCACCAACCCAGTATTCGAACATAATCCAAGTAAAAACTGAGCGAAAGTCGAACTTTACCAACCTAACATAACAGCTCCACTGCTCATGGAATTAGGCAAGGGACTGACTCACTTCTCTAGTCCCAGACAACAAGCTACCTACCAATGGAACAGGACACAAGTTGGTTGACACAACCCCAGTCCCAGACAACTCCACAGCCAACGAGAGTTCCTTAACCTTCCAAAATCACCAAAATGCAGGCAGCAACAGGGGTGGCTTGAGTGATACCTTCCCTGGCTTACGCTAGAGCGCCAAAACCCACTCGACGAGTAATGCAGTGATCCCTTTATAGCACCACAGCTATGACAACTAGACAGAAATAGCCTACAGGGGTCTCTGAACCCTGTACTCACCAAAGACCTGCACATTGTAGGAGATGAAAGCGGCACCCGCCTCTCCAATGCCATTGCTGGCCATGCAGCTGTACGTCCCGGAATCCGCCTCTGTGGTGGCGTCAATGAGAAGGTTGCTGAGCAGGAAGCGCGTCTTGTTGTAGCCAGCCACATCGGCTCCATCCTTCGCCCAGGTGATACGTGGCGGCGGCATCCCGCTAGCCACACACTCCAGTATGAGGTTCTGGCCTTTGGTCACAATGATGGTCTGGGCGGCCGGCGGATAGATGATACGAGCAGCCTCCGCCGTGGAGCCTGTCGGGCACATGGGAAAGAAGGAAACACATACAGGAACATGAACAGAAATAGTAGGCTCTAGTGATACAGCTTTATACTTCCCCATCAAAGTTACACCATGTCACAGGAATAAAGAGCAAAACTATGAACAAACACTGGCAAAGCCAATAAGTTTGGCTTTCATTCAGTTACTGCAACCAACAACAAAGTGATGGAAGGAATGCTTGAATTAATCTCAGACACTAGCGAACGCTTGAGCTAGTCCACTGTTTTTCACCCCCTGTGCCATTTTAGACAGAACAGCCATATGTAAATCAGATTTGTCCTGCTCCAATAGAAACAATCCGGCCCGAACTGCCAGGCCAAATCCCCTCCAGCTGGGAAGACAAGCAACCCCAGGCCACTTGTTGGCCTACTTAGACCTTGTCATTGAGGTATAGCTTGAGTCCTAAGGCACAGTGAGCACGTGAAATGCAACAAACACAGTGATGGAAGAATGCGGTAAAGAGTGAAGGGAGCCACTGCAACAAACACAGTGATGGAAGAATGCGATAAAGAGTGAAGGGAGCCACTGCAACAAACACAGTGATGGAAGAATGCGGTAAAGAGTGACGGGAGCCACTACAACAAAAAGTGATGGATAGAATATGGTAAAGCATGAAAGCTTAGGCATGCTGAACGGTGGTGATGGTAATGGTGGAGGGTTCTGATGTTAGTGGTATTAATGGTTGTCATAGTGATGGTGGTGATAAAGATGATGGTGTAATGGCTTGCATTCGAGCCCTGACAAAACATATGAAAAGGTTTTTTTTGTATACACTTACATTGTGTTGATTCAGTGTATTTTCCAGGCATAGAATAGCCCCATAAGTATTACAATACAAGCAGAAGGCGAAATGACACAGAAAACAGCAAAGACCATGAGGTGAGAGTGGAATTAGTAAATTTTTAAAGAATGACTAAAGAGGTGTTAAAGAATTCATAACAATATGTATTACAGATAACTGTGCTGAAAAGCCAGACCCAGAAGAGGGTGGTGAAGTACCCGACAGTACAGGGACTTGCACATGTTCAGAAAATAGTGAAAACAACAAGATAAGGCAAAAAAAAAAAAATACAAGAGTTAAACAAATACCAGAGGACGGTGGAGACCAGAAGATGAGAAGGCAAAGAACAGGGAATGGCAAAAATACTGAAAACACCTAGAACGAGGCGAAAGCGTAGGTCATCAAACTAGAAGAAAGCGGTGGCCAGGAGACTGTGAAAATGTGTCAGACTAAAAACACAGGAAGAAGATGCACCAGCACACCAGAAGGCGGCCATGGCCGATGACCAATGGATGGTCGTGCTACAAGACCACAAGAAGGCTATGGTCAACAGAACAGTTAAGGACCATAGATAGAAGACCAGATCAACATGATGGCCAAACGACTATAACGTGGAGATGGACAGGTTAACAGGTGAGAAAGACTGGTGAGGAGATGAGGAGAGTGGTGGCCAGGAGACAAGACAAAGATGGTGTCAAGGAAATCAGAAGAAGGTCAGAGCCAGGAGAAAAGTTAAGTGCTATGGTTAGAAAACCAGAGATACAGCATGTTCAGGAGAGCAGAAAAGCGTAACGGGGTCGCCAGTATTCTAGCAGAAGTAGTAGAAGAGGGTGATGGTGAGGAAACCAGAATTAGGCAATGACATAAGACTTTAGTGTGACTGCAGAAGCCAAGTTTGACCTCAAAGGACCAGTGTTTTTGCATAGGGTTTCCAATCTCCATGGATTGTTGAAACAGGAAAACAGGAAAAGAGCATTCCTTTCACATGGGTCAACACTGTTGTGAAGGATGCAGGTTTCTTTTTGATAAATACAGCCTTAGCCGGTCTGACTCTATGGAATGTGGTTAAGTTGCAAAATGTAAAAGGAGGTAAGACCATAGAAATGGCAGCCATTGGTTAGGGCCAGCTTAGAAGTGCCATGAACCAAGCTTCATGGCTTGGTTAAGACCACAGCACACAAAGTTTCTGGGGACGTGGAACAAACAATAATACTTATATATAAAAAAAGGGTCTTACGTCGCACACGCAGCCTGTCACTGGAAACAGAGGTCTTCACTTCCTGTGTCACGGGGTTGTACGCCGCACACTTGTACGTGCCCTCATCCTGCTGGGTGGCGTTGACAATCTGCAGGTTCCCGGATGGCATGATCAGGTAGTTATCTGGTGGAAGAGAGAAGGCAAAGATGTGAGAGTGAAGGCACTCCCTTTGGAGGGAAGAGACCCCAGAGGCCATACTGTTACAGCTCTCACAAATGACCACTAGAGAGACAACTTTAACGGCAGGTATATGCTTGCTGTAACCTTGGGCACCTATACAATGCTGAACACACACGGTCAACAAACGTGTGTGTGAGTGAGTGAGAGAGAGAGAGAGAAGGCAAAGTAGCAGTGATGTTGGATGACCCGCAAATTTAGATGAAGCATGTGCATTAGGTGTATAGGTTTTTGTCTGTTTGTGTGCATGCGAGTGTATATGGGGCGCATTGGAGAAAGTGTGCATGTGTGTACTAATTTGGGCCACACGTATTTATTTGGGTTGGTGCATGTCTGGTGCTGAAGGAGTGCATGTACATGCTTGAGAGGGCTGGTATGCTTGCATTTCACGAGAATCGTGCTTGTGTTTTGTGATTGAACAAATGTGTGTGTGCTAAATGGAGGGTGAAGAAACATGAAATCTTTCCAGTGAATTCTGAGAAGACTGGTTCCAAAATCACAACACTGCATTCCATACTGCGCCTCCCTAAACTAGGCAGGAGGGTCTGTGTGTAAGAGGGTCTGTGTGTTAGAGGGTCTCGCCAGTCAGTGAGCTGGGTGTATACAGTGGCCCCCAACCAACCATCCAAAAATATCCGAGCAACTGCACTGACCCCGCCAAGGTGCCCTGTTTTTCTTCCAGTTCTGCTTTTGTTTTATTTTTGCAAGTGATCGCAGATAGCGCTGACTGCTGTCACTGCAGCTCCAGGCACGTCAGGCTACACACAGGTGTGCGCAAGTGTTTACGGAACCTTAATTAAAGGAATCCTGTTCATCAGGGCAGGCGGTCAACTCGCTGGGGCATGAACAGTTTCCACATACATACCCCAACAAAAAGCAGGGGCAGCACGTTCAAGCAGACCTGGGCTTGATATTTTAACAAGCCACGCCCCCTGTCAATCAATTGAGCCATTACACCACCTGATCTAGGTCGCCAAGCTCTCTTTCCAAAACCTCTAGAGCTGAGAATTCTGAGGTCTTTTTCTATTAATTTTAGAGTGCCTGGTCCCTTTTCTAGCCTACAGACGGCGGCCATTTTGTTTTGGGGTCACACTGTGGCGCAGGTTTGGAACTGTGAGGTAACTGAGGCAGAGAATGAGGCTGGAAGAGTAAAAGTATGGTCTGGGCCTCGCAGTTTAGATGTGGAGTTATGTCTGGATTGGAAAGGGCCCACACGATAATGTGGCAGCCAGGGGCCGGCGTCCTGTTGTATCGACTCTGGTTTGGACAGCAGACACCTCTTCATTGTTTGTTCTGTTCTGTTTTCCTTCCTCCTCAACGCTCTCGGTGAAAAGCTGGTGGTAGGTCAGGTCATCTAGATGACAGCTGCCTACTGGGGTTCAAGGTGGCCGGATGGAGCAGCACGCTCCGTAACAGCTCAGAGGGGTTACTTGCGCCACGTGAGCCGAGATGGACCCTTACAAAAAGTGCCAGATAAGCACCGAATACATGTAACATAATTGAGGCCAAAGGGGGTGAGGCAGAAGTCCCTGGTCCAACCGGTGTGGACAACCACTCCATACAGGTGACTTTCAGGAGACCAAAGAGGGTGAAACGGGAAGCCACTGTTGGAAGGCTCAAAGGTGGGCGAGTCCCAAGGAAGCGAGATCAAAGCCCTTCATGGAGGAGGAATAATGGCTACTCCATGCTGGAGTCCAGAGAGAGTGGGATCAAAGACCCTCAGGGGATCACCATTGGCTGATGATGGAGCCAAAGGGGCTGAATGGAAGACTCTTGCCAAAATAATTCATTGGTTGTTACTTAATGGAGCCCGAAGGGAGTGGACGTGATGAGCTGCAATAGAACGGCGCCATGCTTGATAACGGCTTAAACCAAGATGGAAGGAGGACTAGACCCCCCCCCGCCTTAGCACAGCTCAAAGATTATTCATTTATGGTTCATGTACTCGATTTTTGTACTTGCGTAAGCCCAAACAAGGTGCCATGCACATTCTTGCTAACAACACTCATCAATTAGGTATTCGAGCTGAAAGGAAGTAAGGCACAAGATTCTTGCTAGAACAGCTCATGATTGGTACCAGCTTAATTGTTGGTAATTAGGAATTAGCCCAACGGGGCTGACGCAAGAGCTGGTTGCATGGGTTTATCTCTGGGTCATTAAACACTAGGAGATTAATCTCGGGTGATTACTCTTGAAGGGATCGGTATCTGAGCTCTAGTTGTTTAATTCATTTTTCATTACGAATTTTTAGTCGAACCTCGGATGTTTCTTTAAAAAAAAAAAGCTGCATACCAGATCCTTTCCTGTAATTTATCTCTTTACTGTGTTGTTGTCCTTTTTAAATTCACTTCACCCATCCCGCTTCTTTTTATAGCTTGATCAAATTAATATAAGTAACATACCTCCCATTTCCTTTTTACGTCTGGGTTTTGACAGTGCTGCTGACAAAGAGACCTATTGCTTACAACATAAAAAGAGTAGAGTTTGGGTCCATTACTTTGAACCAGTGGCTTTCTTCAACCAGCCTTTGGCTTGAAACTTAGCCAATCAAGTCTAGAATCAGCCCACTGGAATATTTCTCTCTCACCTAATACTAATGGCTGTTTGGTTGTATCCTTCCACCGCCACTAGAATGCTTGCATTAAAAGGCCTGAGGGACTACTTAACAGCTACACGCCTCTGTCTGCTCCATCTGGCTTCCCTTCATTATGTCTTGCTCCGTTTCTCTTCTCTTCTTCTCTCTTCCCCCCCCTGCCCTTCCCTCCTTCCTCTGTGCCCTTCTCATTCCACCACTTTTCACCCCACCCTCTTGTACTCTTGTATTTCTCACCCAGCCCTCTCCTATGTGCTTCTTGTTGCCCTTGAGTCTGCATCTCCTAAGTGCTGCCAGAATGGGTATTTTCCGTTTCATAGAAAAAGAAAGGCAGACTATACTGAAGGCTCCCTTGTCTTCAATACCACCCTCTTTTTGTTTCTTTGTCAAAAAGGTTGGATAGAAGGGAGCCATGTTATGGTTCTCCCTTCTTCCTAGGTAATATAGAAGGTCTAGAATGAAAGCTTCCTTGCCATCCAACCATTATTTGGAATAGAAACAAAACAGGATTGTACTGAAGGCAAGGACGCCTTCAAGGAAGTCCATCTTTCATTTCTTGTCGTGCTTTGATGTGCTTACGTTGCATGGCGGTAGCACCTTAAACCCAGACCGATTGAAATTGCCAACCTATTTTTTTTATTTATTATTATTATTATAATAGTCCTCATTTGTCTTCTATATTCTCTCCTTTCGGTAACCCTAACCCCTCACACTGACGTTTTTATCAATGTTTTTGTTTCCACTGCCTTTGGTTTCTCAAATTAACTACCCAGATTTTTCCAAAGGGAATCAAACCAGGAAAAGCACATCACCGAAAGAACCCAACTAGAAGGACTACCACTGGCAAACACAGAGTGGTGCTGAGAAGCCCCACAGGAAAACCACTGCAGCCCTGCCTTGTAGGGTGGCTGTATATATAAAGAACAAGGGGACCCCAATAGTGTGACCAGGGGTAATATATATTTGCAAAGAACAACGGTCAGAGTTGGAGGCCAGATAGGTCCTCGGATAGCCGACAAAATTTTGTTGGCACTTTGTGTTCACTAATAATACTTAGATTAAGACTACCTTTGTATTAATAATAGCTCCGGCTATCCGAGGACCTAACTTGTAGGGTGGCTGGGCATGGCTCAGTGGAGATCAGTGCTACAGGTCACGCCACATCCTACAAATCCCCCCCATAAGAGGGCATGTCGCACCTTGGGCTCAAGGACCCAGACGATGGCCACTCACCTCTGGAGGACTCCAGCCACTCCTGCTTGACGCTGTAGCGCACCTGGGCCTTCGGGTGGCTCTCTGGCAGGTTGCAGGCGATGACCGCTGTGTTCCCCTCATCCACCTCGATCACATGCTGGGCGTCGAACTTGAAGTCCTGGAGGTCTGTGGGGGAGCAAGAGGTGGGGTGCATTAGGAGGTGGCCTTGAGTGACCGGTCTGGTGCTGATCTGCTGTGCTGCACGTGCTGCTTCAGCATCTCCTGAGGAGCATCAGACACGATGCAGAAGTTATCCTCAGGACTCAAGGTCATACAAGGACACTGCCAGAAGTTGTATAAAGTGCTGTAGATTTACGATGGAGAAAAACAAGCACTTCTATTTTCTATACGCTTACGCCTACCACCATGTTTTTGGCCAAGTTCAAATTACACATAATTCATGGTTTTAGCAGCAAAAAAAGCTTCGGAGGTTTACTACAGAGAAAGTACAAAATGTATTCTGTCGCTAGGACTAATTTTGGACCGGGAACGTGTTAAATACCATTTAATAAGGGGCGGGCATTGCAATGGCATGAAACTGTACAACTTACAGTACCTTCTTCTGTTCATGAACCCCTTCCACCAAAAATATAAAATGTTTGTTTTTAACGATGTCAAACGCAAGAAGTGAGCAGCCTTCACTTTTCTTAGATAATAAAAAAAAGTAGGAAATTAATTAAAAGTGGGTGTCAAGTAAGCCCGAAAGGATGCTGGGGCACACGGAGGCCTGGGCCAGGAAGCAGTGCTATTACTGGACACAGCTTGTCCACACAGACCCCATGGACTGGGAGGAAGGACGGCATCACAGCTTGGGCAGACTGACCCCATGGACTGGGAGGGAGGACGGCAGCACAGCTTGGGCAGACTGACCCCATGGGCTGGGAGGGAGGACAGCAAGCAGCACAGCTTGGGCAGACTGACCCCATGGACTGGGAGGGAGGACGGCAGCACAGCTTGGGCAGACTGACCCCATGGACTGGGAGGGAGGACGGCAGCACAGCTTGGGCAGACTGACCCCATGGACTGGGAGGGAGGACGGCAGCACAGCTTGGGCAGACTGACCCCATGGACTGGGAGGGAGGACGGCAGCACAGCTTGGGCAGACTGACCCCATGGACTGGGAGGGAGGACGGCAGCACAGCTTGGGCAGACTGACCCCATGGGCTGGGAGGGAGGACAGCAAGCAGCACAGCTTGGGCAGACTGACCCCATGGACTGGGAGGGAGGACGGCAGCACAGCTTGGGCAGACTGACCCCATGGACTGGGAGGGAGGACGGCAGCACAGCTTGGGCACACTGAGCCATGGACTAGAACAGACCATATGTATTTATAAAGCGTACGTTCACCCTCTCGGATAGCTTTTCACTGAATAAGACATTTATTGCTACCCAACTTAATGGTACACGTTACCCACCTAGAGAGTATGAAGGCCTGTGTGCATCTCCTCGGACTCGAACCTATAACCAACGATTCCAGTGTGTATATGCACGCACACGCGCGTCACTCCCCCCCCACCCCCGTCTCCTCTGACCGAGGACAACGATATAGATTATAGACAGGGCCACTGGAATTAGGCGGCAGGGGAGCAGCAAATTATGCAGCAGGTTTGACTAAAATATGCAGCCAGAAAAGGCAAATTATGGTGCACAATGTGGCACATTGTTCGATAGTATTACTCGATTCTTTTGTAATATTTACTTATGGTAATACTGCCTGGGCAAAGATTTAATCTCATTAGTACCAGTTTATGAACCAAATACAGAAAGAAGCAACTGAAAGATGACCAGTTAACCATTGCGAAGAGTGTTCCACCGCGTGCGAACAAGTCACCACGTTTTAGTAACTTTTGATCCGTTTGAGCTAGAAACTATTTTTTCTTAAAATCTGCAAATAATGCGGGAGATGATGGATTATGTGGCAAATGCGACAAATCGCAACCTGTCCACACATTGACCCTTGGGGAGGCACTACAGGGCAGTTTGTTAAAACTAGGACTCCCTGACTATGAGAGACCAGCTTGTACATACTCCAACCCCTGGGCTGCAAGATAGATTCTAGAGTACAGCCTGTCCACCCTCGGACCTCTAGGGTGGAACCAGAACCCCGAGCTTGTGTACACACTAATCCCTGGATTGTGAAATTGATTCTAGAGTACAGCCTGTCCACACACTGACCCCTGGGCTGTGAGATAGTTTCTAGAGTACAGCCTGTCCACACACACTGACCCCTGGACTGAGAGATAGTTTCTAGAGTACAGCCTGTCCATACTGACCCCTGGACTGCAAGATACTTTCCAGAGTACAGCCTGTCCACACACCGACCCCTGGACTGTGAGATCGTTTCTAGAGAACAGTATTGTCCAAAAACTGACCCCTGGGCTGTGAGATAATTTCTAGAGTACAGCCTGTCCACACACACTGACACCCGGGCTGTGAGATCGTTTCGTTTCTAGAGTACAGCCTGTCCACACACTGACCCCTGAACTGCGAGATAGTTTCTAGAGTGCAGCCTGTCCATACTGACCCCAGGGGCGGAAGTGGGGCACAGCTCGACTACATGAGCCTCCCTCAGATCTTTCTCAGAGTTGCTTCGGGGAGGGTGTGGGGTGAGAGGGGATCCCTTCTTCCCCCTTGTCCTGATGAGTGTACCAGGCCTGTCACGTGGACAGAGAGGGTCGGGTTTCACGGACGTGTAGGGGGTGCGCCTGACACCTGCCCTCCGTTCCCCCTATCTGCGGGGTGCCTTTCACAGGCCCATTAGAGGTTGTTTTCACAGTGACTGCCCTGTCTGCATTCCTTCTTCCCAAAGCATCAAGCAGCCTGCATCCATCATGTGGAGTGCTGTCACTGGGGGACACGATGCCCCCCTCCTCCCTAATGCACTTATCCGGTCCACGTCCACCGCCCCCCATCCCCAGGCCTGTGACTCCCCCTCCCCTCCACTGCTCTCAAGGCCCAGAATCCACCGGTGGGCTCCGAGGAGAACGCTTTCCCTCCACTGCACTTCCGGGGATGGAAGGGACTTCCGGGCTGCCTCCCGTTCCCTACTGTGGTTTCCCTGCTGTGGCCCCACCCTCAGCCATCCGGCGATGATCTCCCAATTAGAAGAGGGGGGGGGGGGGGGCGTAAGGCAGAGAGACCCCCCTCCCTCCAAACTGGGTTCCCTTGGGCAGAGGGCAGTCGGTTAATGCTGCTTGGGCAGAGCAAAAGTGTCATCTTTTGGCATTGCTAATGGGACAGTGGAGGAGGGCAGTCTCCTTTACTTACTGATAAAAGGGCAGTTCAAGGGCAGCCTGCTTTAGTTATTGATGGATAGACCGTGACATAGGGCAGTCTCCTTTACTTACTGATAAAAGGGCAGTCTGCTCTAGTAACGGATGGATACGCAGTGGAAGAGGGCAGTCTCCTTTAGTTAATCATGCTTGGGCAGGACAAAAGTGTCTTCTGGCACTGGTACTAGGACAGTGGAAAAGGGCTCTCCCTTTTGGTTACTGATACATGGGCAATTCAAGAGGGCAGTCTGCTCTATTTACTCATAAGTGGACAGTGGTGCCTTCTTGACTCGCTTCACTGATAAGTGGACAGTGGACGAAGGCAGTCTATTTTAGTTACTGGTAAGTAGCCAGTGAAAAGGAGTTTTTTTTACACACTGGTAGTAGAAAAGGGCAGTCTCCTCAACTTACTGATAAGTAGGGGTGGGTGGTAAATGCCACTCCGCGCTTTTTGGAAAAACTCCGCCAACGGGGACAGGAAAAGCAGCGCATGAGGAAGAGAGCAAAACAGCAGAGGGATTCGTCAAGAGAGCAGCACATGAGAGTAACAGCCGCACAGGAGGGAGAGAGCAGCACGCAGCATGGGTATTTTGCAGTGAGGAGCACGTGAGTAAGGGAGCTGGAAAACACATGCACTCCCGTGGAATGCTATATGAAAAAGGTATATTCCCAAAAAGTGAGCAATAGAAGGCTAAAAATCCGGCCATCAAAAGAATGAGAAAAAGCTTTTCTCTAGGCCAACACCCCCCCTCTCGCTCCCCCCCTCCTTCTTCTGAGGAAGGAACCCATCAAGCAAGAAGAAAACAAGAGTGACAAGCAAGTCAACCAATGGCTCTAACCCCACTGTCCACAAGGTCCTCAGCAGCAAAAGGCCCCACACTACTTGGCAAGCACATGAACCTGCCGCACGCATGGGTGAACATAACCAGTGCCCCATGGTTATGTTCATGGGCGTCCTCTGCGCCTCCACGCCAGACACCCAGGGCGTCTCAAAAGTCATAAGCACGACTTGGGAACAGGGACTCTGTATTTCTTTATATAGCGTCAAAGGTTAGGCGCTACAGGCGCTTCATCTTAGGAATATTTCAAGTTGAGGCCAGGAGGTAACATCACGGGGCTTTCTTCACCTCCCACCGACAGTTTATGAGCAGGGAGGGCACACGAGACAGCCGAGACTCCAACATTGCCCAAAAAAACAGACACAAAAATCTCAGAGACGCCACAAAAACAGCGAGAGTTGGCATATTATAAATTCACTCCCCTTCGGCTGCCCTCGGCTGCCGGGAAAGTGGGCCCCACCTTCCGCCAGGGGTTCTGCAGTGAATTAAACATCAGCAGGTACCCCTCTGCCCCTCCACTCCCCGCGCAGGCCTCTGCGGAGGACCCGGGGGAGGGGGCAGGGAGTTCACTTTCCAGATGTGGCCTAAGTGGGGAATCAGTCATCAGTCCTGGGGGGTTCCCAGGGCCTCGTTACAGCTGGGCCGGGGAGGTGATAACTCAGGGTTGAAGGGACTGCAGGGCCGGCCAGCGTCAAGGGCTAGAGACGCCCACCCCCCAGTGTTTTTCCACACCCTCCCAGCTCATTAAAGCCGCGACTGCAGGGAGCGTCGTATGGGTGATGAGGTGCTGCGCTGCCGGAGTTCAAAGGTCCCTTAGACCCCACCCTGTCCCGTCCCAGCCATTTCTCTCCCGAAATATGCACTCCGACGGAAATCTCGCGCATGAAATTTCGACTGTAAATGTTAAATGACTATGGACCAACTTCCTCCAGGCCACTGGCTATACCCCTGGACTTTTAGCGGATAAACCAATGGATTCTGGGTGTTGGAGTCGTGTTTGGCTTCCTCTGCACTAACTAGACGAATACACCAGAAATCAAGGAGTTGTAGGAAAAAAAGTTCAGGATTGGCGACAGTAAACATATTGAGTAACAACACATGTAACAGGGGCAGTCCTCATGAGAGGTAACAGGAGAGGGAGGTACTAAGGAGGAACTAACAAGCCTATTAACAAATCAAAAGCCAACATTTACAAAGGACAGTTGCAGGACCCAATTAAAAAGATGGGCGGAGCTTACAGTCTATACCCAAATACAGCATGTCTCAAAGAGACAGCGCAAGCGCTGCCTAGGCGAGACCTAAAAACTGCAGCAACAAAACTCCCTTGTAAAAATAAATATGCAACACAAGGGAATAAAGGCGGCAAAGCATAAATGAATACACAAGTCATATCCAGGGTCTGAACATCTTTGCTGATTTGCCCCACGCGTCCACTGCTGCAGACCCTCTGGAGCTTCGACGCCAGGTCCATACTAGAGACCCATGGGAGCTCCCATCACCCAGTGTCCGTGTTACAGACCTATGTGAACTTACACGTAGTGTCCCTACTACAGACCCATTAAAGCTTCCACCATATGTCCATGCTAATGACGGATGAAAGCTCCTTGCACCAATGGTCCCAGATTCAGACCCATCAAAGTTTACATTCAGTGTCCCAGATACAGACCCAGGAAATCTTATATCCTGTATCTTAGAGACAGGCCCATGGTACATCCACCGGGTATCTCAGATAGCAGCCCATGAAAGCTTCTACCTGGAGTCCCAGCTTCCACTCAGTACACTAGAGACAGACCCATGAAAGCATCTACCTGGATTTCCACCTTCCACCCAGTGCCCTGGAGACAGACCCATGAAAGGTACTTGGGGTCCCAGATTCCCATTGGTGTCCCAGATACAGCCTTGTTAAAACTTCCACTAAGGGTCCGAGATACTACCATATGAGAGTTTCCACCCAGAGTCTCAAGAGTCCAACCTGGTATCCAGTGTTCAGTGCTCTCCCATGAGAGCACTTCCACCCAATGAAGGACTCCCAAGAGGTATCCCACAGAAGATCACATAGGAGAGAGAGCTCCCTACATAAAGGCCCTAAGGAAAGGGTCTCACACAGGGTACCAAAGAGGACTTATCAGCTCAGAGGCAGCAACCTGAATCCTCCAACCCAGCATCAAGGAGATGGCACCAGGGAAGAGCTTCTACCGAACACCCAGGAAATGCCCCCATTGAACAGATTCTACTCAGAATCCAAGAGATGCCCCAGGGGAGAGCTTCCACCAAACATGCAGAGGTGCCCCATGGAAGCGCTCCCACCCAGGATCCAGAAGACAGCTCCCAGAAGAGCTTCAAACCAACATCCAGGACACGCTGATGGGAGAGCTTAACACAAACATCCAGGAGACGCTGATGGGAGAGCTTCAAACCAACATCCAGGAGACGCCGATAGGAGAACTTCACACCAACATACAGGAGACGCTGCTGGAAGAGCTTCAAACATACATCCAGGAGGCGCTGGTGGGAGAGCTTCAAACCCACATCCAGGAGATGCTGATGGGACAGCTTTAAACCCACATCCAGGAGGTGCTGGCGGGAGAGCTTCAAGCCTACATCCAGGAGATGCTGATAGGAGAGCTTCAAACCCACATCCAGGAGATGCTGATGGGAGAGCTTCAAACCCACATCCAGGAGACGATGACGGGAGAGCTTCAAACCCACATCCAGGAGGCGCTCCCAGGAAAGCTTCAAACCCACAACTAGGAGACGCGGACGAGAGGGCTTCAAACCCACATCCAGGAGACGCTGGCGGGAGAGCTTCAAATCCACATCCAGGAGACGCTGGCGGGAGAGCTTCAAACCCGCATCCAGGAGATGCTGATGAGACAGCTTCAAACCCACATCCAGGAGATGATGGCGGGAGAGCTTCAAGCCTACATCCAGGAGATGTTGATGGAAGAGCTTGAAACCCACATCCAGGCAATGCTGATGGGAGAGCTTCAAACCAAGCTTCAGAAAATACCCAATGAAAGAGCTTCCACCTTACATAGAGGAGATGGCCTCATTGAAGAGCATTCACCCAACACCCAAACGATGGCCCTAGGGAAGAGCTTCTACAAAGCAACTGGGAGATTACCTCATGTAAAAGAGCTTCAGCCCAACATCCTAGAGATGATGCCATGGAAGAGTTTCTACCCTATATTTTGGAGAGGGCTTTATGGAAGAGCTCCAAACTTCTTCCCAGAAGAGCTTCCACCAGGTGCCGAGGACAGGTTTTACTGGGCATCGAGGAGACACACCAGGGAAGATTTCTCACCTGATGTCCATAGTTGGCCTATGGAAGAGTTGCCATAATTCTCCATAGCTGGCAACCAGCAGATGGCCCCAAGGAAGAGCTCCTATTCAACATCCTAATCCAGCTTGTGAAACATCCCCATCCAGGAGACAGCTTCACAGACGAGACCGTGACTTCTGTCGATAGCTGTCAAATGGAAGAAATCCTGGAGGTCCACCACTGAAAGAGCTTCCATAGGGGTCCTACAGATGCATCGCTGGAAGAGCTCCTTCTAGGGTCCAGCAGTACACAAATGGAAGAGCTTACACTAGAGGTCGGATGAAAGAGCAATGGTAGTGCGCAGTGGTGCACCGCTATTAGTGCTCGAACTAGGGTCGAGTGGTACACAGCTTGAACAGATCTCAGTAGGGTCCACTGGTGCACTGCTGGAAGCGCTCGAGCAAATGGTCCTGGATAGACCCATGGAGGAGCTCCCGCTAGGGTTCAGTGGTGAACCGCTGGAAGAGCTCCCACTAGGGTTCAGTGGTGCACTGCTGGAAGAGCTCCCACTAGGGTTCAGTGGTGCACTGCTGGAAGAGCTCCCACTAGGGTTCAGTGGTGCACTGCTGGAAGAGCTCCCACTAGGGTTCAGTGGTGCACTGCTGGAACAGCTCCCACTAGGGTTCAGTGGTGCACTGCTGGAACAGCTCCCACTAGGGTTCAGTGGTGCACTGCTGGAACAGCTCCCACTAGGGTTCAGTGGTGCACTGCTGGAACAGCTCCCACTAGGGTTCAGTGGTGCACTGCTGGAACAGCTCCCACTCGGGACCAGTGGTGCAACTCTGGAAGAGCTCCCGCTAGGGTCCAGTGGTGCACTGCTGCAAGAGCTCCCGCTAGGGTCCAGTGGTGCACTGCTGCAAGAGGTCCCGCTAGGGTCCAGTGGTGCACTGCTGGAAGAGTTTGCTAGGGAACAGTGGTGCACCTCTGGAAGAGCTCACGCTAGGGTTCAGTGGTGCACCTCTGGAAGAGCTCACGCTAGGGTTCAGTGGTGCACCGCTGGAAGAGCTCACGCTAGGGTTCAGTGGTGCACCGCTGGAAGAGCTACCGCTAGGGTTCAGTGGTGCACCGCTGGAAGAGCTACCGCTAGGGTTCAGTGGTGCACCGCTGGAAGAGCTACCGCTAGGGTTCAGTGGTGCACCGCTGGAAGAGCTACCGCTAGGGTTCAGTGGTGCACCGCTGGAAGAGCTACCGCTAGGGTTCAGTGGTGCACCGCTGGAAGAGCTCCCACTAGGGTTCAGTGGTGCACCGCTGGAAGAGCTACCGCTACGGTCCAGTGGTGCACTGCTGGAACAGCTCCTACTAGGGCCTAGTGGTGCACCGCTGGAAGAGCTACCGCTACGGTCCAGTGGTGCACTACTGGAACAGCTCCCACTAGGGTCCAGTAGTGCACCGCTGGAAGAGCTCCCGCTTGGGCCCAGTGGTGCACCACTGGAAGATCTTCCGCTAGGGCCCAGTGGTGCACCGCTGGAAGATCTTCCGCTAGGGCCCTGTGGTGCACCGCTGGAAGAGCTCCCACTAGAGTCCAGGGGTGAACTGACGAAAGAACTCCCGCTAGGACCCAGTGGTGCACTGCTGAAAGAGCTCCCGCTAGGGTCCAGTAGTGCATCGCTGGAAGTGCTCCGGTTAGGGCCCAGTGGTGCACCACTGGAAGAGCCCCTGCTAAGGTCCAGTGGTGCATCGCTGAAATCGCTCCCGCTAGGGTACAGTGGTGCACCGCTGGGAGAGCTACCGCAAGTGGTCCCGGATAGACCCATGGATGAGCTCCAGCTAGGGCCCGGTGGTTAATCGCTAGGAAACAGTGGTGCACCGCTGGAAGAGCTCCCACTAGGGAACAGTGGTGCACCGCTGGAAGAGCTCCCGCTAGGAACAGTGGTGCACCGCTGGACGAGCTCCCGCTAGGAACAGTGGTGCACCTCTGGAAGAGCTCACGCTAGGGAACAGTGGTGCACCACTGGAAAAGCTCCCGCTAGGGAACAGTGGTGCACCACTGGAAAAGCTCCCGCTAGGGAACAGTGGTGCACCACTGGAAAAGCTCCCGCTAGGGAACAGTGGTGCACCGCTGGAAAAGCTCCCGCTAGGGAACAGTGGTGCACATCTGGAAGAGCTCCCGCTAGGGTCCAGTAGTGCATCGCCAAAAGAGCTCCTGCTCGGGACCAGTGGTGCAACTCTGGAAGAGCTCCCGCTAGGGTCCAGTGGTGCACTGCTGCAAGAGGTCCTGCTAGGGTCCAGTGGTGCACTGCTGGAAGAGTTTGCTAGGGAACAGTGGTGCACCTCTGGAAGAGCTCACGCTAGGGAACAGTGGTGCACCGCTGGAAAAGCTCCCGCTAGGGAACAGTGGTGCACCGCTGGAAGAGCTCCCGCTAGGGAACAGTGGTGCACTGCTGGAAGAGTTTGCTAGGGTACAGTTATGCTCCTCTGGAAGAGATCCCGCTAGGGTCCAGTGGTGCACCTCTGGAAGAGCTCCCGCTAGGGAACAGTGGTGCACCGCTGGAAGAGCTCCCGCTAGGGAACAGTGGTGCACCGCTGGAAGAGCTCCCGCTAGGGAACAGTGGTGCACCGCTGGAAGAGCTCCCGCTAGGGAACAGTGGTGCACCGCTGGAAGAGCTCCCGCTAGGGAACAGTGGTGCACCGCTGGAAAAGCTCCCGCTAGGGAACAGTGGTGCACTGCTGGAAGAGTTTGCTAGGGTACAGTGGTGCTCATCTGGAATAGATCCCGCTAGGGTCCATTGGTGCACCTCTGGAAGAGCCCCCGCTAAGGTCCAGTAGTGCACAGCTGGAAGAGCTCCCGCTAGGGAACAGTGGTGCACCTCTGGAAGAGCTCTCGCTAGGGAACAGTGGTGCACCTCTGGACGAGCTCCCGCTTGGAACAGTGGTGCACCTCTGGAAGAGCTCACGCTAGGGAACAGTGGTGCACCACTGGAAAAGCTCCCGCTAGGGAACAGTGGTGCACCGCTGGAAAAGCTCCCGCTAGGGAACAGTGGTGCACCGCTGGAAAAGCTCCCGCTAGGGAACAGTGGTGCAGCGCTGGAAAAGCTCCCGCTAGGGAACAGTGGTGCACCGCTGGAAAAGCTCCCGCTAGGGAACAGTGGTGCACCGCTGGAAAAGCTCCCGCTAGGGAACAGTGGTGCACCGCTGGAAAAGCTCACGCTAGGGTCCAGTAGTGCATCGCCAAAAGAGCTCCCGCTAGGGTCCAGTGGTGCACAGCTGCAAGAGGTCCTGCTAGGGTCCAGTGGTGCACTGCTGGAAGAGTTTGCTAGGGAACAGTGGTGCACCTCTGGAAGAGCTCACGCTAGGGAACAGTGGTGCACCGCTGGAAAAGCTCCCGCTAGGGAACAGTGGTGCACCGCTGGAAGAGCTCCCGCTAGGGAACAGTGGTGCACCGCTGGAAGAGCTCCCGCTAGGGAACAGTGGTGCACCGCTGGAAGAGCTCCCGCTAGGGAACAGTGGTGCACCGCTGGAAGAGCTCCCGCTAGGGAACAGTGGTGCACCGCTGGAAAAGCTCCCGCTAGGGAACAGTGGTGCACCGCTGGAAAAGCTCCCGCTAGGGAACAGTGGTGCACTGCTGGAAGAGTTTGCAAGGGTACAGTGGTGCTCCTCTGGAAGAGATCCCGCTAGGGTCCAGTGGTGCACCTCTGGAAGAGCTCCCGCTAGGGAACAGTGGTGCACCGCTGGAAGAGCTCCCGCTAGGGAACAGTGGTGCACCGCTGGAAGAGCTCCCGCTAGGGAACAGTGGTGCACAGCTGGAAGAGCTCCCGCTAGGGAACAGTGGTGCTCCTCTGGAAGAGCTCTCGCTAGGAACAGTGGTGCACCGCTGGACGAGCTCCCGCTTGGAACAGTGGTGCACCTCTGGAAGAGCTCACGCTAGGGAACAGTGGTGCACCACTGGAAAAGCTCCCGCTAGGGAACAGTGGTGCACCGCTGGAAAAGCTCCCGCTAGGGAACAGTGGTGCACCGATGGAAAAGCTCCCGCTAGGGAACAGTGGTGCACATCTGGAAGAGCTCCCGCTAGGGTCCAGTAGTGCATCGCCAAAAGAGCTCCTGCTCGGGACCAGTGGTGCAACTCTGGAAGAGCTCCCGCTAGGGTCCAGTGGTGCACTGCTGCAAGAGGTCCTGCTAGGGAACAGTGGTGCACTGCTGGAAGAATTTGCTAGGGAACAGTGGTGCTCCTCTGGAAGAGATCCCGCTAGGGTCCAGTGGTGCACCTCTGGAAGAGCTCCCGCTAGGGAACAGTGGTGCACCGCTGGAAGAGCTCCCGCTAGGGAACAGTGGTGCACCGCTGGAAAAGCTCCCGCTAGGGAACAGTGGTGCACCGCTGGAAAAGCTCCCGCTAGGGAACAGTGGTGCACCGCTGGAAAAGCTCCCGCTAGGGAACAGTGGTGCACCGCTGGAAAAGCTCCCGCTAGGGAACAGTGGTGCACATCTGGAAGAGCTCCCGCTAGGGTCCAGTAGTGCATCGCCAAAAGAGCTCCTGCTCGGGACCAGTGGTGCAACTCTGGAAGAGCTCCCGCTAGGGTCCAGTGGTGCACTGCTGCAAGAGGTCCCGCTAGGGTCCAGTGGTGCACTGCTGGAAGAGTTTGCTAGGGAACAGTGGTGCACCTCTGGAAGAGCTCACGCTAGGGAACAGTGGTGCACCGCTGGAAAAGCTCCCGCTAGGGAACAGGGGTGCACCGCTGGAAAAGCTCCCGCTAGGGAACAGTGGTGCACCGCTGAAAGAGCTCCCGCTAGGGAACAGTGGTGCACCGCTGAAAGAGCTCCCGCTAGGGAACAGTGGTGCACCGCTGAAAGAGCTCCAGCTAGGGAACAGTGGTGCACCTCTGGAAAAGCTCCCGCTAGGGAACAGTGGTGCACCTCTGGAAAAGCTCCCGCTAGGGAACAGTGGTGCACTGCTGGAAGAGTTTGCTAGGGAACAGTGGTGCACCTCTGGAAGAGATCCCGCTAGGGTCCAGTGGTGCACTGCTGGAAGAGCTCCAGGAAGGGTCCAATGGTGCACCTCTGTAAGAGCCCCCGCTAAGGTCCAGTAGTGCACAGTTGGAAGAGCTCCCGCTAGGGAACAGTGGTGCACCTCTGGAAGAGCTCTCGCTAGGGAACAGTGGTGCACTGCTGGAAGATCTCCCCCTAGGGTTCAGTGGTGCACCGCTGGAAGAGCTACTGCTACGGTCCAGTGGTGCACAGCTGGAAGAGCTCCCGCTAGGGAACAGTGGTGCACCTCTGGAAGAGCTCCCGCTAGGGAACAGTGGTGCACGTCTGGAAGAGCTCCCGCTAGGGAACAGTGGTGCACCTCTGGAAGAGCTCCCGCTAGGGAACAGTGGTGCACCTCTGGAAGAGCTCCCGCTAGGGAACAGTGGTGCACCTCTGGAAGAGCTCCCGCTAGGGAACAGTGGTACACTGCTGCAAGAGGTCCCGCTAGGGTCCAGTGGTGCACCTCTGGAAGAGCTCCCGCTAGGGTCCAGTGGTGCACTGCTGCAAGAGGTCCTGCTACGGTCCAGTGGTGCACTGCTGCAAGAGGTCCCGCTAGGGTCCAGTGGTGCACTGCTGCAAGAGCTCCCGCTAGGGTCCAGTGGTGCACAGCTGGAAGAGTTTTTGCTAGGGTCCAGTGGTGCACCGCTGCAAGAGGTCCCGCTAGGGTCCAGTGGTGCACTGTTGGAAGAGCTCTCATTAGGCGTCCTGGAGACACCCCATGGAAGAAGAGCTCTCATTAGGCGTCCTGGAGACACCCTATGAAAGAAGAGCTCTCATTGGTGTCCCAGAGACGCCCCTTGAAGAACCTCCACTAGGCGTCCAGGATGAACACCCTTAGAAGGGCCCCCACTGGGTGTCCAGGACGGACCCAAAGGAAGCTATAACACGCCTCGCGCTCCTCTGAATGACCCAAGCGTCTTTCTTGCTTCCTTTAATTTTACAAAGCCCCACCCCCCTCGCCAACCGCCCAACCTCGAACCCTAGGCTCGGCCCCCATCACTCCCGTCCCTCTCCCCGGCGCCGGGTTTATCTTTCTTTTTAGGGAGTCGGAGGAGGCAGGTTCACGGAGACCTAAAAATGATTTGCGGCGCATATGCTTAATACTTCAGGAATGTCCTGGCATCGCTCAATTAAAAGAAAAAAACCCAAGTTCAGAAACGTGATTAATCTGTTAAGACAGGCAGACGAAGGGAGCCATGTTTTTCCACTCGGTATTAAAGCCAGATGTGGGTTAACTCTTTAGCGCCCAGATCCGACTCCTGGCAAGGAGCAGCTTTAAAGGGCCTTTTCCCCAATCCACGACCCTTCTCGTGAAAAGCGACGAATGGAGGCAGATTCTATAGGAGCTAAAGAAGAAATTGCGCCAAAGATTCACAACAAACACCAAGATCATCGAGGCTCGAGCAAGATAACTCAGTGAGTTGAGAACCCCAAGTGGAGATGCGTGTGCAGAAGGCAGGCAAGAGGTTTAAATTGTAGCAGGGCAGACCCCCTTTAATCTTTCTAAGGTCGATCACATGAGGCCTATTCATAGAAGACGTGCTGATGGCAATCCTGATAAATGTCTTTAATTATTTCGGATTGCAATTGGACAATTTTAGGAAGAAACTCAACAATGATGTGGGCCAAATATTTGAAACAACCGTAGCCATAGATGAAAGTTGTGCATACATTGCTTTACCGTCATAGAAGTCTATATCATTTTGAACCACATAGACTGCATCTAAGCAAAAAACTTAGGAATCATGATAGACAGAGTGCTAAAAAAATTCCTGCCACTACTTCCGCTTCATAGTAGGAAGATCGTGGTACAGGCCATGGTGACTTCGAAATTGGACTAGGTCAACAGCCTATACCTCGGTCTGCCCAAATCTTTGATCCAGCGCCTACAAGTGGTTCAAAATGCGGCAGCCAGAGCCATTTGCAAACCCAAACTCAGGTCCAACATAACCCCGACTCTTACATCATTACACTGGCTCCGCATCAAAGACCGGATAGACTTTAAAGTCCTGACCATCTTCTTTAAAGCATTCCACAATGTAGGAGCCGGTTACTTAATGAAACGGGTTAATCACCACACTACTTTGAGACCGCTACTTTCCTCCAATGCCAACCTGGCCAGCGTGCCCAAGATACGTCTGGCCCGCACCGGCGGCAGATCCTTCGGTTTCCTGGGCGCGAAATTGTGGAACAGCCGCCCGGCGTCATTGAGGCTTAATTCCGACCTACTTTCCTTCAGGAAAAATTTGAAAACTTGGCTGTTTAATCACTAGGCTGGGGCTCTCTCACTTCTTCCTTCCGATGGCCAGGCGCCAGGACACTCTAGCTCGAGTAGCTGTGCGCCCTAACAAATACCCTATTTCATTTCATTTCTTCCGGCGTTTATAGGTCTGCTCATGTTTTCGCCTGAAATGGTTATTAAATTGCACGATGAAGAGGTCACTGTCCTAGTGCAGTTGAAAGGTCACTGTCCTAGTGCAGTCGAAAGGGACGCAAGGGGCGTAATGTGCAGCGGTTAGAACCCAGCTCTGCAGTCACTAGTCCCCTTGGACTCAAGGAAGGTGCAACTCCACCGGGGGTCCAGGAAGAGCGCCAGGGCACGTGGGGGGGTCTAGGAATAAACCATCCAAATGCAGTAGTCCAGAGGTAATTAGAGCCAGATGGGGGTGGTGGGAAACATAATACAAAGACATAGCAACGAATGGAATAAAAACAGAGGTAAGAGCAGTAAGAATGATATTGATGAAAAAAGTAAAATATAATAGTAAAAAAACAACAACAAAAAAAAAACAGCCAGTTCGAAGTAAGGGGCTGATTCAGAGGTGGTAGCAATTCATAGACAAAGTTATAAATACGGAGGGAAATGCACCAGAGGGATGTCCAACCTGGGTTTTATTTAGAGACTCGTTTCCAGCCTGCGGCTGCAGGTTCTGCAAGAAGTGTGACCGCACCTGGTCACCCAGCGTCAGTGCATGTTTTAGGATTCATCCGGGCCAGGCACCCAACGCTACCTGTATCAGTGAATTCCAAGCATCCTTGCTTCACTGACCACAAGGTGGCAGTCTCATTCTAGGGATCATATTCTTGTTCCCGAGTTTTACTCCGTCAGATCTTCCAAGAGAAGGGGGCACCGCATCAGAATGAGGGGACAGATTAGGCTTCTCGCTTCAGATATAGGAGCTTTCACATCAGTTATTTCTGTGCCACAAAATCCGAGTTATTCATTTCCAGGAGAAAAATATGAAAAGTGTAGTGTGCCCTGTGGGCTTTGTGTTACATGTGTACTGTAGGGCACGTGGTACAGGGGCACTTTGTAGCACTGGGGCACTTTAAGAGACTACACTGCGGACTGGCAGAAGCCGCTGCAGCGTCTCCTTCAGCTCATCAACTGAGGGCACTTTCACAGTAGGGTTTCAAGCGGACACTGCATGGGTGGTGCACATGGGTGCACACAGGTTCTCACACACGTTATGCAGAGTTGTATAGCTCAGTTAAACACCGTGAGGGTATCCAGGCGCTGGAGCAGGAGTGTAGGCGCAATACTAAGGATGTTGGGCTTCAGACCTCGCACAGTTATTCGAAGGACCTGGTCTTCAGGTTCTTGCAGAATTCAGGAAGTGAGGAGGCGGCCTGATGTGTTACGGGAGATCGTTCCAGGTCTTGGGTGCGATGTAGGAGAAAGCTCAACCTCCCGTTCTGCTTTTGTGGATGGGGGGTGTGAGCGAGTTAGAGTGCGGCTGAGCATAGGTGTCTGGAGGGTTGGTGGAAGTGTAAGTGGTTCTTCGCGTACGTTGGTATGATGCTGTAGAGTGCTGTGCGTGAGGAGTTTGAATTGGCTGCGTTTGTGTATGGGGAGCCAGTGGAGGTCTCCGAGGAGTGGGGAGATGTGTGAGCGCCGTGGGAGGTTGAGGACGAGTCTCGCGGCGGCGTTCTGGATGGTCTGCAGTTGTGTAGCAGATGGTTGACTGTCCCTGCATAGAGTGGTTGCTATAGTCCCGTCTGCTTGTGAAGAGGGCTTGCTTGATGGTGCGTCTGGTGTTCAGGGGGGAAGTCATTTGAATATCTTGCAGAAGCAGGAAGCTCTTTAACCTGCGCCCTCATGTCGAGCTTGTCTCAGTAGATTTATACTGGTTGCAGTTGAGGGGTCTCAATTAATCTTTATTTACAGAGTGCAAAAATCAACTTGATGAGCTAAGCACTCGAGACAAGAACGCCGGACTATGTATAGATGAGCAAGCACAAGAGGCTCATGAAGACACACAGAAATGTTTAATCTGTTACTGCACCTGTGCCAAACTGACATGCCTCTAGAGGCCTCTTGGTTGGGGGAATTGGGGCACATGGAGTTCAGAAAAGAGGTGTTGTAGGTTTTCTGAAGGGAAGTGGATGCGTGGTTGTGCTAGAGTCCAAGTGATTGGGGGTAGGGGCTTGATTGGGGGAGGGGGGGAAGGACCTCAGTCGGAGCACGACCAGCGGAAGGACACTTATAAAGAAATCCAACAGTACTTGGTCCATGCTCCCTCAACGGGACAAGCGCACAAAGATAAAGTGAAACCGGACACAATGACCAGTGAGAAGCAACGAAATGAGAGTAACGATGAAGCCAACTTGTAGTAAGTAGTGGAGACTGAACGTCCCAAGAATGAAAGGGAATGAAAAATAAAGGAACAAGGGACCAGAACAATTACTAGAAAATATATATAATGAACTTAGCAAGAACAGATTCAAAACAAAGAAAAGAGGAAAGAGTTCCAGAAAACAGACTGAAAATGGAAATTGATCAACAAAATGCATGATAAAGCAAGAGATTAACGAAAAAGTGGAGCAAGAGTTAAAGAAGCAAATATGCAAATAAGAAAAGAAATTGAGAGGGAAAGAGGGACAATAAAGGGAAAGAAAACAATTAAAAACATGGAAATAAAGAAAAACAAAGGATCATAGGAGGAAAGAAGGAAGGTGAAATAGGCTGAAGGAAGAATATAAAAAGGGGTCAATAAAAGGGATGGGAAAAAGAAAGAAAATGGAAAATGAAAAATGATAAAGCAAAAAGGGAAAGAGCAGAAAGATGGTAAGAAATGAGGGGAGAATGATGATGCAGTAAAAGCTGGGGGGGGGGGGACATTAAAGAGAACAGGAAATGGAACATGTACAGCAGAGGGGGTGAATAATGAGAGTATTTTAGAATTATTTGTTGCCAGAGCCACAGTCCGGTGTAGCTGTGAGAAGGCGCAATGAGCGCGGAGCAGACCAAAAGAGGGTAAAAATGGAAAGAGGGAAAACCGTTTCTGGGCGGCCCCCACCCACGAGCACACATATTTTCGTGATGGAGAAAATATAAACTTGCAGCAAGAAAATTAATTTGAGCTGCGGTGGTCCGGGCTACTGACAGCCAAGTGCAGACATCGGAGCCAAATCCAAGGTTGGGGAGGACCTGAGCGAGAGAGCAGGAAGGAATCGTTAATGGAGAAAAGCGTATTGGGAGACAGGCCAAGAGAGGGAAAGCAGAGCCCCGGGGGGACGGGGAGGTGCAGACATCGGGGAGAGACGAATACAGGTACAGAGAAGGAGGTGAAGTGTGGGCAGAGGGGATGGAAGAGAGCAGACCGAGACATTGACTAATTGAGGGAAAATTAACCAGAGAAGGAAAGGAGAGGGGTGGACATGTGGAGACCGAGATGGGGTCTGGTGGGAGACGGCAACAAAACAAAACAAGCATTGGCAAAGACAATGGTTTACACCTCTGAGACTTATTAACACTGTCAGTCAGTGCCTTTTGTTCATGCTGTACATGGTTCTGCAAAAATCTGAAATGCCTGTGCTCGGGTTCAGATCGTGGCATAATTATAGCCCTCACTGTGCGGAGGGAGAGGGGCGAGCGCGGGGGTGGGGGGGCACTGGCAGTGCACAGGCAGCGGGCACCTGGCATGCGAGTGCCTGTCCGGAGCGTGGGTGGGCCCCTCCAAGTACTTTGCAGATAGGACCCCTCAAGTTTCGTTACGCCACTGGTTCAGATTGTCAGGAACGTGCCAGAAGCCCCATGTTTGAGAGGCTAGGGCGGGAGCATTCTCCGCTAGCAAGAGGGCTGCGCGGGACTCCACCGTGCGCCTTGCTGCACAGCCATTGCTCTGGGTAGGAGGAGGAACCGGAGACACCACAGGGCTGGAAGGAGACAGGGCTGGGGGAACAGGAAATGGAAGGCGACTGCTCCAGCCGAGGAGCTCGGCAGGCGTCTCCCGCCTAATCCCGGCCTTGGCTCAAGGGCTCACAGCCGACTTTCAGCGGCTTTCTGCCCCATATGAAAAAAAAAGATGTGAAACATGAGAAACAGACTGGAGCCATTGGCACCCTCACGCTTACTTGGCAGCCAAGGCCTGAGCAGACTTGTGCCAGGGCTAGGCGGGGCAAACACTGCTTTACGCACCCTCAAAGCCCGGTGGGTACTGCGGAGGGTAGAAACTGCCCTGTTGGTATGAAGGACAACGTCTTAATGCCAAGGCTCAGAGGCCAGTTCCAAGGCAGACTCTAATCTCACTTCAGGGACCCCATGTGCCACCACTTCGCGAGGTAAAATACACACCAACATTGTGAGGCCTGCTGCCAGATGCCAGTGGCTAGTGCTCGGGGCAGAAACTGAACTCACAGAGTGGCCCTGGAGGGCACAGGCGAAGGCCCTTCCGGAGTGGAGCATGCCATCCCAAGATCCTGGCAAAATTTCCATTATGCCGGTGTACACTTGAGTAATTTGGCAAATTTTGGTTTACACTGCTTATGCAAAATTCCAATTATGGCCCGGGGCAAGATTTTAGTGTGAGAACAAGGCGACTGACCAGGCGAGCACTGTTTGCAGTACTCATGAATTTTGCACCATTTTATTTTTACATGGAAACGTGTCCAAAATGAATGCAAGGACACATTTCGAAGAGCGCTAAATGCAGTTTTTGTATTCCACATAATTTCGCGCAATGTTTTGTAGAATTTCACATCATTATGCAAAAGCAAGTTACTCAAATTTCAACAAGCTTATTCATCTCCAGTAAAGACTCAGCAGCATTTATCAAGGTCGATGTTACCCCCCCACAGCCTGGACCAGTAGGTCTCCTTCACGGCCCAGTGCCCACTGCTCAAGGAACGGAGTCTTCTCATTGGGTGGAAAGTCCACTGACCAGGACAGACACTACCATCACAGTGTAGGACGACACATCAAGTCATGGCAGCAGATTTGGGCTGAGTGGAATGGAACTTCTCATGCAAAACCTGGTGGCCGTTGCTCCGGGCATTCACTCCATCACAGTGGGCAACAGGAAGTCCCATGTCCAAGGCAGAGAAACAACAGCTTAAGGCAGACAGTCCAATCAGTCTGAAATCACAATGTGGAATGTCAGTCACTCCCTAGAGCACACAGCCTTCACCGTGTGGAATGTCAGTCACTCCCTAGAGCACACACAGCCTTCACCATGTGGAATGTCAGCCACTACCTAGAGCATGCTCAGCCTTCACCGTGTGGAATGTCAGTCACTTCCTAGAGCACACTCAGCCTTCACCATGTGGAATGTCAGCCACTGCTTAGAGAGGACTAAGTATTTACTGTGTGGAATGTCAGCCACTCCCTAGAGCACATTCAGCCTTCACAGTGTGGACTGTCAGCCACTGCTTAGAGCCGACTCAGCCTTCACTGTGTGGAATGTCAGCCACTGCTTAGAGCGGACTCATCCTTCACAGTGAGGAATGTCAGCCACTGCTTAGAGCGGACTCACCCTTCCACATGTGGAATGTCAGCCACTGCTTAGAGTGGACTCATCCTTCACAGTGAGGAATGTCAGCCACTGCTTAGAGTGGACTCATCCTTCACTGTGTGGAATGTCAGACACTGCTTAGAGCAAACTCACCCTTCACTGTGTGGAGTGTCAGACACTACTAACAGCGGACTCACTTTTCACTGTGTGGAATGTCAGCCACTCCTTAGAGCGGACTCAGCCTTCATTGTGTGGAATGTCAGCCACTGCTTAGAGCGGACTCAGCCTTCACATTGAGGAATGTCAGACACTGCTTAGAGCAGGCTCATCCTTCACTGTGTGGAACGTCAGCCACTGCTTAGAGCGGACTCGGCCTTCACTGTGTGGAATGTCAGCCACTGCTTAGAGAGGACCCACCCTTCCATATGTGGAATGTCAGCCATTACTTAGAGCGGACTGACCCTTCACCATGTGGAATGTCAGCCATTACTTAGAGCGGACTGAGCCTTCACTGTGTGTGGAATGTCAGCCACTGCCTAGAGCACACTCAGCCTTCACTGTGTGTAGTGTCAGCCACTGCTTAGAGCAGACTAACCCTTCACTGTGTGGAATGTCAGCCACTGCTTAGAGCAGACTAACCCTTCACTGTGTGGAATGTCAGCCACTGCTTAGAACAGACTCACCCTTCACAGTGTGGAATGTGAGCCACTGCCTAGAGCGGACTCAGCTTCCACTGTGTGGAATGTCAGCCACTGCCTAGAGAAGACATTCTTCACTGTGTGGAATGTCAACCACTGCTTGGAGCGGACTCAGCCTTCACAGTGAGGAGCCTCAGCCACTGCTTAGAGCGGACTCAGCCTTCACTGTGTGGAATGTCAGCCACTGCCTAGAGCGGACTCAGCCTTCACTGTGTGGCATGTCAGCCATTACTTCGTGCAGGCACAGCCTTCACAGTAAGGAATATTGTTGCCATCCCCAGAACAACTGCTGCCCTAGTATTATAGGAGAATTCACAGCAGACGTGGGAAGCCCAGCTCCAACAGGGCAGAATTACACTGGGCAGAAATGGTACGTACAGAACACGGCCGAAGCACATATATTTTCTTGATGGGAGGAAATAGAAACAGCTCTTGGCGCCCAACCAATAGCAGAGAGCAGGAGCACCTCCTGGACTCCAACCAATAGCAGGGAGCAGGAGCACCTCCTGGACTCCAACCAATAGCAGAGAGCAGGAGCACATCATGGCATCCCACCATAGGAGGGAATAGAGGCAAATCATGGTGTACAACCAACAGCAGGGAACAGGAGCACCCCCTGGCGTCCAACCAACACTCACTTCATCCACTTCAAGAGCGAAGGACGGCGACGGCCTGTGAGTGGGGATCAGGTGTATGATGCGTGGGGTGGAAGGGGAGCGGACGCTGCTACAGGGAGCAGCTGAGTGTTTTACCAGACATCCTCCTTCCAGTCTGGACCCCGGCCTCTTGGCAGGTACACACGTCCCAGAAGGGCAGTAACTCTTCAGTGATAGCCAGGCTTGAACCTACTGAAGGCTCCCTCCCCCACAGCCCGCCTGCCATCCCAAGGCTCCAATCATCGCTGGCGGGCGGCCATCTTGTACACAGACCGACGCTTGGCCAAAAATCACAAAAGAAATGTTTTTTGCGTTGAATGCAAACGTGAAGGTCTGATGGGTCTACAGGCTGCCCCAAACAGGGAGTCGGGCAGGGAGTCTTTCCCAACACCACTGTTAGCACTTCTGTAAATAGGACTTTTATTTGTTGGATAGATATACACTTTTGTCCACTTTTTTTCACATGTCCTCATTTGCACATTGTGCTACTTTGTTGCTCTTACACCATCATATAATTAAAACGGAAGGGGGTAGGGGGCGTTAAAAAAAGAGCAGCTGCCCTGTCTACACCTACTGCAGGGCTTTTTACACCCCATTCACACAGCACCTCCCGTCCCTCACCTTGGCTATGCATGTGCAAATACCGCTCCATCAACGGGGCCATCCCGTTCTCATCTTGCCCATCGTTGGACCTGGCTCTTTGCTACTCCCGGGTCCATCACCAGTGAGATTTTACCCTTCACCGGCCCACTCTGCCCGTCACCGGCCCACTCTGCCCGTCACCGGCCCACTCTGCCCGTCACCGGCCCACTCTGCCCGTCACCGGCCCACTCTGCCCGTCACCGGCCCACTCTGCCCGTCACCGGCCCACTCTGCCCGTCACCGGCCCACTCTGCCCTCCGCTACCAGCAGGATTCTGGCGCTCCTGGGGGCAGTCGCCTACTTTGCTTACAACAGCCCCAGCGGTCTGCACCGCCTTCGGAACGTACTTTACTTGATTTCAACGTTTTAGAATTCTGTTTTTGGTAATTTCCCATATTCTGTAGTATGGTTGGACTCTGGGATTTCTGTTGTTTTGATTTCAATGGCATTTTTTCCATCGCTTGGTGTCTCTTTTCTTTTAAAAACAAAATGTAATTACATTTTCAATGGATTACGACAAGCGGGCAACCAGACTGCCAGCAGCCCAGGGTCCAGCAAAGGTGTAAGAATAAAGTGTGCAAAATGAGCTGCAAGGTGACAAGAAGAAACAGTGATGGTGCACAGCTTGTAGCGCATCATGTTCAACATTACGCAACAATGCACAGACTAAGAACCCAAGACCTAAAATAAACACACTATCAAAATACACAAAATATACACTAGAAACTAATGGACTAAAAGCATCGCAGACAGGCACAATATTTCTTGAAGAAACCACATCAGTGGTGAGCAGCAGATGGAAGTGGTAAGTGGCCTAGGATAACAGGCAACATCTGGGTACCCCATTGGCTAACGCCTCAAGTGGTAAATGACCTAGGATAATATGCAACATCTGGGTACCCCATTGGCCAAGGCCTGAAGTGGTAAGTGACCTAGGATAATACGCAACATCTGGGTACCCCATTGGCTAAGGCCTGAAGTGGTAAGTGACCTAGGATAATACGCAACATCTGGGTACCCCATTGGCTAAGGCCTCTTGCCCAAGAGAGGGAGCACATGGAGAAGGAGGAGAGAGTCGTGGGGTGGAGTATGAACAGGACCTTGGTGCCCTGCACATAGGGGTGCTAAGGATTGCGGATCTCTAACTGTTAGGAGGTCAGGGACATTTAGTGTTGCCTTTCATGGTTCCTCGCAGATCAATCAACATTTCATCCCAGAGGCCCGCAACAAGGCGCTTGAGAGGGCCATGGCCTCCTTTCTGCGCAAGGCTATACTCAAGGGCTCCGCCCACCTCAGTTCTGCACCCCGTCACTGATGTATTAAAGTTGGGGGTGACTACTTTTTGCAGTTCAAAGCTAGCAGGAGAGACGTGTCCAGAAATTTGGATTCAGCCCTGCGAGGTTCTGAGAGCTTGAAGAGACCCCTAAGGACGAGCTTGACCACCATGGCTCCAGCTGGCCCATAATTCAGACATAGGCTGCACCACCTTATATCAGAAGTAGAACAAATGCAGGCAACCCCAAAATGTGTAGCGGTGCTTAATTTGAGCCGGTGGTTTCCTGTGCTCGGCACCAGCACTTAATTGTCAACACTGGCGCTTGTGACAGTCTGCCACAAGGTGGCACTGTCTGGCTAATTTAGAGATGACCACAACAGTTAATTTTTAATTCAATATACACCGCCGAATCCATTCTTATGGCTTTGGGGGCCTGAAATAGTCTGAATTGTCGCACTTGTAGCAGTGTGATGGTTACTAGTTGTGTTGTTGCTATCAATGGCAGCATGGCGGGAGCAATGGGTGCTGCAAGCTGCAGTGGCCTCCTGACGAGAGCCCTGGCACTTTTTGTTTTACAAATTAAGCACTGATGTGTAGTAAATTAGCTTCAGGAGTGTGACATGTCAGTCACCCAGAGTCAGCATCAGGGAACCATTTAGTCGGCACTTTGGGAGTCAGGTGTGCACGAAAAAAATGCAATAAATTGGATATATGTAAACGCAGGTTACAGGAGTTTATGGGATATTCTATGATCTTCACCCACTCAGACTAATGAAAGGCCCCACACACATTGATCTCCCTTCGTCGCTTGTCCACCCTGGTATGAGCTAGGATGCCCTGGTCAAACAAAGTGATCAAATGCCTGCCAGACCCCAAGATGTAGAGGGGTTGAACAAGCGAGTTTTCGGGTGGTTCAAGATTTGTGATGGCCCAACAAGACCGAAGAGCTGATACCAGCTTGGTGGATGCTAAGAAATGGACCCTGTGGGGGAACGTAGAGCTCTGTGAGTGATGTGAAGGGGTTCAGAGAACTCTCCTGGAAAAGCTTGTCCAATGTGCTCAAGCCCACACCCTCCCACGTGGGAAGAAGAAAAAATAAAATTTTAAAAAAATCACCCTAGAGATGCCCTGCACTGGATCAGGAATGCAACAGAGGGTGATACAGACCGGAATCTACTCTAACAATCGGCCGGCGAACCAGTGGGAGACCCATTGTAACTGGGCTGCCAGATAGTAAAGTTTAAAATCATGAGCTCCCCGGCCTCCCTGGCTGGGCGGCAGCCTCAGTTTGGCCAGGGAGACTCTATGTCTACCTGTACTCCAGAGTAGTTCACTTAGTAGTGTATCTAGTGATTAAGGGCCCGATATCGATCTCGACAGGCAGGGTTACTCTATCATAAACGTGACGGATATCCCATCCGTCAAATTACAATTGCATTATATCCTAAGGAACTTGTAACGCGGCGGACAGAATATCCACCACGTTTGTGACGGCGTATCTCATCCACCAAGATCATAATCAGGCCCTTAGATTTGTTGTCGAGGATCATCTTCTAGGACGAGGAAACGGAAGTTTCAAGAATTAATAAAGTAGTCTAGGCAACATGACCATCTTACCACATGTGGTACCAGGGAATGGGCTGCCCAAGCCCCTATCCAGGGTGCGCATGGCTCTATGGCAAGGGAGAAGAACAAGGCAGGGTGCTGGCACCAGGGCCGGACTGGGAACAGAAACCGGCCCTGGCAAACTGCTCAGCCGGCCCCCCCTGGGGTGAGGGGGAGTGCAGCCGAGCAGTTTGCGAGGGCCGGTTTCGGCCGATTTTGTTACAGGGGGCGGATATTGCCGACCCCGGTAACAAAAACGGCCCCCCAGGGGCCCAAAAACGGCCCCCACCCTAGCGGCCTACCGGGGAAACGCCCAGTGCCCGCTATGGCCAGTCCGGCCCTGGCTGGCACCCCTGTCTCGTGCCCCTAGGGAAGGGACATTAATCTGAAATTACTGTGCCAATCTTGGAGGTGGCATCGGTTCAGCGTATAACCACTTGATCCAACGGAACTTCTGGTTTCCTGTGCAGAAGTCTTCAGTACCACATATAGGAAGGGTCGCTGTAGGGCGTCAACTGATTTCTCATGTCCAAAGCTAAGCAAACAGTAGTAGGGCCGACAAAGGGAGCCACCTCCATAATGCAGAATAATAGCCTCATGTTGACGTAGATACATCTACCAGGTGTGAAGCACTGTGGTCGCCATGATTCAGATCCGGAAGAAAGAGCAAACGGCCCGAGGATTTTACGAAGTATTTTGTACTCTGAATGAAGGATTGTCCAGGGTGTAAAAAAAAAAAAAAGACTGCCAAAGGTGCCATGCTTGGGAAGCGATACAATCGGTGCCTCTCGCAAGGTCTGCTGTCGCAGACCAGGCTCGGCCGCAGTGTTGTACAGTTTAGTTAATCTAGCGGCTGGAAGGTCGGAATATGTGATAATGAACTCAAGTGGTAGGCCATCAAGGCCCGGAGTCTTCCCAGTCGACCTGTAAATGTCCTGGTCACAGATTGGCAAATCCATGGTATCTCTAAGGTTCAATTGGAAACTAGTCAAACATATACAGTGTAAAAACGCATAAATGGTGTCCACAGGGGATGGTGCGACTCGGCCATAAAGGGTCTTGTAATAGAAAATGGTTCGCATTACTTTGTATCTCTTGGCGAAGTTTCCTTTAATTTGGTTTTGTATTTTTTTCTGACGAATTCTAGATTCCCAAGCATCTTTTGTGGTTAAAGATGCACTTCATAAAAATCAAAAAAATTATTTGAAAATAAAATGGATAAAAAGAGGTTTTGAAAAAGTGAAGATGATCAGCAACGGAAAGGAGATGTGTGTGGTCGCCTTGTTGCCTGGTGTGAACTAGGTCTGAAATGTCATGTGGCGACCAGGTTTTTTTTTAAATAAGTCTCTGCACACCTACAGCAGGAAGTGAACCTTAGTCTTTAGTTTATGGGGTGGCAGGTCACTGCCAACTGGAGCTGCAGGCTTAAGGAAGCATGTCTCCTCCAAACAGGACACAGCCAGCCCTCCCATAGAGCCCGGGGGTGGTGCGGCTTGGGACTGAGGACAGCCCCCACTCCAAGTTGTCTGTGGTGTTATAATATTGGTTCCTGTTGTATAGGAAGGGTACCACGCACAAGTGTAGCTATCAACATTGCAGCAGGTGCAGTGGTGCCAGGGCCCTGGGCCAGTGCAACCCACTTATAGCGTTGTTTTAAGTGCTAAACCGGAGAGGATTCCTTACTTGCATTAGGGTGCACAGCCCCTTCTTATGCCTCAACCATGGTAGGATAGTAAAACCGCCATATCAGGGGTGTCGTGGGCACCTCACACTCCTGGGACCCGGTGCCACTGCATATGCTACATTACGTATCGCTATACCTTACGGTCCGTAAACCTACTGCCCAGCGAGACCCCCTTATTGTACATAAACCTGCCTCCCGGGACACCTTACTGTACATAAACCTACTGCCTCAAGGGACCCCCTTACTGTACATAAACCTACTTCCTCCAGGGACCTCCTTACTGTACATAACCCTACTGCCTCCCGGGACGCCCTACTGTCCATAAACCTACTGCCTCCCGGGACCCCCCACTGTCCATAAACCTACTGCCTCCCGGGACCCCCTACTGTCCATAAACCTACTGCCTCCCAGGACCCCCTACTGTCCATAAACCTACTGCCTCAAGGGACCCCCTACTGTCCATAAACCTACTGCCTCCCGGGACCCCCTACTGTCCATAAACCTACTGCCTCCCGGGACCCCCTACTGTCCATAAACCTACTGCCTCCAGGGACCCCCTTACTGTCCATAAACCTACTGCCTCCAGGGACCCCCTTACTGTCCATAAACCTACTGCCTCCCGGGAACCCTTACTGTCCATAAACCTACTGCCTCAAGGGACCCCCTTACTGTACATAAACCTACTTCCTCCAGGGACCTCCTTACTGTACATAAACCTACTGCCTCCCGGGATCCCTTACTGTCCATAAACCTACTGCCTCCCGGGACCCTTTACTGTACATAAACCTACTGCCTCCCGGGAACCCTTACTGTCCATAAACCTACTGCCTCCCAAGAACCCTTACTGTCCATAAACCTACTGCCTCCCGGGACCCCTTACTGTCCATAAACCTACTTCCTCCAGGGACCTCCTTACTGTCTATAAACCTACTTCCTCCAGGGACTCCTTACTGTACATTAACCTACTGCCTCCCGGGACCCGTCATCGCCATTTTTTTCACCTAGGACTCTGCTGACATCCAGCTGCGCGGCCACTTGCACGCGCATACTAATTTATAAATAGTTAGAACAATGACACATCTGTCTTTTTAAGTGCAGCGTTCTTTCCACATAGGCTGCTGCGGTCCCCCATCAGAGATCTCATCTCCGCAGCAGGGTCTCCGCGACACTCCGGTCTCCGCTGGAAGAGCGCTGCCCAATGGCCGCTCAGACAGGAGACCGACATGCTGTTCTCGGAGTTGATGCAGTGAGGTAAGGCGGACGTGAGCGCTACAAAGCGGGCCCGCTACCACCTCGGACCGGTGGCCGCTTGGCCCCTTCCCTGCTCGCCCCAAGCCGTGGGCGTGTGACCAATTTAGTTCCCCGAATGCATGGGGATCCCCGCCCGGGCTCCCCAGCGCTCCTCTGGTGACGCGGGCAACAAAAAGTGCAGCATTGAACGAAAAGACCCCGACTAGTATGACCAGCCCCTGTCCGCATCTCAGAAATCGAACCCGGGCTAACTACATAAGCAGGCAGACGTCTCGTGTCCCCCCCACATCCCCAGACCCGCTTCAAGCACGCAGCCTATTGGACCCGGGGAAATTGTGAGACTGTGGCGACCAAAATGGGTAACATCAACACAAGATGAGCCTGCAGAGGGCCCCTGCTCCTAATCCACCCGTGGCTCGCTTGACCCGACCCCTGCCCGAATCTTGCAGGCGGGCAAAGCACTGCCCACAATGACTGCTGACCAAGGGACTGCCATGTGTTTGGGACCACACGGTTATTCTATGCCCATATGTTCGTGTGCTCATCCCATGTCTGCACTGGGCTACAATGTTGCTCTATGCATATATGTTACTCTATGCCTATATGCTTTTTTGCTCATTATACGCCCACTCCATATGCAAATCATGCAACTGCTATGTCCACCGCATACCTCGTGTTCACTGTTGCACTCACTGTTTCCTAAGTGACACACCCTACAGTAACTACCTCAAATCTATACAGCCTACATTTCCTACCGTCCATCGTATGTTTTTTACTTACTCTGTTGTCTTGTATCTGAGCTTACCCCATGTAACGGCACTTACTCCAGATGTAACTCGTGCAATTGCTACTGTTTACCGTATATACCTTGTGTATGCTGGGGCTATGTACTTGTGCCTATATGCCCTTTTGCACATTCTACACCATATGTAACTCGTGCAACTGCTATGGATTATCGTTTACCTGCTGTGTACAATGTTGCCTACACTGTTTCTGAAGTCGATACACCCTAGCGTAACTGAATCAGAACCATACGAACCACATTTCCTACTGTCCACCGTATAAGTCCTATATACTCTGTTGCCATGTATCTGTGCATACCCCATATAAATGCCTTTACACCATATGTAACTCCTGCCACGGTCTACCATATACTTCCTGTGTATACAGTGGCCATGCATTTACTCCACATGTAACTCGTGCAACTGCTACTGTTAACCGTATACTTCTCGTGTATACTGTGGCTATGTATTGTGCCTACTACATGGAATCGTATTTACCCCGTGTGTAACTCATGTAACTGTTTCTTTGCCATCGATGTAAAGCGCTCCGATACCTTCGGGTCGAGTTTGCGCTATGCAAGACTATAAATAAACTCAAGTATAGGTGCACAGGCGCCATTTTGTCTCCGTAGATTGCCTGCCCTCCCCCCACACACATTCCTCGTTGGGTAATTGTAGCAACTATTACTGCAGCGCTTGGGTAACAAATTAAAAACAAAATTAAGCCTAAAAAAACGATATTATCTGAAACTAGATCCATTCAGGCTGCTGGCGGGGTTCCAAGGATGGAGACCCCCTGCCCCCCCTCTCTCTCGCTATCCACTTTCCAATCTA
Organism: Calotriton arnoldi; assembly: GCA_963921515.1. Taxonomy (NCBI): domain Eukaryota; kingdom Metazoa; phylum Chordata; class Amphibia; order Caudata; family Salamandridae; genus Calotriton; species Calotriton arnoldi. The sequence continues at coordinate 670,295 of CAWUFW010009161.1, forward strand.
CCCCTGCTTTCGGCTATCCTATCTGCCTCCTGCGCCATGACCCCACCTTCGTGGCGCTGCTTTATGAAAGCGCCCCACCCCCTGGGCTGTGAGATATTAAATCCACGGCTAGGGAGACACAGGCCCCTTTCTCCTGTGGAATGTTTTTTCAAAGAGGTAATGCAATCCTTGGAGCCGAGGCATGGCCCCCTCCACAGAGCAGGCACCCCCGCCCCCCACTCCACGACCCCAAGGCTGAGCCTCCACCCCCCTCCCCTTGCAGTCCCACCTGCCTCCTCCGCCCCCGCCGAGGCCCCAGCCTGAACCCTTCACGTCTGATTAATGTCTCGATGACATGGCCCCGTCGCTCTCATATTCGCTTTTTATTATTATTTTAACGAAAACAACACCGCCCCCCCCTTTCCATCGCCGGCTCGGTCTCCGGTTACCTCGACGCCCACTCCTGGTCCCAATTTAGGGAGACAGGGAGAGATTGAGGGGAGAAGAGGGGGGAGGGAAGGGCTTTCTGAGGGGCGCAAACTGCACTCCCCCAAGGGGGGGCCGGACCCCAGGGCGGGAAGAAGAGAACAGGCCACGGTCAGCGTGAAGCCAGCCACAGGGTGGAAGAAAAAACACTGATTGTGCCTACCTGTAGAGTGCCAGCCACCCCTAGGAAGGGATGGACGGACCGTGCCTACCTGTAGAGTGCCAGCCACCCCTAGGAAGGGATGGACAGACCGTGCCTACCTGTAGGAGTCAGACCACGCATAGGAAGGGATGGACAGACCGTGCCTACCTGTAGGGTGTCAGCCACCCCTAGGAAGGGATGAACAGGCCGTGCCTACCTGTAGGGTGTCAGCCACCCCTAGGAAGGGATGAACAGGCCGTGCATACCTGTAGGAGACAGACCACGCATAGGAAGGGATGGACAGGCCGTGCATACCTGTAGGAGAGACCACGCATAGGAAGGGATGGACAGACCGTGCCTACCTGTAGGGTGTCAGCCACCCATAGGAAGGAATGCACAGACCGTGTCTACCTCTTGGAGACAGACCACACATACCTATAGGGTGAGCCACCCCTAGGAAGGCGAGACAAGAGCAGGTCTACCTACAGTAGACAAACCGGGCACACCTATAGGGGCACAGCCACCCCAGGATGGGAGGAACAGACCGTGTCTACCTATGGGGGACAGGCTGTGCCCATCTATGGGAGGGTAGCCCCCTACAGCATGGGAAGGGAAACATCCCACACCTCATTATAGGGGTGCAGTCACCCCAAGGATGGGAAGAACAGAGCACGTCTACCTATAGGAGTGCATCCACCCACAGGATGGGAGCAACAGACCGTGTGTACATATAGGAGACAGATTGAGCCCACCCTCAGGAAGGAAGCCTCCTGCAAGACAGGAAACAGCCCAAGCTTAACTATAGGAGGGGAAGCATCTCCAGGAGGGATGGGGAGGGGAACAAGGAACAGCCAAGCCCATGGATGGGACCACAGCTAACACTACCCAAGTCCCACCTATAGGAGGGGTGGATGCAGAGACCCCACATCCCACTAGCAACACGACAGGTGCGAGCACCTTCAGGGCGGAGCACAACTAAAGCCTCATACGCATATCCAATGAGACTACAATCACTTCCTAGGAGGAGCAAGGAACACACAAGGTGTACAAGACTTGTGGATACCAGTGCCTAATTTTTAAAACAATGAGGGTCAGGGCCCTTGTCAGGAGGTCACTGCAGCTTGCATCACCCATTGCCCATGCCAGGAGGCCATTGACAGTATCAACACAACTACTAACCATCACACTCCTCCAAGTGTGACAATTCGGACTATTCCAGTCCCCGCAAAGCCATAAGAATGGCTGGGACTGCTGGTATTACTATTTTTAATGTACATTCAGTTAATAAAATACTGTCCTTGAGCTCATCTGTAAATTAGACAAGTAGCGCCACCATGTGGTAGACTGCCATAAGGTGCTGGTGCCGGGCACCTAAAACCACCTGCTCAACTTAAGCACTGATAATGCCCTACAAACGTGTTAGGTGCCACACACCGACACCTCCCAGGTGGAACATGATGCCAACCGTGCTCATGTTGTGGGTGTGCAGGCAGGGCGGACAAAGCCACGTAGGAGTCTCAAAAACACTTGCCCCACTAGAAATAAAGCAACCCACTTTCTAGGGACTGCTGAACTCCACTCTGCAGTGCCTTGGAGAAGCACAGCAGAGGAATTCCGGTGCACCTACCACAGATGGATGGTGAGTACTTGGCATCAATGTCCCTAGAGAGTATAGAGCCACTCCCCGCCACGTCACTGTGGGGCTGCGCCCACTAGTGCCTAAAGTTCTATCATACTCGAGGTTTCTATACCTAAAGCTTTGTCATCACTTGTACACCCTAATGCTGTTGTGCATGCAACCGGCTGGATAAATACAAGCACTGGTAAGGCCAATATATGTCACCTTTCAATGGAGTTACTTGCCTTTTTAGCTTTGCCAGTGCTTTTGCAAAAGCTGTTCCTCTTCGGCAAAAAAACAAAAAACATGCTTGCTTGCTTGCCGATGTAGAACACCATCAGTAAAAAGAAAGAAAAGTACCCGCACCAAAATGACGTATATATGTGCGCACGCGTAACTACATATGCGCCATGATACAGTGGCCATTTTTGTTTTCTTTTTTCAACTTACAATTTACCATTCCAAGGTGGTGTACACCAATCATGGAGCAGTAAATAAAAAAATAGGCACAAAAATGCATCAGTGAGGGGAAGAGAATGGAGGACGGGAAGGGGAAGAAATCAGTTCCTGCCGGAGCGGTGAGGGTGAATAACCATGTGCCCTTTCCCTTACAATCGGACGTCAGTGTCTCACCCAGGATCACTGCGCTTTCTACTTGGCGCATTAAGAGATCTCAGGTCTTGTAGATTTCATGGAGTTCTAGAGGTCAGTCCCAGGTGAAATATCCTGTCCTACAGGTGGACACCTGCGAAACTGAGCACAGAATTCAGAAGTCCAGGGTGAGCAGGTGTTGTCCAAGTCTAGGTGCCTCTTCCCATGGTCTTATGGGCCCAAAACTCGAGAAAATTCATATCAAATATTGACAAAACAAATGCTGCAACACAGAGATCCCCTTATATCACAACAACACTGTGCCAGAGAGGATCATCCTCAAAATTCTCTGCGTGGCACGACAAATCAGAAATGTTGAACTCGCAAACACATCTCGGTCAGAGCCCTTTCCAGCCAGCCGTCCCTATGGCTTAGACCTGGCTCTATAGGACCATATCAAACATTAGGTAGTGCCAAGATCAACCAAGCATGGTACTCACTGGCCAACGTGACAATGGCAGGGACACTGGCAACCGCTCCTGCCGAGGTCTGACCGATGCACTGGTACCGGCCCGCCGTGTCGTTCCGCAGGGCCGCGATGACCAATGTGCCACCTGCAATGCGGATCCCCAGAGCGGTCCAATCTCCATCCAGCTCTTTGCCATCCAGTCGCCAAGAAACGTTGGCCCCCGGGGGCTCCACCACACAGCTCAGGGTGACCGAGCCACCGTACTTTTGAAAAGTCGACAAGGGTTGCACGGCGAAGCGTGGCACATCACCTGCAAATTTAAGGTGCTACAAGTCAGTAAAGAAAACACTGATGATTTTTTTTTTAGAAAGTGAAACTCAATGTTTCTTCTATCTCAGTATGAGACTTCTAACAATTTCATCGCTTTCTGTTGCATTGGACTGCCTCACAGTACCTTCTTAAGCTTTCCCAAACCAGGTCTACAAATCTTCTCTTTGGACCATTAATTACCCTGTTTTCCAAACCATAAACCAGTTCTGCAAAATCTGCTACTTCCACAGATATACAAAATAAAAATGCACATTTCTTTACATTGAGACACCGTGGAGAAAGATTATACAGCAAACATTAAGTTGAGGGATATTGGTAAGTTGGGTCAAGATCTTGCATGAAAGCTGTACCCCAAGAATCTCACTGAATATCCTTTGATGTGCAGCAGGTCCGCGACCCCAACGCATTTTTTTCAGTGACCATTATTGAATAACGGCGAGGTTTCTCTTTTAACCTTATCTGCAATGATTAAGAGATGTGAACGTAATCACACCTTCGTGCCTATTAATTTTTCTAATTTCTGAAGGATGCTCCAACAACATAATGAATGTTGGGAAATCTGACAATTTTCACTTTAGAAAATTTACATAACACATTATACGAATTATTCCTTTTTCAATATTTTTTGGGCAAAGTTTTAACTTCCTGCTCAAGGCTTGCATATCTTTCCATAGGAAGTGACTCATTCCAAACAATGGATAAAAATGTACGTAAAATTCCTAACTTTCTTTTAAACATCTACATAACTTTTCCATCTAAAGTATTAAAAACGTATTCATTAAAATGCAGTAACTTATTCACAGGTTCATTAATAGTTGTGCTGTATATAAAAAAACTCCAGATTTCTGCCAAGATACAAAAATAGATGGGAGATTCAATTTTAATGACAAACATCTTGCCAGAGGTACAACTTTATGAATAAACCAAAAATTAAAGAAATTACAGTGCCACAATTTATACAAAACTGGGACATCAAAAAAACCTCTGCACATCTCTAATTGTGTGTAATCCTAAAGCAACTTTGTGTTCTCCTGATAACAGGATGGCTTCTTGATGGGATGGGCGGGGGGGTGGCCAGGACAGCCAAGGTGGAAGTGGTGGTCATGCTAGCCAAAAGCAAATTTGTTGGTGGTCATGTCGGCCAAGTTAGAACGATCAACAGCCTTCTTCTCAACGATGGGTACTGAATGGTACACAAAACTGGATGGGTTTGAGCATGACAGAACTGGCAGCTTTGTCGGCCATGACTGAACTGGCAGAATTGGTCTGCCATGACAGAACTAGAATTTGTCGGCCATGACAAAACTGGCAGAATTTGTCGGCCATGACAAAACTGGCAGAATTTGTCGGCCATGACAAAACTGGCAGAATTTGTCGGCCATGACAAAACTGGCAGAATTTGTCGGCCATGACAAAACTGGCAGAAAATGTCGGCCATGACAAAACTGGCAGAATTTGTCGGCCATGAGAGAACTGGCAGTTTTGTGAACTATGATGGGACTGGCAGACATGCTGAACATGATGGGACTGGATGCCATTTTGGCCACAATTGGTTGGTGGTCGTGTCAAATTGTATACACTCCCTGATTCTGGTTTTCTCTGCCATTCTATAAAACTTGCGTTTTGTTCCACAGACTGAATACTAGGTGCCATAAAACAAGCATCATGTTCTCTGCCAGACTGAAACACAAAACACACCACACAATCCTGCAAGGAGTACGTTGAAGAACTCACCCATGTCTGCCAAGCAGCTGCATGTCGCAAGGATCAGCCAGGTGATGGCAGCGGCTCCTCTTCTCCATGCTGGCATCTTCCTCCGGTGCGCTGTAGTTTGGTGGAAGAGGCAGTGGAGTGGGTTCCCATAGGGTATGCTGCCCATGCCCTGGAGATGGGTGTGTGTCCTGCACCTGTGAAGATCAGAAAAGAAAGACCGGTCAGCAGAATGTACCAAGCAGGACTTTAACACTTCCTCACCAAGGCGAACAGCACCTTCCACTGCCTGTGGAGGCCACGTCTGCTCACTGCTTCCCTGGCAGGCCTGGGGGAATGGGCCATGTGATGAAGGTGGTCAGGATGCATTGGTTGGTTGAGTGCACACATTGGCAGTGTGGGGAGGGGTTCTGGGCTAGCAGGCCGAGGGGTAAGGTGGCCGTGGATGTTGTGAAGGTGTGCACTGGGTGGTATGGATGTGCTGACACTGCACGCAGAGTGGCGAGGAAGTACTGTCCGTGGAGGGGTGGTGCACAAGATAAAATTGCGGTTTTCTTGATAGGGTTGTCTGCATGTGCTGGTGGAGACCTGAAAGTGGCTAGTAAGCACTAGCGGTGTTGTGAGGATGGCCTGTATGCACCTGTGGAGGGCAGGCTGTGGCAGAATGTGTTGGGGGCGAGTGGCCAGGATGTACTACTTGAGGTCTGGCTCTGTTGGCAGTGTTGTCAGAGTGGCCAGGATGAATTTGTGCTGTGCAGACACTTGTGTGGATGAACTGATGGAATGTTCCGAATGGCCAGGATGTACACTTGTGTGGCTGTACTGATGGAATGTTCAGAATGGCCAGGATGTATACTGATGGAATGTTCAGAATGGATAGGATGTGCACTTACTTGTGGGGCTGTACTGATGGAATGTTCGGAATGGATAGGATGTACACTTGTGTGGCTGTACTGATGGAATGTTCGGAATGGATAGGATGTATACTGATGGAATGTTCAGAATGGATAGGATGTGCACTTACTTGTGAGGCTGTACTGATGGAATGTTCAGAATGGCCAGATGTACACTTGTGTGGCTGTACTGATGGAATGTTCAGAATGGCCAGATGTACACTTGTGTGGCTGTTCAGAATGGACTTGTGTGGCTGTACTGATGGAATGTTCAGAATGGCCAGGATGTATACTGATGGAATGTTCAGAATGGATAGGATGTGCACTTACTTGTGGGGCTGTACTGATGGAATGTTCGGAATGGATAGGATGTACACTTGTGTGGCTGTACTGATGGAATGTTCGGAATGGATAGGATGTACACTTGTGTGGCTGTACTGATGGATTGTTCAGAATGGATAGGATGTACACTTGTGTGGCTGTACTGATGGAACGTTCAGAATGGATAGGATGTACACTTGTGTGGATGCACTGATGGAATGTTCAGAATGGCTAGGATGTACACTTGTGTGGCTATACTGATGGAATGTTCAGAATGGCCAGGATGTACTGGCGATGTTGTGGATGTGAAATCGGCCAGAATGTACTGGTTGAGTGTTTGGAGGGGGGGGGGGGGATGTACTGACAGCGCACAAGAGTGTAACCTGGATGCCTGGGCTAAGGGTGGTGTGAGTGGGGCACGGTGGGTTTACAGTGACCCAGGCATGATAAAGACCTTCTGAAGAGCCTTCCTTGATGGACAACTGAGGTCCACAATTGTTTGGAAATAGCAAGAATGATGACGCAAGCACAAAAAATGAAGTCCCTACTGTTTCATTAAGCGCCTAGAAGCAGCCCCCTACGACAGGATAAGAGTACTACTGTGGCCACTCACGCAGGACACAGAGCTTCCCACTCAGCACACACTGCAATTCCAACACCCCCCCACCCCCACTGTGTAGTCTGCTGCCTGTCCACTACCACACACAGCGCCTCGTCACGGGAATGAGCGCTATACAAATCCCACAACAATACGATGCTTGGAAGGTCTCGTATAAAATCTTAAATGCATTCACAAGCGCCCTCTCCTAAGCCCACGCCTGGACCGGGGGTTGGGGGGGCTCGCGGGTATTGGATTCCGGCACCGGGTCTCTTCGCCAGGTAAGTAGAGAACCGGCAGGGGCTCGGAGGAGGGGGCGCCGGCTGGCTGGGTGGAGAGGGGCCGAGCAGGGGACAGGTAGGAACCTGAGATGCTAGGCCCTGGTGCACAACCACGTCTTCAGCTTCAGCCAGGCGAAGCAACAAAGCAGCCTTTCAGGAGGGGGGCCCGGCCTGCCATCTCACCGGGGCCGGGGGAGGAGGGGCCAGAGGCGGCAGGAACCTGAGCACACAAGCGGGCCTTTGGGAGGAAAGGGCCCCTCTCCACCACCCACCTGCACCGACCCAGTTAAGGGCTTTTCTTAAATCAGGCCCCGGGATCGACTCCCACACAGCAAGTTCTCTTAACCCTCACAGTTCTTTTAACTCCCCAAGAAAATACAGGGTCTCGGGAAAATCTGTATACCTTTTTATTTTATTAAATCAATTGCATTTTAATTTGAAACTTTGTCTTCCCCAGGAGTGAGATCACTTCACCCTAGCATGCTAAAACAAACGGTGGCCGGGCCGCCACATTACCAGCGCCTTAGGATATAATGCACTTGTAATAGAGCAGACGGGGCATGCGTAATATTTGTGATGGAGTAACCCGTCCGCCAAACTCTAAGGCCCATGGTCCTTCGGTGATGAATGCGTGGGGCTCAAGAGGGGACAGAACACCAGTGGGCGGGGTCCGCACTCTATTGGCAAAGGGGATCACTGCTAAACACTAAAATCTGAAGAACAGAGACCCCGCTCCCCCCACAGGGTATGGACTGGTGTGCGAACCTGGAAGAAACTATATATCTGGCCATAGGCTGCAGCAACGAGCGCAAAGAAACTGCAGGATTTGGTAGTATCATGTTCAGCTGCACACGACATAACGAGCGAGTTGTACACTCATATCACAGATGTTGCAGCAACTGGGTGAGAAGTACAACTTTTCTATACAACATTGCCGACAACAATGGAGTACACTACGTCCGTTCTTGTTTAAAGTCTATTATAGACAGTCCTTGTTTTGTATTTTCTATTTTTCGCCATTGCGCTCCATGGTTTGACAACTTTAATAAAAAATACTTTATACAAAAAAATTGTCTCAAATTGATTAGGAAAATCAAGGCACTGCCTACTGCTTGGGAGTATTTTAAATACGGTTTTATTTTCTCCCACAGCCTTGTTGGTCGGATTTTCAGTACTACAAGTCCGCGCATCCGAATGCAGAGAATGGGTCCGCGGATACACCCGCACAGCTCCTGGGTCCGCAGACACACCCGCACAGCTCCTGGGTCCGCAGACACACCCGCACAGCTCCTGGGTCCGCAGACACACCCGCACAGCTCCTGGGTCCGCAGACACACCCGCACAGCTCCTGGGTACGCAGACACACCCGCACAGCTCCTGGGTCCTGTCCACTGGAAGGAAGACAAATCCAACTTGTGTTTCTTAGAAAGGTTCCTATTGAAGTATGTGGACTGAGCCTAAATCAAGACGAGGGGACACCAGGATGGAGGCAGGTGCAAATGGTCAAACAACTTCACGACACCATCCACACAACACCAGCAAGAAGACAAAGATCAGTGATCTCAGGAACTCAGCTGTGGGGGCACACCTGTGCCATGAAAGAAGTAAGTGCCGCTGAAGCAGACACCACAATCCACCTCTACAAATGACAGACACAATCACATTAACTCGGCACATACGCCTAGTAGGTGGAAAGCTGAGCCCTTCAGTGGAGAGATCCATGGAGATAGCCATAATGAGAAGTTCTAACACTTCATGAAGGAGAGTAAAATGTCACAATATCCTGAGGAAGGCACCAGGAGAAGCGAAACATATACAGAACAGATAAAACCCCTCAACTGCAATCGGAGACTGAAGGGTAAAAAAACACAAGCACAGGTTGTGGTGAATGATCGTAAGGCGCACCAATGGGGCACCCTTCAGCGGGACAATCTATTAGTAGGTCCTCCAAGAAACCCAACTGCAGCAAGAGATTATGGTGACAACTGCTTAAACCAAAACATCTGTGTAATATAACCCTTATCAACATCAGTCTGAATGAAGTAGGTCCTATCACCACAACACAAAGAAAAAGATAGGCAACGGAGCTTCAACACTAACCACCACAGCAAAAACCTATCACCAACAATTTAGTCACAAGCTTGACGTGGGGGGCCTTTAACAAGGCTGGGGGACTCCAAGTCTCCAAGCAGTGAGCAGACTCCGAGTACTACTCCACATTTGAGGACAAACAGGACTCACCGGGGCACTTGTAATAAGGCCCAGTGTCTCAGGTTATGGTATGGGTCTCAAACTTTACAAAACTTACCCCGACGTGGAGCACGGAGCATGAAATTAATGCGGTTTCCCTATGGAACGTCTGGTGACTTTAGGGGCATCTTCACAAAATTTGATATCGGAAAGTGGGGGGGATTTGTGGACACAATAAGGAGTACAGAAATTGCTGGTTGTCTCAGACTGATGGACACATTTTTTCAAAATCTTATTCAATAACTTCTTTTTTTAGCTTAAACCCGAGCAAAAGCGGCACAGGAGCGCTGTGTAATTAGAAATATACAAGTTAAAACAATATTCCTGGAAACTCTATAATTAGAAGGGCCTGTGTTGTTAAAGGGGCAAAACACTGAAAAAAAACACATTTGCGTTCAGTGCACCGTATTATTGAATATGGCGTACTTCTTTTTTTTTTTTTTTTTTAGGTCTGCCTAGAAAAACCTTTACTTCCGTGTGGAATTCTAATGGTAAAACTCTACGGTAATGCTCTAACTAAAAGGAGATTCACGCCCTCTGGGCAGTCTGGGTGGTGGAGACTTGGGGTCTCACGCTCGGACGTTACCCCATGGCCAGCCCCAGCCTCGACCTTCACGGAATCTCACCCACACCCAGGAGGGACTTTCACTCATTGCAAGAGCTCGCCTGGACATACTCAGTCACCTTCTTCCTTAAGGCTAGACCGTCACCCATTTTACCCATCTTAGTATGGGAATTATTCCTATAATTTCTACGCATTTATTTGAGGGACAGCTCAAGCAGAAAGGTTTACTGAAGTTACAGCAACCAGTACCTTGAACACTAGTGGTAGCCAGTAACAGAAATCAGCCTTTGGTGGAGACAGAGGTTAATGAGAACATGAGCACAATGATTGCAACAAGCATGGACTTGGCCAACCTGAGTGTGTCAGTCTCTGCCAGCAGGAGCAAGTAAAGCTAACCTTAGGAGCACTCCCTCGGCTGCCAGGGGGGAGAGAACACCTCATCTGCCGTCCAAGAAACAGAATGGAGGAACATCTTACCCTAGAACATCCCAACTCGGCATCTTCAAGACATTCAACCACAATGGTAGCTCTCTAGAAGCTGAAGGGCCAGACTCTAGAATTGACACAGCCAGAGCTCTAGAAGGCACGCACCGGGGCCAGAGCCCTAGAAGGCACGCACCGGGGCCAGAGATCTAGAAGGCACGCTCCGGGGCCAGAGATCTAGAAGGCACGCTCCGGGGCCAGAGATCTAGAAGGCACGCTCCGGGGCCAGAGATCTAGAAGGCACGCTCCGGGGCCAGAGATCTAGAAGGCACGCTCCGGGGCCAGAGATCTAGAAGGCACGCTCCGGGGCCAGAGCTCTAGAAGGCACGCTCCGGGGCCAGAGCTCTAGAAGGCACGCACCGGGGCCAGAGCTCTAGAAGGCACGCACCGGGGCCAGAGCTCTAGAAGGCACGCACCGGGGCCAGAGCTCTAGAAGGCACGCACCGGGGCCAGAGCTCTAGAAGGCACGCACCGGGGACAGAGCTCTAGAAGGAAGGCACGCACCGGGGCCAGAGCTCTAGAAGGAAGGCACGCACCGGGGCCAGAGCTCTAGAAGGAAGGCACGCACCGGAGCCAGAGTTCTAGAAGGCACCGGGCCAGAGCTCTAGAAGGCACGCACCGGGGCCAGAGCTCTAGAAGGCACGCACCGGGGCCAGAGCTCTAGAAGGCACGCACCGGGGCCAGAGCTCTAGAAGGCACGCACCGGGGCCAGAGCTCTAGAAGGCACGCACCGGGGCCAGAGCTCTAGAAGGCACGCACCGGGGCCAGAGCTCTAGAAGGCACGCACCGGGGCCAGAGCTCTAGAAGGCACGCACCGGGGCCAGAGCTCTAGAAGGCACGCACCGGGGCCAGAGCTCTAGAAGGAAGGCACGCACCAGAGCCAGAGTTCTAGAAGGCACCGGGGCCAGAGCTCTAGAAGGCACGCACCGGGGCCAGAGCTCTAGAAGGCACGCACCGGGGCCAGAGCTCTAAAAGGAAGGCATGCACCGGGGCCAGAGCTCTAGAAGGAAGGCACGCACCGGGGCCAGAGCTCTAGAAGGCACCGGGCCAGAGCTCTAGAAGGCACCGGGCCAGAGTTCTAGAAGGCACCGGGCCAGAGTTCTAGAAGGCACCGGGCCAGAGTTCTAGAAGGCACCGGGCCAGAGTTCTAGAAGGCACCGGGCCAGAGTTCTAGAAGGCACCGGGCCAGAGTTCTAGAAGGCACCGGGCCAGAGTTCTAGAAGGCACCGGGCCAGAGTTCTAGAAGGCACCGGGCCAGAGTTCTAGAAGACACCGGGCCAGAGTTCTAGAAGACACCGGGCCAGAGTTCTAGAAGACACCGGGCCAGAGTTCTAGAAGACACCGGGCCAGAGTTCTAGAATGGACAAAATTCAACACACATCATTGCGTTTTTATTGAAAACTCAGAGCAGGGTTACGTAACTAAATACAAATTTGCTTAACAGTGGAAAGTCCCTGTGCCAGCCAGAGTCTGGTTCAAGAGTTGCATCTTACAAGATAAGCTTTTAGTATCAGTGATCAGACCTTCTCCTAGTTCTGTGATTACCAGTTACATGTCACAAAAAGATAAGTAAATGAAGGCACAATGGTCATTTTTCCAGCATATCAGCGAGTTGAAAAAATAAACAGAGTTGTTTGTTGAGTAAAACCAACTTAAGGGCAAAAGCTTTTCTTATGAAGTGGAAAATGTCAAGTTGCTTTGATTTAAACATGTCGGCCAAATATGCAAAATGAATGTGCTTTTGTTAACTCTATAGTCCATTTCTTAAAGTGAATTTTCTCAGAATGCGCTGGGCTAGAGTTCTAGAATGAACAGGGCTAGAGTTCTAGAATGAACAGGGCTAGAGTTCTAGAATGCGCCAGGCCAGACATCTAGACGGCACCACCAGGCCAGACATCTAGAAGGCACTGGGTCAGAGCTCCAGAAGGTACCAGGCCAGAGAAGAGACAGGGCCCAGCTATCCGAGAGGCACAGAACTCCTACCAATGAAGATATTGAAACTTGTCTTGGACTCACCTTTGACAGGCCTTGTGGTGCCTCGCATTCGATTGTCCTTCTACCCCACATCCGTGGACATTTAATCTGAACTGTACAGTGTGGTTCATTATGGGAAATGTACTATCTGGACAACTGTTCGCCTCGTCATGCATTAACGTAACAATAGTGTGCCGCCTGACCACTTCTGAGCATGCGCCAGGCCTACTTCACTAAACTTTGTGTAAAACTTTTCTTCCCGTCCTTAGTCTAGAGGACTCAGAATTTCCCATTGTAGTTAAGGCCTCAAGACTCCCAGAATCCAAAGAGCTGCTGGCTACAAAGTCAGCACTGGCAGAAGCGGTCACAAAAGACAAGTGGCCACTTGGCTGCCAAGGGTGCAGGCCTTTGGAGCGAGAACCGCAGCCGGCTGTGGTGGGAGCCAGGCCCAGCCTCCACGCTCTGCCCGAGGATGCCAGCTTTTCACCTCCAATTCTGTGGCTTGGTTTTATTGGCGCTGCTGAGTTTTGATTACCTGTTTATGCTCTGAAGCTGTCCTAGGTTTTCATGGCTATAAACAAACAGTATTTTTTTTTATAATAACCAAGGATGTCGAGGCTGATTTTGCTGGACCAGGCCACCGCTGGAGAGTGAAGGACCCTCTGTTTGTACAAGCCCAGTGTTTACGCGCGTGTGGGCTCTGTGAAGGCGGAGGGGGAAGTAGCTGTCGGTTTACCGCCAGAAAATGACCAATTTCCACTCCTGAAGGGTCCGACGCAAAAACGGCGATTCTGCTCACCTCATGACATGACCGTCTACAAACAAACCCCTGCTTCTTCGCTTCCATCTACCTTTCAGCGGTCACGTGGTACTTTAATATTAATTATTACCTGATCACAGACGCCCCCTCCGCACCGCACAAACGGGTCTCTGTTACAAACTTATTATTACATATACATACATATACATACATACACATACATACACATACATAAATAACTACATGCAGATGTTTAATGTTAAATCGTAGATATTTCTAGTAAAATGTTTAGTCTGAGAGCTAGGTTATAATCGCAGCTTTGTCACTTGACAAAAAGCACTGGCAAAGCCAATAGGTCTTGCAAGCAGGAGGTATTGTCTTGGTCAATGGTTTTAGCCATGTTTTACAGCAGAGTGGCTCCTGTGCAGCACAGTTGAAAGTTACAAAAAAATAAAAAACGCACTGTCATGTCCAGTGCTGGCCACGTTATGGCACATTTTGTTTTTTTTAAACTGCTGGAGAGAGAGATTGGATAAGGCAGCACGGATTACACACAGACAACTGAGGGTGTGGGAGCGTGTCCATGCCGATATTTCTTTTTTTATTATGCAGATGGGGGGGTGGAGGAAGCAACTACACACACAATGAAACCGAGCTTAATTTGTAAACAAATAAGTGCCAGGGCCCTCGTCAGGAGGCCACTGCAGCTTTCACCACTCATTACCCTGGCAGGGCTGCCAAGGACAGTACCAACGCAACTACTAACCATTAAACTCCTAAGATTGTGGCAATTCAGACTATTCCATTCTCCATAAGCTATAAGAATGGCGTGGGTGACAGGACTAAGTAATTTTTTAATGTATATTGAATAATTAAACAACTGCTGTGTTCATCTCTATATTAGACAAACAGCGCCACCATGTGGCAGATTGTCATGTGTGCCGGCCAGTGCCGAGCACCGGAAACCACCAGCTCAAATTAGCCACTGCAAAGAAAGAAGGGAGGGTGGGTGGGTGGGGGCAAGCAACAACACAGGCAACAGAAAGAAGGAGGGGAGGAGGGAGGCTGTCAACTCTCCATTTTTGAGATCATCAATTCTTATTAACGTAGGCTACATTGTATACTTATAGGTATTCTCCTTTAGAGTGCCAACATGCAATAATAGGCTGCTTCAATGCGCTTGGCAGTTGTGTGGAGGCTAAATACTGGGGGATTAATCAGAAAGGGAACAGACACTGGTAAAGCAAATAGGTCTCAGGGCTTGAAAAATCTACTGGCCCATTCGGCGAGTCAGATTTTATCAAATCGAGCTATAAACTCACCCCTACTGGCGAGTTGACAAAGAACAGGTGTTTTGTTCAGTCAGAAAGTGAAGGAGCATTAAAGATGCCTTTAAATCCTATTTTTGTCTTGTCAAGTTGCTCGGTGTTCAGAAACAGAGGTCAGAAGTTAGTTTATAATCCCTTTCCCTTCTCTGACTGCAGAGTTCCAACTGTCTGACACAAAGTGTGAAATGAAAGGCTGTAGGGTATCAGGTTTTTCTCAACACACATTTCAATAGCTAATAAGTCAACTGTACAAAATTTTCAAAATATATTTTAGTAGCTGTGAAAGCCCATTTTTGTACTTCAGTGTGATGAAAAAAATATATTAATAGGATGAAAAACAAAATCAAATCAAAATTCTTTATTTCGATTCATTTAGAACCATAAAAGATACATATAAAATCACATTCCAATGGTTCAAATCGATTTGTAAAAGGTATGAATACTATACATCACAATAAGGGCTTTTAGGACGAATTTGTAAAGTGCAACCTCCCCCTAATCTTGCATATAGCACTTTATGTTTTATTATAGCTCTGGGAAGTTGAAATATGCACATCTATGACAGTATTGTGGAATATGGGTATTACGAAGCGAGACTTGTATTGATGGAATCTGTGGCACCATGAAGTGAAAAATGGATTTTGTAAAGAAGCACAATAGACAAGTGTCATTGGACTAGAACAAAATGTTTTTTATGAATATAAATGCCTGTATTTTAGATATTTATTAGATATTATATAGTTTTATTGGCTGTAGTAGGGGCAGGTTGCACTTTACAAATTCGTCCTAAAAGCCCTTATTGAATTTTGATTTGATTTGAAAAACAAAATCAGAACATTTTATTTGGTGATGTGCAAGTGATATGTTTTCTGAAACCCAATTTTCACAGATTGTTAATACACTGTATAGTTTTATCAGTAAAGCTGCAAGTTAGTGCGAACATTTTTGGCCACTTCTTGGAAATGTACTGTCTGTAAATGACAGTGTGCTACCACATCATGTCCAAGCAATATATTTATTAAAAGTCAGTGTTTAATCATAAACTGAGAAACACTCCTGCCCCTGCCTTGATGGCAATGCTATTAGTAAACTGAGAGGAAGTCAGGGATCAAGCGGACCCCATGTGGGCTTGATTCTTATTACACAGAAGAACGGTTTAGTCTATTCAATCAAACAAAAGAGTTTTATTTTATACCGCGGAAATGCTGAACTCGCATATTTGAAGGCGCACTCGTGTGAGAATGAAGAAAAAGGCAACTGTGTAAAATAAAATATTTGCCAATGATCACACAATTTGAGACCAGTTTAGGGGTTAAGTACATTCTTTAGATCGAGTAGATTACTGAAGTTACTCAACCTGCAGGTCTAGTGACATTTTTATGATTTTTCGAGGCCTGGCTCGGACCATGGCAAGCTGCAACATTTTCTTCTTTTAGTTCCATTTTTGCCCAAACATAAGCGCTAGACATTAAAAGTGTAAAAGTAATGTAAAGTAATATTGACATCTAAAAGGTGGCATGTTTGCAAAAAAGTAAGTAAAAAAGAAGACACCAAAGATAAATTAAAAAATATGAAATGAAACCAGAGATTGGCCTACCAATCCTGGCACTGAAGTGGAATGCTTTCTAGGTTTATGTGTACATGTGATAGAAAAAAATGCAATCAATTTCAGTGAAGAGATCTAACGGTGGAAGTGAGCTGATTCACTGCCCACTGCTGTAGGCTGTGGTGGGTGAAAGCAGAATGCGAATGACACTTAAACAGACCAATGGATGAAGAGGGTTGGCTTAAAGGCTCTCTCTCTGTAGATTTATTTTATTATGATTTTTTGAGAAAACATGAGGCTAAAGAATGCTCTAGGCCACACCTAAAAAGGTCTATCAGAACAATAAATTCTGTAGGAATTTCTGTAAAGTAGCATTTACTTTTAATTCATCCTAGCTGAAGAGCATTTCGGAAACTATTTGAGAAGAAGTTGCATTTGGAGGCGGAAAGCGATTACTACAAAGTTACAACAAAAGGCCAGAAAAATTGGCTTTTTTCCACTGCAAGGGAAGTGCTCAAGAGTGAACGGAGAGCTATGGTGAAAGGATTTGTAGCCTCGATCTATTTTTCAATTTTCAGCTCCCTCAACTGAGCATCACTCACCTCTCCAAAGTACTAGTTCATCATTCAACGTGTGAAAAAGTGGTGGAAATATTTATGCACTAGCTATTGTAATATTTTCTAAATTTTTTTTTTTTTTTTTTTTTAAATGGCAGAGGATTCGTATTCGAATTTTATGCACACAAAAAAACAGAAATTAAAAAAGACGAAAACAGAAGTATTGACAATATTCCCTGGAAACAAATGTGCGGCTAAATGCTCATAGTTTAATAGCTTTCCCTGTGGTTCTGTGTAACCTCTGCATGACCGCCCTGTGATGAGTAGACAATGTCACATTAGCACTTGAATTCCAACCCACCACCAGGACCTATATTAACAAGCCCAGGTTAACACACAGAGGTTTCATGTCACTGCACAGGTTTCTTTGGGCATAGAATTGTACCCAAACAGAATCCTACAATCCTCCGTCATTTTATGTTTAGACCTGGTTTGACACTGCAGGCGTCTGCAAGACCAACTGTTGCCAATTCATTAAAATATTCACAGTGTCCTTTGGCTCCGCCCAGGGGAGTGCATCTAGTTCACCTTCTGCTATTTGTTGTTTGGTGTATCCTTGTGCCTGCTTTGTAGGGCTTATGTTACAATGACTGAAGGACTATTTTACAACTCAAAAGTACACCAAATCATCACACACAAAATTCTTTACCACATAGATGCATTATTTGTATGCAGAGAACAATTGTTTTTTGGTTTGTCTTTTCACTGCTGCAGGCTTTTTTTTGTTGTTTTAGCCAAGTCTGTAAATATAAGCCAGGTCTATTTGCTTCGTCACGGCCTCTTCTGCTCCTTTTTTCTAACTTTAACAGTTGAACGTTATCACCTGACAGCCACCATCCTTCTCTCGCCAATACATTTCACGTGGCACCAGCCTGGCAAGCAAGGGGTGTTCCTTTAAGGAAGGGTCTGCCACCACTTCAAGCGTCACACAGAGGTGAAGAGGGCAGTCATGGGGTAGTTTGTGCTCTGCCCAGCTCACTGGCCCCTGTACATCCAGACACCCACCCCAGGCTCCTCCCTGCCCTGTTTTTACTCACCCCGTCACCGATGATGAATACAGCTTTTACATTTGCAGCAGGACGAGCTGACGAAGGCTGGAAACTTGGCTCGCCAGAAGGAAAGTCGGCTCTTTCAAGCTACGCTGCAACTCCCTTTTCTGTTCCCGCTCTTTCAAATCTTGGCTCACGTTTTTTATTTTTTCTGGACTTCACCAGACGCCCACCTGACAGCAAGCTAGAAATTTCTGCATAACTTCAACAACTGAGCTGATTTTTTTTTTTTTATGTAGCACACTGGTGGCGTGTGCCCTAGAGGGTACAGAGACGGGGAACACTGTGTACTTTTGATACAGGGCACAATACGATCAGATTAACCTCTAGGCACTTTTTATTTTTAAGACTCGTGGAAGATGACCAGTTGAGGGCGCTGCAGGCCTCCACTCTGTAATGTGGGTGCCTCATACAGCCTGTAGCTATGGTACAAAATGCATCACACGTGGTTCTCCAGTTTCTCAGAGGGACCCTGGTTCCCAAGCATCTCGGGCGGTCTGTCAGTGCGCCCCAAGCTCCTCACACTCACTGCCTTCACTCTGTCCATGTGCCCAAGCTCTTCACACTCACTGCCTTCACTCTGTCCATGTGCCCAAGCTCTTCACACTCACTGCCTTCAACCCAATCTCCCACATTGTGTCAATGTGCCACGGACCCACAGACCATCCATGTACCCAGCTTGTGCCCAAATGGGTGAAGGCGTACTCTGGCCACTCACAATGTGCCCCTCCTCCCTCCCCCTCTCTATAGGTCCATAGCTGGGAAGTGTGATGATAAACTTCTGAAGGCCTGAAATCAGCCAAGATCTAAACTCGTGTTTCTTCCCGTTGGAATCAATTTTTAAAAAAAATTAAAAAACACCCTGGGGGTTATCCAGGACGACTGAGTACGGAGCAATCTGACCCTCCACATTGACCTCACAAGTAATTTTTCCGGGCCCAGGAGATTAACCCTGTGTGGCCCAACCCCAATTCAGGCATCTTTGAGTACGCGCTGAAAAAATCCGAACTTCAAGGACTCATCCCCCTTGCCTGACCTCAAGATGACCGCCTCAGTGGGACCCTCCTCGATGCTCTCTCTCTCCTGGTCTAAAATCTTTTGTCATCAACCTGATCTTGTTCAGCCCCCACCCGACCCTGTTCCTGCTCACCCACCAGGACTTTTACTCTGAGAACTTTCCCTCAACAGCGGAGACCTAGCCATTTTGACTGATGCCCGGTGGAGCTACCTCGCGAGCTAAAGGGGAGATGGGTTATGGATTTCCTCCTTGACCATCACCTACCCAGCCGGGCTTTGGGCAAACTCTCCTGCGTCTCTCCTGACCTTATCTCCCTCCTCCCCTTCACCCCACCCCTAACACTCTCAGCTCTACTCTTCTCCTCTTTCCAGCTATTGACCTTTGCCCCCACACATCCTTGCTCATAGCTCCCACCCTGTTTATCCACTGGACTTTCTTCTGTGAACTTTCCCTTGTCATTTGAGACCTAGCTATTTGACTAAGGCCCGATGGAGCTACCTTGTTTAGCTATAGGGGAGACGGGCTGTGGATTCCCTCCTCAGACGTCACCTACCCAGTCGGTCTTTGGGCAGACTTCCTTTCGTCTCTCCTGCCGTCTTTTCCCTCATCCTCTCCCTTCACACCCCCCCCCCCCCCCAAAGACCTACCCAGCCGGTCCTTGGGCAAACTTTCCTGCATCTCTCTGGACCTTTATTTCCCTACTCCCCCTACCCCTCTCCGCTCTACTCTTTCTAGCTACTGACCCTTGCCCTCACCCGTCCTTGCTCATAGACCCCACCCTGCCTTATCCACTTGACTTTCTTTTGTGAACCTTCCCTCGTCAGCTGAGACCTAGCTATTTTGACTGATGCCCGATGGAGCTACCTTGTTTAGCTATAGGGGAGACAGGCTGTGGATTCCCTCCTCGGTCGTCACCTACCCAGTCGGTCTTTGGGCAGACTTCCTCTCGTCTCTCCTGCCATCTTTTCACCCATCCTCCCCCTTCACATTCCCTCCCTCCCCCTCCGCTCTATCTGTCTCACCTTTCCTTCCTTTTTCAATATGTTGCTTATTTTTTGATGTAAAATGTAATTTGTTTATCGTGTCCTGTAACATTGTGTAACCCAATGTAAAGCGCTCTGATACCTCCGGGTCTAGCCAGCGCTATATAAAACTCTCAAAATAAATAAAATAAATAAATGCATATCTTCAGGAGATCAGATACATGGTCTGAAAATATTCCACTTTTTTTCCCTAAAGCACTCATTTGGCCACAAGGGTCCCTTGGCTTCCATCAGCTAATGTAACTTTAGGCCAAACTTTCTGACAGGCACAGCCATGGGGGAATGGCCATCTTCCCAGCACCTGCGTATATCTGAAGTGACCAGTGCCGGAACCAGAGGACAGAGAAAGATTGTGCCAAGCCGTTGGGGCAAGGGCAGAAAAGGAGCGACCTCTTCCCTTGTCAAAAGGAGCAGGGAATAGGCTGTATCAACATCCAGCATCCATCGCAGATCATACAGACTTTAAGAAGGACTGATTCTTTTATGTCTGGGAGGCATACACTTGCTGGGTGGTCATCCAAGGAATGCCCGTATTCAACAGAATCTGACCCGGGCATGGATTCTGCCAACATCGAACTTCCATTTCAGATCCTCAAGAACACCACGGAGGACCAATTCCCAACCTCCGTGGAGGCAGGAACCTATACGGTGAGCAAAGAATTCAACAAAATCCACAAACCATGAAGCTGTAATGGCTCCAGAACTCCATGGACGCAGAGAAACAACAAAATGAATCAAATTTGAAAAATTTCCAAAGAATGATCCCTAAACATAGTCGCACGGCAGAAAAAATATTGTGCGATTCTTCTCTGTATCCCTATAAATAAGAGTGAACACGATCGTCTAAGAAATGCATGTGTATATCGAACTTGCTTTACCCGAGAAGGGCTATCGCCCCCAAAGAAAACGGCTGTTCAGAGCGGGTTCTAGTCCCGTCCCATCTACATATTCCCTTTCTAAAGTGACATACTGAAGACTCCTCCATCTTCAACGGGCCCTTGCTCGCCGAAATGCTTTTGTATCTCAGGAGGAGACCCCACCCAAGTGACATTTTAGGGGCTCTTCAAGACATTTTGCAATGAGGGGGCAACGTTTCACATTACAGCACTGCCTTCCCCATCCTAGTTTGTATAATCTGATCTCACCCAGACCCTATACCATGGATACTCGCAAACATTTTCTCAGGTGCCAAAATGTATGGTCAGTGATGTGGCAAGGTATTGGTTGGGGTTGGGGGGTGGGGGGGTGCGTTGGGTTTTTGGCCGGTATGGTGGGTGTTGGGGAAGCAAAGCATATACATCCGATGGCTGAACTGCAAAACGTGAAACCAGAAAACCTGGGATTAATCCCAGCTTCTCCACTTAACCAAATTGTGTGATCCTACCCAACGGTTTTATTTCACTTCCCTCCTCCTTCTTCTTCAAAACCAGGAGAGAACCTTGAAATACAGGACTTCAGAAAGTGTGCTGTACAAAACCTTCTCCAGTGTTTGGTTAAATAAACTATGAATGTTGTCCATGTATAGAATAGGAACACATGCCACCCAAAGAGTACATATTAAAACTGATTTACCGCTTAGTTCATTATTGCCGGTTGGGGGAGAGGCGAGGAAGAATGAATGTCACCAAATTCTGGTTTGAAAACTATCCCTTTTAAAAAATAGACTGCAATGCACAATCTGATGTACAAAGGTGAAACAGTTCAGCCTGTTAATACACTTTTAGAATTTTGAAGAGAGTTTACTGTACTTTTGCACATATGCTGCAAGATGTCTCAAAATGAAGGCGCTTCTAAAATGAAGTGGTGCAGGACACCCTAGTACCTTCCTTGCTTTAACAGTCATTAACCTTCAAATACTTGCTAGCCTGTTTATTTAACAATGTGAGTGCTGTGTTGAGTTAACAGCAGCCCTGTGCTGCTGATGATCAGGGGCCGCATGCGGCCCCCGGGCCGTACTTTGAGTATCACTGCCCTATAGTAAGCGCTATATAAATGCAATTACAATACAATACAGTTTTTATTCACAGCCCCTCATGTCTGCGGAAAGCCTGCCACAACAAAGAACGTTCTCAGTAGAGATCTTCGCTTTGTATTGCATCCTGGTCCGCACTACATCAAATACAGGCAATTCAAATAAATAAAAAAAACAACACCTACGCCGGATCCTGTACTGCCAGTGTCAAGGGTTCAATGGCCACCAGCAACTGCAGCTGGCCCACTTGGTAGTCCTAGATTTTTGCCCCGAGCTGTGCCCGGAGGGCAGCACTTTCAGGAATTCAAAATGACTACTTTTCAACCCTTCCTAAAACAACTTAAAATGTATAACTTTCCTAAAACTATTCCAGGACTGGAGTTAGAATAGCAAATAAGCCTCCTGGAAGATTTTGGGGGGGAAAAGCTGCCCTGTCCCCAAATATTTTAGGACAGGAGTTAGAATAGTGTTTTTGACCTCCAGTGTTCGCCACGCCCACTGCTACCCTGAGGGCACAGTTCAACTCAGCCAAGGGACGTTGATTTATATATGTAGGACTGCTACCTGCATAGGGTAAAACAAGCCAGAGAGCAAGGGAGCTCTGATAAGTGGGGGGGAGGGGAACACGGAGGCGTGACTTAGTGGCTCGAAGGAGGCAGGTAGTGTGTGGGTTCCATCCTGTAGGATGACGTAATCTTCAAAGAAATGTGCCCCGTTTCTTTCTCAGCTGCAGGAGAGCAGCACCCATTATTATAATGTTAATGGGGGTGTTGCTCCAGATCATGGGGGTGCAGCTGGACAAGGCAGGTGGGGGTGAGATGGACTGCGGAGGCTGGTAAGTGTTAAAAGAGGTGGGGGGTAAAATGGGATGTGGAGAGAGTAATTGGAGGTGAGGGACGGGTAGGTGGGGAATGAGAAGTGGTGAATAAAGTCGGGGTGGTAGGAAAAGATAGATGAAGAGAAGAGGGAGGCTGGAAGAAGGGTATTTGAAAGAGAAAAGGAGGAGGTGAGAGAAACGGGAAGTAGGGAGATAAAAGGCGGAAATATGGAGCAGGTGATAGGTGGAGAAAGAAGGGAGCTGGAGAGTGAGAAGGTGAGAGGAGTGTAGAACTCGGGGGGGGGGCAGATGGGTGATTGGGAAGTGGGAAGAGAGGTGGGGAAGAAAAATGGCAGTTGGTGAGACAGATGGGATGGGGAGAAGTGGAGGTGTTGGTAGAGATGTAATGAGGCAGAGAGGGCGGAGGTGACTGGTGGGAGGTAAGAGATTGTTGAAAGGTGGATCTTGCTGAAAGGTGAGAAATAGGAAGTGATAGATGGTTGAAAGGTGGAGAGGTGAGAGATGGGAGGTGAGAGATGGGTGTGAGGTGAGAGATCGGTGAAAGGTAGAGAGGTGAGAAATAGGAAGTGAGAGATGGGTGAAAGGTGGAAAGGTAAGAAATGGGAGGTGAGAGAAAGGTGGAGAAGGGTGAAAGGTGGAGAGGTGAGAGATAGGTGAAAGGTGGAGATGGGTGAAAGGTGGAGAGGTGAGCGATACGTTAAAGTTTGAGCTAGATGGGTGGTTGAGGACAGAGCGCGAGATGTAAAGCAGAAAGCAGAACAGACGCAGAGGGGGGCAGACAAGGAGCCACGGAGGCGAGTCATGGGCGGTCGAGGTCTCTGCTACAAACTCAAGATATTTACAGCAGGAGGCCAAAAAAGAGGCGAGGCGCCCTTCAGAGGCAGAAAGGAGATACATGCCGAGGCGAACATTAAATATGGCATCCTGCTTCGGGCCTGTCTTCTGTCAGACAGGATCACCGCCCGGAGGGAGACGCGAAGGAGGGGGCCTGGCAGGGAGCCCTGAGAACAGGCCCCTCTCCCCCACACTGTCAGTCAGTCACCCTTACCCCGCCCACCCCGACCCTACAGCCATCGAACCAAGAAACTCTACAGAGCCCCCACACCCCACTGACGTCAGAGGGTCACTGGCCACTGTCGACACAGTGCCACCACACTGCAAAGGGTACCACTGAAGACAGTGCCACTGCTCACTGCAGAGGGTACCACTGCATACATTGTGCCACCGCTCACTGCAGAGGTAACACTGCAGACAGTGCCGCCGCTCACTGCAGACTGTGCCACCGCTCACTGCAGACTGTGCCACCGCTCACTGCAGACTGTGCCACCGCTCACTGCAGAGGTAACACTGCAGACAGTGCCACTGCTCACTGCAGACAGTGCCACTGCTCACTGCAGAGGTAACACTGCAGACACGGTGACACCGCTCACTGCAGAGGTAACACTGCAGACACAGTGGCACCGCTCACTGCAGAGGTTCTGAAAACACCGTCAACACTCATTGCAGAGGTACCACTCCTACCACTGACCACAAGGAGCCACCGCTCACAGCAGACGTACCACGGCAGACACAGTACCACCGCTCTCTGCAAAATCTTCCACCACTGCAGACACATGGCCACTGTCAACTGCAGAGCCACCACTGCAGACACAGGAACACCGCTCACTGCAGAAGCAACACTGCAGACATGGTGCCACCCCTCACAGCAACCTCACCATAGCAGACAGTGCCACCGCTCACTGCAGAGGCAAGGATCCATCACTGCATAAACAGAGCCACCGCTCACTGCAGAGGCACCACTGCAGACACAGGAACACCGCTCACTGCAGAAGTAACACTGCAGACATGGTGCTACCCCGTACTGCAACCCCACCATTGCAGACAGTGCCACCGCTCGCTGCAGATTCACGGATCCATCACTGCATAAACAGAGCCACCGCTCACTGCAGAGGCACCACTGCAGACACGGTGCCACCGCTCCCTGCAGAGGCACCACTGCAGACACGGTACCACCGCTCCCTGCAGAGGCACCACTGCAGACACAGTGCCACTGCTCATTGGAGAGGTACCACTGTAGACAGTGCCACTGCTCACTGCAGAGGTACCACTGTAGACAGTGACACCACTCACTGCAAACACACCAACTACAGAATCAGTGCAATCGCTCACTAAAGACCCAGCACTGCAGAGCGACCACTGCTCACTGCAAAACCACCCTCCGTTGCCGACACAAGGCCACTGCTCACTGCAGAACCACCACTGCAGACACAGGGACACCGCTTACTGCAGAGTCAACATTGCAGACATGGTGCCACCACTCACAGCAACCCCACCGTTGCCAACACAGTGCCACTGCTCACTGCGGAGGCACTGACCCTTCACTCCATACACAGAGCCACCACTCACTGCAGAGGCTCCACTGCAGACACATGGTCACTGCTCACTGAAGACACACCACTGGCGACATAGCACCACCACTCACTGCAGAAAACAATTACTCAACAGGTAGTACTTCTAGATAATTTGGCAAAATGTTAAATCAATTACGAAAGAGCAGAGATAGGGAGGCAACAAAATTTTTTTTTTTGTAAATATGGTCTGTATTAGAATGTTTTTGTAACAATTGCATTAGTTATAACAGCACTATTACATGGTTTGCAAGTGTAATCGACAGAATAGTGCATACACAGTGCTCATGTGAGAGTGAACGCCGCAAGTGAGACACGTGTTCACTGAAGGCCCACCACTGCAGACACAGGGCCACTGCTCACTGAAAACCCACGACTGCAGACACGGGGCCACTGCTAACCCCTACTGCAGACACAATGCCCCTTCTCACTGAAGACCCACCACTGCAGACACAGGGCCACTGCTCACTGAAGACCCACCACTGCAGACACAGGGCCACTGCTCACTGAAGACCCACCACTGCAGACACAGGGCCACTGCTCACTGAAGGCCCACCACTGCAGACACAGGGCCACTGCTCACTGAAGGCCCACCACTGCAGACACAGGGCCACTGCTCACTGAAGACTCACCACTGCAGACACAGGGCCACTGCTCACTGAAGACACAGGGCCACTGCTCACTGAAGACTCACCACTGCAGACACAGGGCCACTGCTCACTGAAGACACCACTGCAGACACGGGGCCACTGCTCACTGAAGACTCACCACTGCAGACACAGGGCCACTGCTCACTGAAGACACACCACTGCAGACACGGGGCCACTGCTCACTGAAGACTCACCACTGCAGACACAGGGCCACTGCTCACTGAAGACACCACTGCAGACACAGGGCCACTGCTGATTGAAGACTCACCACTGCAGACACAGGTCCACTGAAGACCCACCACTGCAGACACAGGGCCACTGCTCCCTGAAGGCCCACCACTGCAGACACAGGGCCACTGCTCACTGAAGACTCACCACTGCAGACACAGGGCCACTGCTCACTGCAGACACAGGGCCACTGCAGACACAGGGCCACTGCAGACACAGGGCCACTGCTCACTGAAGACACAGGGCCACTGCAGACACAGGGCCACTGCTCACTGAAGACACAGGGCCACTGAAAACCCACCACTGCAGACACAGGGCCACTGCTCCCTGAAGACATACCACTGAAGACACAGGGTCATTGCACACTGCAGACACAGGGCCGCACCTCACTGAAGACCCACCACTGCAGACACAGGGCCACTGCTCACTGAAGACTCACAACTGCAGACACGGGGCCACTGCTCACTGAAGACCCACCACTGCAGACACAGGGCCACTGCTCACGAAGACCCACGACTGCAGACACAGGGCCACTGCTCACTGAAGACTCACCACTGCAGACACAGGGCCACTGCTCACTGAAGACTCACCACTGCAGACACAGGGCCACTGCTCACTGAAGACTCACCACTGCAGACAGGGACACTGCTCACTGAAGACATACCACTGCAGACACAGGGCCGCACCTCACTGCAGACATACCACTGCAGACACAGGGCCACTACTCACTGAAGACCCACCACTGCAGACACAGGGCCACTGCTCACTGAAAGCCCACGACTGCAGCCACGGGGCCACTGCTAACCCCCACTGCAGACACAATGCCCCTTCTCACTGCAGACACAGGGCCACTGCTCACTGAAAACCAACCACTGCAGACACAGGGCCACTGCTCACTGAAGGCCCACCACTGCAGACACAGGGCCACTGCTCACTGAAGACTCACCACTGCAGACACAGGGCCACTGCTCATTGAAGACTCACCACTGCAGACAGGGCCACTGCTCACTGAAGACATACCACTGCAGACACAGGGCCACTGCTCACTGAAGACTCACCACTGCAGACACAGGGCCACTGCTCACTGAAGACACAGGGCCACTGCAGACACAGGGCCACTGCTCACTGAAGACACAGGGCCACTGCAGACACAGGGCCACTGCTCACTTAAGACACAGGGCCACTGAAGACCCACCACTGCAGAAACAGGGCCACTGCTCCCTGAAGACATACCACTGAAGACACAGGGCCACTGCTCACTGAAGACCCACCACTGCAGACACAGGGCCGCACCTCACTGCAGACATACCACTGCAGACACAGGGCCACTGCACACTGCAGACCCACCACTGCAGACACCGGGCCGCACCTCACTGAAGACCCACCACTGCAGACACAGGGCCACTGCTCACTGAAGACTCACAACTGCAGACACGGGGCCACTGCTCACTGAAAACCCACCACTGCAGACACAGGGCCACTGCTCACTGAAAGCCCACGACTGCAGCCACGGGGCCACTGCTAACCCCCACTGCAGACACAGGGCCACTGCTCACTGAAAACCAACCACTGCAGACAGGGCCACTGCTCACTGAAGGCCCACCACTGCAGACACAGGGCCACTGCTCACTGAAGACTCACCACTGCAGACACAGGGCCACTGCTCATTGAAGACTCACCACTGCAGACAGGGCCACTGCTCACTGAAGACATACCACTGCAGACACAGGGCCACTGCTCACTGAAGACCCACCACTGCAGAGACAGGGGCCATTGCTCATTGAAAACTCACCACTGCAGACAGGGCAACTGCTCACTGAAGACATACCACTGCAGACACAGGGCCACTGCTCACTGAAGACCCACCACTGCAGACACAGGGCCGCACCTCACTGCAGACATACCACTGCAGACACAGGGCCACTGAAGACCCACCACTGCAGACACAGGGCCGCACCTCACTGAAGACCCACCACTGCAGACACAGGGCCACTGCTCACTGAAGGCCCACCACTGCACACTGCAGGCCCACCACTGCAGACACAGGGCCGCACCTCACTGCAGACACACCACTGCAGACACAGGGCCACTGCTCACTGAAGGCCCACCACTGCAGACACAGGGCCACTGCAGAGACACCACTGCAGACACAGGGCCACTGTACACTGCAGACCCACCACTGCAGACACAGGGCCACTGCTCACTGAAGACGCAACAAGGTTAAACCTATTTAAGTTCACATGTTGTGCATAACTCCGCCATCTAGTGGCTGGGTGCAAGAATGTCCTTCAATTTGTTTTTCTTCTAAAAAGTCTTCAATTTAGGGTGTGTTGACCATCAGTGGGGCCAGTCGCTCATACGTCACAATGTGGCAGGAAACAAATAGAGAAATGCGTTTCATTATCCAATGTACATGGGGTCCCATTAAAGCCTCTCTTTGTACCCACGGACCCTCCGTTTCAGTTAAGCTCCTTTTGGACGTTTTTAAGTCCAAAAACGTTCAAACAACTTCCAGAAAGAGAAACCAGAAGGTAAAACAATTGTAAATCTGCCCTCCCCTCAATGTCTCACTCAACTCCAATAATCCACTCCCTTTGTCCAACGTGGACTTCCACAAACCCCAGTGGCTGCTCTGGCGTCCATGCTGCTGTGTGAGATGAGAAGCACAGGGCTGAGGAATTGGACCTCACTGCCCAATTATGGATCTTTTGTTGTTGTTTTTTTTTTATAATCATGAAAACATGTACTCTCAAAATTCTAGGCTCCGGAATGTTTAGTATTCCCAAACGAGTAAGGGCGTTCAGCATGTACGCAGCACTTTTCTTGTTGCTATTCAAAAAAATGCTTGATGCACAGAATAAAAAAAAAAAAATAACAATCTATCTTAGGCGCTGCATCCAAACCCGAAGGACAGCCAGCCGGGGCGCAGAAACGCCACCTCCTACGCCGCTTTTAAGATGAAATGCAACATGTAAAAGGTTTTGAACAATAACACTGACATAGACCACTCATCAGTTAGAGTTATGAGCTGAAACACTGACCATCATATCTATATAGAGCACAAAGAATGCTCCTAAACAGTTTACTTGTAGGTTACATCGAATAACTGAATCGAACTTAAAATACACACTTAAACGGTATATGATTGCTGGTATGTACATTCGCCGGAATGTTTTTGAATACAATGAAGCGCTGTGCTTATGACGATATGCTCAATAACTTGTTTTAAACTAGTAAAGCGCTCAGACGCTTGAAATGGCCCGGTCGGCGCTAGGGAAAACTACAAATAAATTATTTTTTAGGCAGGGGAGTGTACGACTTGTTCTCTCCCTCAAAGGGCAACTCAACGAAGGTCTGTCCTCAGATCGCACCCTCTGTTTTTCCCGAGGCTGTACATGTTCACACACACCCACCGCCCCCCCTCGTCGCAGCAAGACTCACGCTTCACTCCTTAAAACTAATCGCATTTCTGCCTCGGGAAGAAAAGTGAGCGATTCACATAAAAAGAAAAGAAGAAAAGAAAAGAAAATTTAAAAAAAAAAAAAAAGAGAAAGAAGAACGGAGGGAAAAAAAAGACTTTTCTCCCCGTCGGCTTAATTTTTTCGCCTGATTCTGTATAAATTCAAATTGACAACCTTGCTAATTGGATAAATGCAGTTCCCGCTCTCCCTAGAAGGGCTTTCTCTGGTTTGGAAAGGGACGTCCATTTGGAGGGGGCCTGTGAGGAGAGGGGGGGCAACCGTTTTTTTAACATGAATTCCATCTGCTTTTTCTCCCACTGCTATTCAAGAAGGCCTTTTGCATATTCATGAGCCCGAACTTTCTTACCACCCCCCTCTCCTCTGGCTGTCCCCTTATCCGAAGCTGCCCCCACCCCCACCCTCTGCGGTTCTCATTGCACGGGACAATGCCCCTCCAAATGGCCCCCCCTCCAGGCTTTAGATAAACACAGGCAGTGTCAAGTGTGAGGGGGGGCTGAGCTGCCAGTCAAGCCTCGGGCCTTCAATGCGGCCTAGCGGCTTGCAATAATATAGTGCATGCTTTCCATATGGGAGCTATGTTGCCCTTGGAAACACTAACAGGCAGAACGGGGCTTAATAGAGTCCGCATTCATTGTAAAGCACCGAGCTGGCTCAAGAGACTATTGCCCCGGGGGTCGCCTCGCTTTATCCCCTCTTCCCCTCTCGGCTCCTCCCGCCTCCCGCGCTTTCTTCCTTTCAAAGGGGAAGGTCGCGTTGGGGTCCTACTCTGGAGAGCCTGGGGGCCGGGGAGTGGGCCGGGGTGGCGGCGGGCAGGGTGGTGCAAGTGGAGGGTCTAAGAGCCCCAGGGGCTCTGGGGCAAACCGCATTTAGGCCTGCAGGGGCACCGGCTGGCCGCAAGGATTTCAACTTGGAAGATTTCGAAAAGTCATCCGGACGGGCCCCGCGCCACCGGCCGCCACCGCCCCCCCCCCCCCCCAACCCCCGGGGGTCGGCCTGGCGGTCTGTCCAGCGGCTCTGACTGCCCACTGGAGATGGAGCGTGGATTTAGGATCTTACAAACCACATCACAAACCCCAAGGCACCTTTGTATTGCCTCATGGGCCAAAGCAGGGCCGCCATTTTGTTTCCGGGTCTGCCCCATTTCATTATAAAAATCCCTAGAACCACCTCAACGGTTATGAAGCCAAAATATTCCAAGACACGCGGAGGATACTCGTAGTGTGAGAGGACACATCGTCCTCCTCCACAAACTAGGGGCAACTGTGCCAGCCCACTTAAGCAGGACAGTCACAAAACAGTGACTCGTTTCGTCATCCAACAAGGAGGCCTTTTTCCACCCAAAATCATTAATTCTCATTAATTCTATAAGAAATGGATAAAATCAAAACATTTAAATGCAACTAGCATGGCAAATGGATAATTGATAAAACAGCAAGGTTTACCTACAAATAGTTTCAACAAACGTTATTAGATATTATAATTATATTGAAAATTAAACTCTGAAACATAAAATATGATGGCACTCGGCCTAGTTACCAAGCTCAATTGTAATCTTGAAACTAACCACAGTCCTGTGCCTTAAGACGAATACTAACGCTAACCCCAAGGCCTGGAGCAAAGCCCAAAGCTAGTCCTTAAACAAAAGATTTGCCCTGCCCCCTAGCCCCCAGACTTACACTAGTATGTTAGTTCCGTTAGCCATTAAGCACCGGAAGTTGTGGAATGCTCAGGATCTATGGGGGTTTAATGGCTGCAATTAGGCCTGCAGTAACCTGTATCTAGCGCTGGAACACCTCGTTTGAGGTAGCTATGCGCTTTACTAAATGTTTTATTATTAGTAGTATAAACTCCAGCAGCTCACACTACATAAAATAACATATTTAGCTTACACATAGTTTTTTGAAGTCCATTAAAAGCATACACAAAAACCCACAATTGGCCAACAGTCATCATAATGATTCATCTTTCAGAAAAACACATTTTAAGGTGCATTTTTTAAATAACCTTTTTCAAAATTCAAATATTTCAACTTCACATTCTGGGTCTTTTTTTAAGGTGTTTTAGTAGCATTTATTTTGGCTGTATGAGGATTCACCACTCACATCCGCTCATAAACATACTCCTTGCACAAGCAGTAAACTCTCACCCACAAATCAAAACTCGCCCATATTTTATAGTCCAACAATACACAATGCGAACTTTACAGTTTAGAAGACAACCTATCTATCGTCCAATTGCATGATGCGTTAGGCACCAACTGCCTCAAATCCATATTTAGGATTACTCAATTCTGTACATGTGATTTAATTATGCTGTACCCATCCTCAGCACGGACACAAAAGTTTAATACCATCT
The DNA here is from genome assembly GCA_963921515.1 of Calotriton arnoldi. Lineage (NCBI taxonomy): Eukaryota > Metazoa > Chordata > Amphibia > Caudata > Salamandridae > Calotriton > Calotriton arnoldi. Next base: position 702,279 of record CAWUFW010009161.1, read on the forward strand.
GTCGGAATGTTGAAAATAGGCCATTTCTGTAGTGGAGCACAATACCATTCCATAAACCCATAGTGCCTATTTTCCAAGACACTCTTCGAGTCAATTGGATACAAAACTATACAGTCCCGTTAAATCTTTCTAACGTTCCATTCCACTGCAGATTATACTTATTAAGCCATGTGTTAAAAATAACTTAATTTCTTTTTTTAAGTAAGTACTAGGACAATGTTATGTTACCAACCTATCAGCAGATAGAGTGTCACCAACCTTAACCTCCAGACATTTCAAGAAACAGTCCTGGTAAAATACTTAATGGATTCATAATGCCCATTGCTATTTCAAACCTAGTGGTGTTTACTTTGCTGCTCCAGAGCATGCCATTGGTCAATTTCAAAAGAACCATGCACATCTGTTCGCAGATCTGAGCACCTGCTGTTATACCTTGAGCTCGACAGTACTAAAATGTAAAACTTCACAATTTTAAGACGCCTCTCTGCAGTTTGCATAAGACATACAATAACATCTTCTTATAAGTGAAGGCAGGTATTTCTTAAATGTCTCTCCGGATGCGCCACCACAGAGCTGACAAGCATATGAACTAATGCACTCCTGTAGAATACTCACTACTCTGCTAATCCCAGTGTCCCGTGAATGGGAAGCATTACAATGGGCAGTACAGGCACATACCTCTGACTGAAACAGACTACTTTCCTCACTTTCCTGGTGAGTAGCAAGAACACAATTATCACACACAAACAAGCCAGCAAGCAAGCCCACAGTTCACATTTGTTTTGATGTTGCGGTGGAATACTGAGATCGACAAATCCTTCCAAAACCAACTCACTCCCTAGGGTCACAAAGTATACTCTGAGCAGGTAGGCCATGAAATAATTCATGTTTTAACATTATTTTTAACATTCTTGTAGACAAAAAGTATTGCGAGCAAAGTTGTGGAGAGAGGTGTGTTTACACCTGTAAAACCACAGACACTTTCCACTAACCTGTCTGCTACCTCTGACCAACCACTTCTTATCCACGCTCGACATATCAAACATCACTTGTAAAGGAGCACAGAATCTAGGCAGTTTGGAGAAATTTAGTCATGCGTGCTATGTATACAGGATTATCCTGCATAGATGAACCACTGAAGACTAAGCAGGATCTGTTGCTAACCCATAGTAAACACTGGTTTTAAAGGTAAACATTTAGGAAAGTAACATGGGAGCACGGTGTTCACCTCTTACGGAGCGGTGTTCACTCTTAGCCGAGATTTGGTGAACCAGTATTGTACTGTCCAGTTCAGGCATCCACACAAAATTTGCAGATTCCTCCTAGCCTAAACTTACTACCAACAAATTTACTCAACCTGGGTGAAGCAAGCATTGCAAACTGCAACCAGTAATTTTGCAACCCATGTGGAATTTTGTAAAAACAAGTTGTGTAGTAATAGGTCGGATCCAAAGAAAATGTGGAATCATAATGGATCTAAATTAGACCTACCTAATCAACATTGATTAGGTAGGTTGTCAACTGCAACTCACTACAACTGGTGGCCATCTCACTCAGGGATGGTGGCCTGCTGGGGTCAGCAGACTGCCATGCTTATAATCACCTTTAACATTTATAAACTCTTGTTTTCCTTAAAGGCGGAGTTTACTTTTATTTCTCAAACTTTTTAAAAGTTTGTTTGAGAGTAGACAGTGGTCCCCTGTACTGCAGCCTACTGCCCAACAAACTTTTTTTTTTTTTTTAATATTCACAAAGGGGACGGGGTCCCAGTGTGGGACTCAGTCACCTTTGCATTCAAGTTACCAGCTCAACTACAGGGTTTGTAACACTCAATGACTACAAGTACTATTTCGGTCCCAAACCACTGACACACATGGACAGGGACTGCTACTTGTAGTCGTACAAGATGCTGTTTCAAATAGCGATTCCTTACCCATTGCTAAACCCATTTTAGGAGTCGGTAAACAGTTACTGACTCTTAAAATGGGTTTTTAGTACATTGAAGAAAGCATTTCTTCAGTCACACTCTGAACCCAAGTGTTTGCAATCATAAAAATGGTTCGTACATCTGGCCCCTGGACCAATTTCATAGGGTCGCCAAGTAGCTGTGCGTCGCAATGCCAACAAAAATTACAGCCTTCGGATTTCATTTAGCACTTAATGCACGGCTTTCCTAAAGAGGAGCTAGACCTGGAATCGTGGTTCCCCAGTGACATGTATTCATCCGACTAGCTCTACTTTAGCAAAGAAGTTGTGACTGTACAGAAAAGTTGACACTTTGTCATGTCCCACAGTTCCTCCAGATACATCAACGACTCTTCCGGTTTTGGCAAATTATCACGTTTTCGTGTTTTTCTGATGCCAACCACTAGATGGCAGAATGACGCACAGCAAGGGAATTTAGGTTCACTTCGCAAAACTAACAACTGTTTCTCTAAAAGAGAAACATTTGGTTAAACCGGCCGCTGTGAATGAAGCATTTCTTGCAAGCAAATGTACAAGTACAGGTGTGAAAAGTTGTGTTTTCCTCCAGAGAATGTCTGTGGCTGCCCTTTGCCGGAGTGAAGTTTTATGCACATTACAATGCGTCAACGACCTAATTTTCACGAAGCCCTGCCAAGCTGAAACAGTACAGCATATTTTTCTGCGAGTTCTCGCTTTAATTAGCTTTTCTCTGCTGACCGGCGAAGCTTTGCCATCATTGGTCTCTCCAAGATTGCAATGTGTTTTTCTAGGCACTAGAGAGGTACCGTGAAGTGCACGCACGACACAGCTCCAGTGAGCCCGCCCCCTCTCTCCCTCACCCCTGCCGCACACGCTGGCACGCTTCACACCCTCACTCGAGGCCCCACGCACGCCCCGCGCAGGCCTCGGCGTTTGCTTTACTCCACACAGTTTACTTTCGCCCTCAAGATCTCTCAAACAAGGCCTGAGCTTTAAACAAATAGACGTCCTGGGAAGCGGCCGCTGCCCCTAAGCCCTTGTGTCCCACACGGGCGGCCGCGGCCTCCTCGGGCCCGCGGCCCGCGCTTGTTTATTCGGCCCCGCGGCCTCAGGCCTACGCGCTCCCGGCCACATCAACAAGCGCGGCCCGCAGGCGGCGTGCGACAGCCCCCGGCTCCCGAGTTTGCTTTGGCCTGCCTGATTTGTGGCAACAAATAAACACGCGTGATTTAGTGAGAGAGACAGTGAAGAGGAGGTGGGAGGGCGCCCTGCAACGGTGGCAGAGCACATGGGGAGGACGTGGCGAGGGGCAGAGAAGAGTTTCTGAGACAGTAGGCCCAAGTGAAGGGGGCAAACATGACACCTTAGCAGGGGCCCCTGGGGATAGCCTCCGAGTGCTATGTGCAAGGATGACTGCTCTGAAGTGTGACTGCAATTCATAGTTCTACTTTTGTAATGGAATAAACAGGACTACAAGTCCCAGAATGCAAAATAAACAGGACTACAAGTTCCAGAATGCAAAGCAAAAACCTGGAACTGGATGAGCTTGAGCTGCTCTGAAGGAGGCTTCATTCCGATCCAGACCGTTCTTAATTTTCTGTCAAGGAAAAAGTAGAATTGTTGCCAAGAGTGCACAAGACGCTCTAGGGTGGATCTCCAAGGGGTGGTCTGGGCCCCAATGACACAAATGTCAACTCTCCCTCGCCAGAAGCTTCACGTCTAACCCCATTTTCTCTTGTCAGTCTTGAAATGTTTTGTTTTCCGTGGCACACCTAAAAATTGATGTGGCGTAATGCATTCCAGGAGATAATCGAGGGCTGAGTCACATTTACGTGCCCGAGAACGCCCAAGAGTCGGGGTCAGGCACATTTCATGCTAACATACCAGGAAAATAATCTAACTTCTGCCTTTGGCTCGAGTGTGGATTTGTAAACACGCTGCAGCGGGTTTTCGACAGGGACACATATGAAGAGGCCATATACATTTTATTAAACTTCATATTTTGAGTTGAGGGTTAACCTAAACTCTAGTTATTACTTAGCAGACATACCTTGAAGCCTCATTTCATGGTTGTGAAATCTACGTTCCTTATTAATATGCATTTAATGAATAAAGAACCGCCACCTCTGAAAGGTCCACTATGAATTCGCTAGAAGGCGAGGCCTCTGATTGGGTCTTTCAGAAAGTGCCCTCATTGGGTCTTTCAGAGGGTGCCCTCATTGGGTCTTTCAGAGGGTGCCCTCATTGGGTCTTTCAGAGGGTGCCCTCATTGGGTGGTGGATTTCAAAACACTGAGTCCCTCATTACAAGTTGCTCGGAGTTTTCCGACTCCTGCGTAAACCCCTGTTGGCGAAAGGATCGGAATTCCCAGTTGGGTGGTATATACCGCATACGGTAATTACCAGGTGCGTTAAGTAATTCACCTTTCATTAAATTTCAGCAGGTCAAACCTGCCGGAATTTAACATGGGAAAAATGTACGGTTATTACTGTACCAATGCGGATTTTGGTGCAGCAATCACCACAACCTGAAGGTCATTTGCCACAAACTCTTGATAGGTGTTATATCGCACCCGAGAAATATACCCCACAGTATCGTTATTCACCAGGTGCAATAAATAGAAACTTCATTCCAACAAACCCTAAATCAGGGCCGGAGAGGAATACTATCCGGTAAATGGGTGCATAGTCCTACCACCACAGAGAATGAAGACTACCTGAAAGGATCCCGCAACAGCCCAGTCTTTCAGATCCAGGGCACTCATACAAACAGCCCCAATGGCAGGAGGAGACCCGTTTCTTCTCATTATGTCCTTTGAGGATAATGGTTTTGTTGCGGGACACTTGCGGATTCTGGTTTTGCATTGTGTAAGAGATGCATCTAGTTTATTCATTGTGTATACTAATAAATAAATATTGAAAAAAATATTGGCAAAGCCAATAGGTCAGGCCTTGGCTACAGTGTAATATTGTTTTATTTAATTTTTGGAAATATGGGTTGTGCAAAACAGCAAATATTAATAAAAATTAGAGTACACAGCAGCCCGGACACACCGGCCACTATACTGAAGTACACTCCTTTTTTAAGGGGGGGGGAGGGGGGCGTGTGATAAGGCAAAATGCCATCACTCATAATGCAAGACAGCCAATGGTTGAAATGGGCCGACCCATTGCCCCATTCTGTGAGGGGAGAAGAAAATGTGAATAACACCTGAATAGACCAATGGGTGAAGAGTGCTGACTGAAAGCCCCTGAATGTGTGTAAATATGCTTATTTTTATTGCAATTTTTTTGAAAAACACGAGACTGCCGAGTCAGCTAATGCTGGCCCGAGGACATCTTTAAAACATTTTTTAAAAATAAATAGACTGAAAGGGATCATCCAGTGAAGGGAATTCAAACAGTTCTTTCCCAATCCTACATCTCTAACAATACCCATCAGTAGACACTCTAGAACGTTTGTTTGATAAGGTCTGCCTGTGTTTTCACACCTACTGTGGAGACATTTGGCACTACACAAAACTCCGATTCCTGTCCCCATAATTTTACACAGTAGGCAGCCAATCATTAGAAATCATAGTAAACCAATGCCCTGTGCTTAATGGAAGCTCAGATCCATGCCAGATTTCCAAGATCACCTCTGACACTGTAAACGAGTTCCATTTAGATTCATGAATGACGACATCGGACACTGTAAGGGACCATAGGCTACGGCCCAAGACTGAGAGGCAGGCGAGATGTGTGGTAACAACGCAGACCCTCAAGGGGTGAGGGTCAGGCATGGTGCAAGGAGTATTAATGCCTTCCTAGCAAGGGCAGTGTGTGCTGCTTACTAATGGTACTCCGGTACCCCCTGCACGTGCCACTTAATGGGATGAGCTAGAGCTGGCCGTAGAAGGAGGGGGCATAACTGCAAAGTGTCACCATGAGCAGTGACAACTTCAGCCACTGCTGGGTGCAAAGTTAACATTACCTCATTAGGGGTAGCAAGCACTATATAAATGCAACCCTTTTTCCCTCTTCTATCCCTCCGCTATCCTTCTCAATCCAAATTAACTGACTAATATCCACCACTCAAATTACTTTCATATTTCACTATACTAATTCACCACTAATCCTTTATGGGTTCCGGAGTAGCGTGCTACTCGCCGAAAAAGCGCTCCAACACCCCATCAGGGGTAACAAGCGATATATATATATATATACACACATACATACATATACACACACACACACACACAAACCTCTGTCCCTCTTCTATCCCTCCGCTACCTCTCTCAATCCAAATGACTGACTGACTGATCAACCACCACTCAAATTACTTTCAAATGTCACTATACTAATTCAAAACGAATCCTTTAATGGGTTCTGGAGTAGCGTGCTACTCGCCAAAAAAGTGCTTCAACACCCCATTAGGGGTAACAAGCGCCATATAAATGCAAACCTTATTTCCCTCTTCTATCCCTCCACTATCCTTCTGAACCCAAATAACTGACAAATATCCACCACTCAAATTACTTTCATATTTCACTATACTAATTCAACACTAATCCTTCTTGGACTCCGGAGTAGCGTGCTACTTGCAGAAAAAGCGTTTCGATGCCTCGTCAGGGGTAGTAAGCGCTATATAAATGCAATTACAATTACTTAAGCTGTTAGGTAGACTACGGGAACACTTTCTACATAGGAATCACTGCACGCCTCCCGAGAGGACTACAGACAATACAAACCTGAAGAAACTACTGACCGTACAAAACTCAGCGGCAAGACTCATCCTCGACCTCCCCAGGCGGACCCACATCACACCCCAGAGCAAGAAGCTACACTGGCTCCCGATCCAGAAGAGATGCCAGTTCAAGATGTTGACCCGCACCTACAAAGCCCTGCACAAGAAGGACCATCATACATCAAACGCATCACCTTCCACCAACCGACCAGACACCCGAGAGCCGCCTCCCTCTTCCTCAGAGACGCCCCCCAAATCCGCAGAGCAAGCAGCAGAGGACACTCCTTCTTACACCTGGCGGCAAAAGCCTGGAATGACCTCCCCCTGCACCTTAGGACTGAATAATCGCTCCGGGAATTCAGGAAAGGACTCAAGACCTGGCTGTTCGAGTGAACAGAGCACCGCGAAGCAGCTAGCAACTCCGCGCCTTGAGACCCTCATGAGTGATTTGCAGCGCTTTATAAATCCCGATTGATTTATTTTGCTTTCTGGGATCCGTAGTTTTTTTATTAGACGTACGTTATTAATAAGTGAAAGCAGGAACCGGATTAGGCTGCCACAGAGGAAATAGGGTCACTTGGCAGATGTGTGTGAGAAAGTAAAGGCCCCAAACTGCACTGCCGGACCGCAGACAGCACCAATCGAGTCCATTTTCCCTCTTAAGAATCCGCGCTGCTGCTTTCCTAAAATGGAAATACCCCAGCCAACCCGAGCCAAAGAATCCGGCCGCCACGGTGTGGTGTTTAAAACAATGGGTGTGTGTCTGTAGCGCACAATAGCACTCTTAGCTGGCAGCAGAGCGCTAGTGGGGAAAGTGCATGTGCACGAAGCTGCAGGCAAGCACAGGGCACGCTTCCCACCCTCTTGCCAATGAGATGCCAGCCCCAAGGCCCTTGCTCACAAATTACCACGAGTGAGGCCTGAAAGCTATCCAAGGCCACATACAACAACACGGCTGTGGGTTGGCATCTGTAGGGCGCTTCCTGGCAGCATTAAGGCGTCGTAGCGCAGTCTCCGAGCCCTCTCTTACAGACCTCCACTCCTGCACTGGGTGATCGGGCATAGCTAGAATGCCCACCTTTGAAGCATGGGGGTGTCCGCGCGTGCGCAGTAGAAAGCCCAGTTTGTTAAGGAAGGTTCGGAGTTTAGCAGCAAAAAGATTCTGGGTAGGTCTAGCCGACTCCAGCGAGAAGTACAATAAGAAACAGAGTCGTAGCCCTGGACAGGACTCCAGCTGCCGTGTGAAACACCAGTGAAATCGCCTTTTCTTTCTTCCTCCGTTTAAACTTTCCATCTTGAACATCTAGTCACCAGCTGATGACTTTACAGCAGGATGCTTAATTCCCTGCTGGAGGTCAGTATAGAAGAGCAGACGTTTACCTCCATCCTGCAAGTCGCCCTCAGGCATAAAGCTCCCCAGCCCCAGGGTGTAATGGAAACAGAAGTAGGACTGCGATCGCCATCGAGTTCATAAACCGTGAGGGTCGACCGGATGTTTAACCCCTCAAACACGGGGGTCAGGCGAGGGGGCAGGTGCTTGGCTGGGGTGTGCACTATGAGTTGATGCTTACACAATTGGTATTACACCCCCCCCCCTCCCAAAAAAATGAAAATAGAACACAATAACCAACACCGCACGTAAATAAATGCTTTCTCGCGTGACAAACAGGACCATAATCTCGACCGGAGCTCTTTTATCCTCAGGTTTAGTAATCTAGACACCTCTACCCCAAACAGGTCTTCATTTTTGAGTTTACCCTGTTCATTACATAATTATTTGCTTGTCACACTTGTGAGAACTTTAAGATTCGAGACTTCAGACCTTAAGGAGAGATGCAACATACTGTTTCTTTCGAACTCGGAGCGCATTCTTGAAATAAGTGTTGCTATGAGAAAAGTATCAAATGCAAAAAGAACAGATGATGGACGGAAAGCTGAACCAATCAAACATTCACCCCCAGTCTCAGATCTGGGTGAAATCCATCGTTTTTTGCTCCCCAGGCCATTCCAGTTTAGACCCAGCCATATGCAAATCAGTTTTGACCCTGCTCACCATGGGAACAGTCCAGCCCGAACTGCCAGGCCAGGTCCTCCCTGGACTGGAACCAAGCATCCTAGAAGAGGTTTCGGGGTATCACCCCTCATCAGCCAGGATAGCTCGAATCTGGTAGAAAAGTATTGGCAACATATCTGCTGCTTTGAGAAGTGTGTGAGATGTCAGCGAAATTTGCATGAATAATAAACACAAAAGATTTTCATGACAATTTAGAAATTGTTTTTATGTTGTATGGTTTATAGTTATCTTTTTCCTGATGAACTGGTTGAAAACCTTTCGTCTGCATCATTAGGGGGACGTTAATTTACGCATAATTAATATCGCAATACATCAAGCAACACCCAAAAGTTAACACAAGGTGAACAGTCGACGTTTGCACATGGGTGCGGTGACTAATTTTTTTTTACATTTTGAGAAGCAACTTAAAAAAAATATCTTTATTCGGTGAATCACAAGAACCAAAAAAGAGCATATGATACATCACTTAAACTATACGATCAAATTACAGTAGATAACTAGAAGCAGAATCGTAAATACATAAAACATTAAAAGTTCAGAAGCAACTAACTTTGTATTCAGATTAGCAGATTCTGTATTAGGGGGTAAGGGCATCAAATGGACCCGTGTTTAGCGCGTCACAGCTCCACGATTCACGTCAAGGTGTAATTTTATGACTGCTTATATCACGGAGATAGCAGCATGCACAATGAAACTTACACATGGTTGACAGCGTGGGCATGGTGGTAAAAATAAACCGTCACGTGACCCGGAAATACTCGCCAACCGGAACCCTCCGGGCTGGTTTCCAAAAAACATCTGTCCGTGTAGACGAGCACACAGACTCTTCGGTACGCCAGTCCCGCCCAGACTCCAGAGCATGAACCAGGAAGGCGGAGAACTAGGGAAAATCTAAAATAAACAGCGGTGTCCAGTGCCGAGCCAGCTTCTTCTAACAGAGCTGGGAAGAAAAAAAAACACCCCTTCCTTCTGTGGTAGCGTCTTTGCTTCCTTTCCTTACAGATGTTGTCTATAAGATGCCTCTGCCCCCCCCTCCGCCCCCACCTCCCTCTTGCAGCTGAACAGAAACTTAAGAACAGGCCCAGAGCTACTGGGTCAGGAGTACTCGTCACGCGCTACAACTGTACTGGCAAAAAAAGATAGTAAAATACTAGTCAGCGGGTACCTCGTGTAGCCAGCAGCAAGTGTTGAATGAGTCGCGCTAGCCAATCAAGTCATGCTAGGTCCTGAAGGGCCGGGAAAGCCAATGTCCATCACTGCGGAGTCATGCTGAGGTTCCACTAGCGCATTCAGAGCTAGCGCTGGAGGACACCGTCAGAGCCCCTAGGGAGCCCCCACTAGAGTCTAAAAGTGCACACTGCACCTATAGATTCTAGCCTATAGGTGCCACTGAGGAACAATGGTGAGGTACAGCTGGCGTCGAATACCATCGCCAGAGCCTCCAGGTAGCCCCGACTCGAGTGTAGGCGCGCACTGCCCCTATAGACTCTAGCCTATAGGTGCCACTGCGGAGCCATGGTGAGGTACAGCTAGCTAGCCCAGGCAGAGTTAGCGCTGAAGCCCATTGCCAGAGCCCCTAGGTAGCCCCCACGTGAGTCTATAGGTGCACACTGCACCTATAGACTCTAGCCTATAGTTGCCACTGCGGAACCGTGGTGGGGTACCGCTAGCCCAGGCAGAGTTAGTGCTGAAGGCCATTGCCAGAGCCTCTGGGTAGCCCCCGCTTGAGTCTATAGGTTCTCGCTGCACATTAGCTTTCAGAGCCCAAAGAGCTCCTTCTCTACACAGCAGCGATGCCATGTTCAGGGGACCACCCTGACACCAGGAGAAGAGCCGCCATGTCTTCAAATGACTGCAGTGGCCTCAAAGAGAGAAAAAAACTAAGATTCTGAACTTTCAAGGTCAATTGGGTGCAATATCAATGAATGTTCCTTTGGCTTTCAAAGTACTGTACAGCATTCGGTCCACTGGACTCCCAGTGCATCAAACTCTCCACGCACTCTGACAATCCTGGACATTCAAACACTTCCCCACCTTGTAAGTAACCTGTAAGTTTTTTTTTTTATACCCGAGAGAAAGATCTCAGGCGACAGACCAAGGGCACGTTTCCTGACAACCACTAGGAATGCCCACCAATGCCACACTGCATAACAGGTGCACTTCCGGGGGCTAGGCGTGTGGGGGAAGTGACGTGCATCAATGGACACTGAAGAGTTGGTGTAGAGAAAATTAGTGCAATTAAGAATTGTGTTGGTTGGTAATAGAGCCAAATTACTTTAAGTTTCTGAATACTGTGTGAGGACATGTGCCCGCTAAACAGAATACATTAACGACTGTGGTTAACCTATGAACATTCACCACCAACCTCACCAGTTAAAAAAACAAAAAAACACACAGCAGTATTCAGCAATTAAAGTACAAGCCACCAGCATTGTTCTGTGTTTATATTGTTGGCAGGGAGAGAAAACTACAAGTCCAAGGCGGTACTGCATTCATATATTGGCCTCTCAGGTTAGTTTTGATGGTTGGCGAGCCCACCACAGCTCATGGGCAGCTCAACCACTTATTCCATGTGTTCTGGGATGCTCTTCAGATCACTGTATGACTGTGGTGTGGAAGACGAACTGTGTGACCCTTTAAGTTTCTGCACTCTATAAGGTTTTGCAATTTATTTTCAGTGCTTTTCTCTGCAAACTGGTACCATGCATCCGGTGCCGCATTCCGAACTCCTACCTTTCAACCAGACTGGCCCCAGATGCCTCTGAGTTGAGTTGGATTAGCCACTTTGGATAAACCTCTCTCCAACAGTGGTGACCCAGCTTCTTCCTGCAGCCACAAAGGCGTTGAGTCAACACCAGAAGTATCTGAAGGACAACAGTTTGAGGATTTGGTCTGCAACATATAAATGAAACGTCTACATGCGACTACTTTGGACGCTCTATGGAGGACCACAGATAACTGGGGTATCAGCCCCTTCCTTCTCTGAACTCCATCATCAGTGGCGGACCCCCATTGATACCTTCAGGACTGGTCTGGAAAGTTTGGTGCTGGACAGGTTCTCCCTCGAATAGGTTTTAGGTGATATCACTTGCACCATAGGTCTAAATCTCACTGTCTGGCTTGTGGAGTTCCAAGGGGGCCTCGGTATCAGTATATCAACGGGCCTATGGTGGGTCTCATCAAGGCCCATGGCTTCCTTTTCAATACGTTTGTAGAGGATACCCAGAATCTCCTCCGTCCGGATATGCATCTGTAGGACTCATGACCTAGGAGAAAGCCCAACAGCAGTAAAAGTTCTTAAAAATATGGGCTACAATCTGGGTGCCACACTCTCCTTAAAGTCTCAGATTGGCCAGTTTCCTCAGGTCTGAATGTCCCGTCTTCACCAGCTATGGAAGTCTCTGCTGGGCTTACTCGAGCAGTCATAATGGTCCTGGTCCCCGGCCAAACAATCTCGGCTGGTTATGGGAACTCGCTGCACCGGAGGGCTGCCGAGATCCACTGGTCTCTTCTCCAGGTTACTCCGACTGCCGTGCCTCATCAGATCCTGCATGATCGCAAATAAGACTGTGCAAGGCCATCCTGGAGGACCCTTCTGAGGCCACCGTCTTCAGAAAGGATCATATTGAAGAATGGTCTCTTGCAATCCATGAGCAGATGAACGCTGTGTGGATTCCTTAAGTGCCCAGAACTGATGCATCTTCAAGCGAAGGATCCTTTTAAAAGGTCTTGTGAAAAGTCCAGATTTCCAGAAGCAGCGAGGGTGGCATTTGGATTTGGTGATGGTACGGAGAAGGCAGTCGTGAGTGCCAGTTTGCACAACACTGGCTCCCCTGGCCTGAAACAATTTGCTTCCAAAGCTGCATTTCACCATAAATCTTTGCTTCAAAAAGAAGCTCTAAACCAGGCTATTTATTTCCATGTCCCTGGATAAGGGCCACCAATGAGCTTAGCCCAACAAGAGGTGTCACAGTCTTTAGTTCAGGGAACTTTTAAAATGCGTAATTGGCCCCAAAATGTGTTTGAGCACCTGGGACCTCCCAACTTTCCTCTGGATCTGGACATTCTGTGCTCCGAGCCCTTCAGGAAGCCTGGGCTGCATGAGACTCTTCGCACGTGGTCCACCCAGGTCATAGGTCAAACCTCAACAATTCTGTTCGTGCGCAGCTTACACCCCCTCAGAGGCAGCTCCGCCTGTTCTGAGTCACACCTCAACCATGCTCTCAAAAAAAGTGCCAGTGAGTGACAGCTGGCGGGTATGGGCCTGTAGGGTGAAAAACTGTAAACACCGGTCCTGACCCGCACTCTGTCAAAGGCGTTTTAGAGCCTTGGTAATGCAAGAATATATGAGATCTCAGGTAGGGGCCGGGTTACTTCGGAACCCCCATTTCACACCTTTCTTGTCTCGCTATATAAGATATAGTGCAGCTGCGACTCAAGCAGAAAGTTTTGTGGGTTCGATACATGGCCAGTTGTCTCAAGTAGCCCCCGGTGTTGGTTAAACAGCAGACTGGACACGTTTGTAAAATGTTCTTAGACCAGAAGTTAGTTATACTATAACTGTGCAGGGCTGAGCAGACAATCTCCCCCCCATCTGAAGTAAGAAAGGCAGGTTACAAATGTAGCAAAAAGATATCGTTTTCACCAAACGGGAGCGCCTGGATGAAATGCACAAGTCCAAAACCTTGGCGAGGCAATGCAATCTGGGGTTTCAGCACAAGGGTGCAGAGGCCTTCCCTGTGCAGGGGATCCGTGCCTGGTAACAAGCCTGTTAGGAGCCGAGCCCACGTCTCCTTCATGGCACATCCGAACCGTGACTGGGCGCTAAAGTCTCGCCACACTGATGTTGACAAGCGTACACAACAACGTGTGATGCTGCTTGCTGCACTACAGTACTGCTTTAAAACGTAAAGAAAGGCACGGAATGCCCCCCACCCCCTGGAACAATGTGTGAAGATGGTCAAAGCTGGCTCTCACACCTGGAGATCAAAGATCTGTTCGAGCTGCGTTTAACACAGGGGTGCCAAACAGGGAGAAACTATGCCGGATTTTCTGGATATTTTTACGTCGGTGGATATTCCGCAAATTTGGCCTGTATTCGGCCCTCCTGCACCCCGCGGACATGCTTGAACTGTATGCAGAACTTTGCGGTAAAAACGGGGCTATTTCTAACTTCTATAGTTCTCTCCATCCGGTGTTATCACGTGCTCGGTGTGCCGGACATGGGCAGACTGTAAACATTGCTTAATATACAGTTAGTGTGACTGGCACACAAACACCCTGCCCTACCTGTGCCGTGCTTATGGCCAGTGCCTGTATTTTTTTTACGTCTCTCTCCTCTCCTTGCAAAGAGCCCAGATTTCAGTTTTCTAAGTGACATTATGGCTTCCCTTGACATTATGGCATCGCCTTGCCATGGCACCATGTATTCGGTGCAGCCATTCGTGGAGAAAGTGATGCACCAGAGAACTTACTCTTATATAAACAAAGTATTTAAGACTTCCTGTCACGTGACACGATTTTCCACCAGTACCTTACTTATTAAGTCTCCATCAGCTTATCTATTATGGCAAAGCTCCCTCTAGCCAGACCTAATGTATTACTGACTAATACCCAGTCAGCAACTCCTTTGGGGTATCGAGGTCTTCTGCAGCCTGGCGCCCTGGTGTTTACCACCTTCCATTCCTCAGGAAGACTCTGAGGCAGGTTACTGCTGGTCTGTCCCCCCGGGGTCCTTTGTGGCGGGCCCCGTGCATGCCAGCACACTGTCTGCTGAACAAGAAGCACTCTACCCAGGGGCACAAGGGCGAAGCCAGGATTCCTTCTGCCGGAAGTACGCCATGAACTTGGGCCCAAAGGCCCCTGGCACCCAGTGGGCCTGTCTGAGCCGGGTGGATGAACAGAGCTCTTCTGTTCCACAGGGAGCAGCACGTGGGCGCGGGTGGCCCCTGGCTTCCAAGGTGTGGAGTCGGCTAGACCTGGGCAGGTCTGGGCTGGGCATGACACTATACTATTGTAGTTGCACTTGTATAGTGCCTCGTACCACTACAGAGGCAACAAAGTGCTTTTCAGTAGATAGCTAGCAAGCTACACCCATGGTTGAGCAGGGTTGAAGAGTGTAGGGTTACGTGTGGACATATGGGACGCGTTTTGTCCTCATGTGTGATGACCAATGGGACGCTCTTACTGCATCACGTGACTCTGCTTACGCATGGAGGGGATATACTTAGCTTTGTCTTAGACGAACCTCAAAACACAGTGTTCAATGTAACTAAACACATGCTTTCTTCCTACCAATTATCTCGATGTTTACACATTGCTATTTGTCAGAATGTTTTTTAGATGGCATATTTCATGCCAGGGAAGGAGGCTTCTTTTTCATTTTCAACTTTTTAAAGTTGTTGTGTTCCTCATAAGATTTTTTAAATTCTTGCCAGCTTGTGGCTCATAATAAAATTGTATATATTTATTATTACTTTATTATTATTTTTTTTAACTCGTATAAGTTTTCAGAGTGCCCACTAAAATCAAACACTTGCTGCTGGTAGCGGAAGGAATACCAAGTGAAAGTGCAGATTGGGTCAGTAGGACTAGAAACAGTTCACTGCTGAGGAAACAGCAACTCGCCAGTTACTATAAACCAACCCTTAAGCTTTATTACGAGTATTCACAGATTGGCTTTAAAAACTTGGTTGCAAATGCTGCTCCGTTGTGGAGACAAATTATATTTTTTTAGTGTGGCAGATTTCTTTTAGCACCGCTTCAACACAGCAGCAAAAACTGCTAAATTGCTATGCAGGGCTTTTTGTGGTAAGAGAGTGATGCTGCACCACTGGACCCAAAGCTGCACCTCACTGATGAGGCCCAGTAAGGTCCTTGCTCCCTCCACCACTGGACCCAAAGCTGCACCTCACTGATGAGGCCCAGTAAGGTCCTTGCTCCCTCCACCACCAGACCCAGAGCTGCACCTCACTGATGAGGCCCAGTAAGGTCCTTGCTCCCTCCACCACCAGACCCAGAGCTGCACCTCACTGATGAGGCCCAGTAAGGTTCTTGCTCGCTGCACCACTGGACCCAAAGCGGCACCTCACTGATGAGGCATAGTAAGGTTGAAACTGGTCTGGGTGGTTTTTGTTCCCATTCAGAGTGGAGCTGGCCAGAGAGCTCCATCTGAAATGCTTCTATTGGAGCAGGACCACGGCTGATTTGCATATGATTGGTCCTCTCAAGCACTGGCACAGAGCAGTGAAAAAGAACAGTATACTGGGTTCAGATTAATTCCATACACAATATAGGATATTGTATTACATTTCTGTTTTTATCTCTACGACACAACATTCACTATAAAACTTGATAGGGCCGGTAAAATGTAGGGATTTTAAGGAGACACAATCAAGTTTCAGCTGACAGAACTGCTGCTTCCAAGCATAGATACAAATTGCTGAACACTAGCAAACATGCATACTTCTAAACCACAGTGGAGATACACATTACTAAATAGGAGCAAAGATACCATCAAACATACGTACTGCTAATTCCCAGCAGAGATACCAAGTGGTAAACATCAGCAGACGTGTACTGCCAAACCACAACAGAGATGCACATTAATAAATCTCAGCAGAGATACACGCTGCTTATTCTCAGCAGAGATACACGCTGCTTATTCTCAGCAGAGATACACGCTTGCTAATTCTCAGCAGAGATACACGCTTGCTAATTCTCAGCAGAGATACACGCTTGCTAATTCTCAGCAGAGATACACGCTTGCTAATTCTCAGCAGAGATACACGCTTGCTAATTCTCAGCAGAGATACACGCTTGCTAATTCTCAGCAGAGATACACGCTTGCTAATTCTCAGCAGAGATACACGCTGCTAATTCTCAGCAGAGATACACGCTGCTAATTCTCAGCAGAGATACATTTTCTAAAGTCTGTGCAGAGAGGCACTGCTAAATTTCTGCTGAAGCATGTGCTGCTGAATCAGACGGGGTACACACTGCTAAGTGGTACACACTGCTAAGTAATACAAGAGATACATTATGCTTAATAATTGAATAGATAAACTCTGAAAAACTTCAGAGGCGCTTTACTAGTAAATCTTGCAGGAGATGTGTGCTGCCATAGTCGACAGGTGATACACTCTACTATAGCTCCCAAAAGACTACACACACTGATGTCCGTTGCCTATTGCGCATGGATGCCACCCTGAACCCTCCAGCACCCTAGGATGTGGGGAGCCCAACCAGCACTTTGGAATCAGCTCAAGAGGCCTCAAGGCGCTTTCGGCAAGTGTTTGCGCTACGTCATATACATACATAATGCTCATTAGTACTTAAATTGCACCCACAATACTTGCATGAACATACATGTGAGACCACGAGCTTGGCCTGCCTTTGAGGATGAAAGTGTAGTATTTGGAGCTGGGAAGGATAAGCCAGGGGTACCAGACAGGATGAAGAGGATGGTCAAGGCACATCCTGGGTACCAGACAGGATGAAGAGGATGGTCAAGGCACATCCTGGGTACCAGACAGGATGAAGAGGATGGTCAAGGCACATCCTGGGTACCAGACAAGATGAAGTGGATGGTCAACGCACATGCTGGGTACCAGACAAGATGAAGTGGATGGTCAACGCACATGCTGGGTACCAGACAAGATGAAGTCAATGGTCAACGCACATGCTGGGTACCAGACAGGATGAAGTGGATGGTCAACGCACATGCTGGGTACCAGACAGGATGAAGTGGATGGTCAACGCACATGCTGGGTACGCAAGGCCCTCGTATGGGCTACCACGGAGTGATAATGTAGTATTTGAGGCTGGGGAGGATACACCAGGGGTACCAGACAGGATGAAGAGGATGGTCAAGGCACATCCTGGGTACCAGACAGAATGAAGAGGATGGTCAAGGCACATCCTGGGTACCAGACAGGATGAAGAGGATGGTCAAGGCACATCCTGGGTACCAGACAGGATAAAGAGGATGGTCAAGGCACATCCTGGGTACCCGAGGCCCTGGTATGAGCTACCACAGAGGACAACGCAGTGAGCGAGGTGGAGAATTTGGGCATTTGGTGGCCCAGGACAAGTGTTAACGGCCTGCTCAAAAACACACACACGCAAAACAAGCATAGGCAAAGCCACCCGGTCTGGTGCTGGCTACCAGCCTTTTGGCTTTGACAATGTTTGTTTTGTTGTGTCATGCTTGGTCCTGTGCATGGCTGCTTTGTGTCTGCGGTTCTTCCCTACACCCCTGATGTCCACAGGTTCCTAGTATGTGCTTGTTTACCTGCTCCTGCAGCACTGTTTCTCCTTTGCACCCCCTGTGCTAACCTGCAACTTAGTTCTTTGATGCCTCTGCGCGTGTGTTGTTTACACCAATTACTATGCTGTTAGTTGTGATGCTTTTCTGCTAGAGGTGAGATTGTGCGCTCGTGTGGGACGTGCTCACAGGAAAATTGCACTACTGCAGTGGAAGCTCCTTGCGACACTTTTTTCACGAATGGAGTTGTGGGTCGCTCCTGGTCGCTCCACACAAACCACCACATGTGTGGGTATTTAAAAACAATATTCGTGATTTCCCACACAAATACGTTCAGATCAACTACGGGTGAAGAACCGAGAATGCGTTTTGATATCGGCCTCTAGGGGGAGCACCAAACATAAGGACACATTTTACATGAAACGTTTGTGACTGGGTGGCTCGTTTTAAGAGTCTCTCGCCGTGGTACTACAACAGGCCTCTGACTGTAGTCACATCACTTCCTGTGTCTTCGCGCGCCTCGCTGTGTGCGGTTACAGGTTACATTCCCAACAAGAAAATGATGCACAGTCTTTTATATAACTCACCAGAATCTAAAGTATGTTGGCACTTGTGCAACAGGTGCAAATATTTAAATTATTCATGGTACTCATATTATCAATCTCCAAAGGACTAAAGGCAGAGGACCAGGGATGGCGGAAGTGACATCACAGACCTGTGCGCCCCTCTTCCAAAGAGAGGGAGTGTCTCCTTGTCCCATCTTTAGCCCCTCAACAGGCCCTCGTTTGCTCCTGAAGCAAACGGAGTGAAGACTGCGGAAGTTACTGGCCACACCGTGGTCCCACCGTTGTCGTCACGACCCGGAGAAGCAACTTCACGGCCAATAGCAGCAGAAAGTGGGGGAGGAACAGCAGCAAACCTGACGTTCGCGGCATCTGTGGAGTTTCAGGACTGCAGCCAGCGCTGGAACCCACCGGCTACCTTCAGCTAATGTATATCTTGAAGAACTCTGTGGTCCTGCTCTGCTCCTAGAACCACCAAGAAGCCTGTGGCTTCCTGTGCTCTCAGATGTCACCCCTACTCCCCACTCAGGCGTCTGGTCCGGCCCACTTCCGGGGAAGGAGTTGGTGGCCCGGAGAGAGGCCACGCGCGGCTCCCACCAGACCAGGGTACTTCACCTGCGAACACATGCAAGGATGGGCGAAGCCATGAACAAAACCAGAGGTCAACGTAGCATTGGCAGCGACTGACTGGTGCAACAATGTTTATACGGAAAGACTCGTGTAAAAACAACCTGTGAACAGACAGTCCAGCCCAAAATACTTGTGTCTGACCGTCCAGCGCTAAAACAAAGTTTACAAAGAAGGACAAGTGTAAAAACAACTCGTGTACAGACAGTCCTACAAAAAACAGCTCGTGTCTGGCAGTCCGGGGGTAAAACAACGTTTACACAGAGGAAACAGTGCAAAAACAACTTGTGCACTGACAGTCCAGTGCAAAACCAACTTGTGCACCGACAGTCCAGTGCAAAACCAACTTGTGCACCGACAGTCCAGTGCAAAACCAACTTGTGCACCGACAGTCCAGTGCAAAACCAACTTGTGCACCGACAGTCCAGTGCAAAACCAACTTGTGCACCGACAGTCCAGTGCAAAACCAACTTGTGCACCGACAGTCCAGTGCAAAACCAACTTGTGCACCGACAGTCCAGTGTTAAAACCAACTTGTGCACCGACAGTCCAGTGTTAAAACCAACTTGTGCACCGACAGTCCAGTGTTAAAACAACTTGTATCTCACGATCCCGTGCTAAAACATTTGCACCGACTGTCCAGTGCAAAGACAACATTCATACAGAAAGACCAGTGTAAAAACATATGCACTTGCAGTCCATTGCAAAAACAACTTTAGGACTGACAGCCCAGTGCTAAAGCAACATTTGCACTGACAGTCCTGTACTAAAACGACATTTACACAGAAACACCAGTGTAAAAAACAACATTGTCTCAGTTATGGGCGGTATCTGTGCCATAAGTACAACTACATTTTAAAGAAGCATATTCAGCGACGCCAACCTTCTCTGGAAACAGAATGTGAAAAATGCGCCTTAAATTACCTCTGGGTATCTGGGAGAGATTACCGTTTCGAATATTAAAACCCGATGAAGTAATAACAGATGAATATATGTCAGTTCGGCAAGTTCGATGAGAACCAGGCGTTCTGTTCTGCACCCACACAAGTTCATCCAATTACAAGGCATCCTCGTATTTTGTAAATTGTTTCCTACTGGAAATTAATGGCAGCTTTGCCTATACGGTGACGTTTCTGGTAGAAATGCTGTTGTTACTGTATCTAAACATAATAGGCGATTTCGTATTTTTTCTAGGTTTGTTTCATCTTTTCGCAAATAAATAGCCCATCAACTGTATTCTCTTTTAAACAGCTGGTGGGACTCAGCTCTCCATTGCTCATTTGTATAGAATTGGTTGAAAATTATGTTTTCTGGTTGATAAATGAATATGAAAACTTGTCCCCCGGTTGTTTTTGTGATTTCTGTGGGTATCTGGATAGGTCCTGAAGAAGGTGGCCGTTCTAATCCTCCTATGCCACCGAAACGCGCGTCCACCGAATGTTCAGATCCTGTTGAACTTATAGAACACACTTGGTCGTGGAGATTTTGCAATCTTTAGTCTCCCTTTTTCCAGATGCATTTTTATGTGAATGTTGTACGAGTCTGCATGAGGATGTATGAGTTTTGTATTTTGTGGTTTGGTTATATGTAAATGTTTGTTTTCTTGGGGGTTACTTGTTCAACAGTATCTTGTATGTACTCTTGAATCTACTGTGGAAGCACTGTTGATCTTTTATAGATATATAAAAAAAGTTTTATAAACACGAGAAGGAAAAAAAAAAAGGAGAAATGAATTCATATTTGATACATATACGACAAATGTATAAAACAAATAAATAATAATGATAAAGTCTATTTTGTTAGCTTTGTTAATATGATTACACTTTTGTCAAGCCCATGTTAAACTTAGGTCTGTTGTGATAAAAACGAAATACAGGTCTTGAGGGAGCTTCTCACTGTATGCTTGATAAATGAATATGTGCAACAGTGAGTTTTAAAGTTGTAGGTACTCGGGGCCTCCCAGGCCAATGTACAATAAAAATATGTGCCCAAGATCACATTCTCATAGGTTTTTCCTGCAGAGGAATAGGGAGCTGCTTGAGGTTACACCACAAGGCTGGCCTTTAACTCGTCTAGCATCGCTGGCTCTGGCCTTAATCTCGCGATGTCTGGAGCCCCCAAGCCGCGCGCATCTCAATGGGCACTTGACAAATCTAATGGTTTCTTCTGGCACAGATCACCTCCACGGCTGACCAGGGGCAAATAACCTCATGAAAAGATAAAGAAAACAGTTGTCAAAATGATTCATGCCTGCATCTGCAGGGAACAGCACCAAGCATGCTGGGGCTTGTAGTTTCGCCATGCTCACTCAAGGGTATACAACAAGTTCTTTCAAGGTTCGTATGGTTACTTGCGTTCTATTGTTGGCACACATTTTATAAATGTCTGAAAGCCGGATCCATGACATGGGACCGGTTGACAGATGTGAAAACGTCTAGAACTATCCTGTATTACAAAAAAAATGCTCTATATATTTTGCGCAACTTTTGCTGCCACATCATACATACATTTTCTGATGGTCACATTGCACAAACATTTTACACGCAGAGAAAAATGGGACGCTCTGAAATTTCACTTTTTAGTAACGTAGTGCAGAAAAAAGATCAGGATAAAATCGGTATGCGTGATGAAGTGTGACACGGCAACAGAAATCGAGCACTGTGGACATGCTGGTGCTTGTGAAAATGGCGCAAGTCTTGTGCGTGTGAGGCAGCCCCCAATTTATTCCAGGCCGGATCAGTGCAAATCTGGTCAAATGTGTCCAAGTGGGGAAGGCGGATTAGAACCCGGGTCCCTGCCTCCAAAACTCTGCTTTCAGCCTTCTGCCTACAGCTAGAGGGCAGCTCAAAAGGGTGGTAATGAGGAGTGCTAACAGCAAACCCCAGACTCTGCCCATGTGCGCAGATGACAGCCAGCCTGTCACTCACTGCCTGTGAAGACAGGAGACGGTGTTAGCACAGACTTCCGGCTCCTCGACTGTCTGCCCTTAAAATGCAAGGCCTACCCTGTCTCCAGCTGTACACTTCCTGCATGGCTCTAGGCAGGTTTTTGAAATGCATTCACCGCTTGTCCTTTCCAGTTTGACTGGCAGTGTTTTTGTGATTGTTTGCATGATAACAGTTTCCATACAGCGCTTGCTTTTAACGTCTTGCTGATTCGTGGCACTTTACACAACAGGTTCAATTACCACCCAATTCAGTGCCACTAAAGAGGGAAAATATGCAGCATCGCCTCTGCAAAGTCTGTAATAAAAGCTATGCATCCCATTCCACAGACACAAACTGCAAGTGAAGAGTAGTCTGCATTTTCTCCCTTTATGGCAGCTTCCATGTCAGTCTGGAGCGTATTTCTGTGCAGAAGGCACACTGCGTACGGGTTGTTACTCTGAAGTTAGCACTTAGCAGCCATTCTACATAGGTTTTCCGCACAGCTTCAAGAGGGCGAGTAACATTTTTTATAAATGGGGAAGGTACTTAAATGTGCATTGATGCTTTATGATGGCTGGAAAGCGCAATGTGCCGAACCTAACAGCTGGCAAACTAAGCACTAGGCCAGTTCTCCAGCTCAGTGCACACTTGTGGGACAGGACTGCAAAAACACTCAGGACAAGCAAAGCACTGAAAATGTGCCCTTGCACCACTGTCACAGGAAAGACGGCAGTACGTGAAGACCCCCAAAACAATACCAGCGTTATATAATGACAAACCCAGCCCTGCAGCTCTCCACCTGTTCTCCATCAGTTCTGATCATAGATGTTTTAATGATTATAGCTTCCGGGAGGCTCCTTGTCACGCGGCCCCTCCATCCAGCCCTAGCTTTTGAACCAACAGCACATTGCATGCTGGGACTTGTAGTTTCTCCTTTGCCATTCAAAATTATGGCTTTCCAAGGCCTTGAAAAAGCCAGGAATGGATGAAAGTTTACCCAATCACACTAGGTTACTTGGCAGATGGGATGATTTACAATTTATAAAGCGCCCGAATCACCCCATCAGGGTATCTCCGCGCTTGAACTGCTGTAGAACTCCAAGGGGATGTTAGCTTAGTATAAAGTTGCTTTTAACCACTTTCGAAACTTTAAATAGTCCGTACAAAGTCGTAAGTGAATGGGGAGTTGGTTCCAGTACCGTGGGGCCAGGTGGTAGAAAGCTTTGCCACCTATGCGCGCCCTGTTGAAGCGGGGGACCTGGAGCAGAGCTTTAGATTCCGAACGGAGGGGTCTGGAAGGCTTGTACCTAACCAGTTTGTCTCGTAAGTAACTAGGGCCTAGATTGTTTAAGGATTTATAAGCCATGCAACAAATCTTAAATTTGATCCTCTTACGCACTGGGAGCCAGTGCAGTTTTTGGAGGAGGGGAGAGACTCAGTTCTGGGGGAGCATTGGTCACCAAGCGGGCTGCTGTGTTCTGGACTACTTGCAATTTGCTCAAGGAGCTTTCATTAGCTGCGATCATAAGAGCATTGCAGTAGTCCAGACGGCTCAATACCAATGCCTGCACCAAGGTCTTCCGGGTGGACAGTGGTAGAAAGGGGAAGACTCTCCTAAGAAGACTGAGACTGTGGAAACAGGCTCCCGCTGTTGTGGAAATATGTTCCCTCAATGTGAGTTTCTGGTCTATTTTAACACCCAAGTTTTTTACTACCAGCTTTGGATGAGGGGCAGGGCCTAGGACCTCCGGCCACCAGTTAGGGGACCAACTAACTGTTGCTTCTTCAAATAGCATTATTTCAGATTTTCCTGCGTTTAGTTGGAGGAAATTATCTTTCATCCAGTCCGCAATTGATTTCATGCCCTCCGAAAAGGTGGTTTGAGTATTGGAGCTATTTTTGTCGAAAGAAAAGAGAAGTTGGGTGTCGTCAGCGTAGGATATAGGACAGAAACCCAGCTATGATAATAACAATAACAACGATATTAATAAGAATAACTTGTTTTGTGTGTAACTTGTGGTTTCAGAGTGCTTGGTTTATGTCAATCATGCGCTCAACGAATAAACTAGCATAAGGCTGGATACCCGGGCCACCTGTCCACAGTTCTCAGTTTAAAAACCATCCCTTCATCCCCGTGCTCCAAACTATAGAGTGGATCAGGACCTCCAGCGCACCTAGCTGTCCAACGACCTCTTAGCACCTGCCTTTTAGTCTAGCAACTCTCAGCATTCTGGGACTTGTAGTTTCACTTTTCCCATTGTAAACACAGGCCTAGAAGAGGCAGTGAACCAACCATGATTTCGTCTGGAAGTCAGCCTCGTGCCGAGGTCCCAAATGACAGCTATGCCGCTGGACCCCGAGGCTGCCATCTGCCCAGCTTTTTAAGCCGACTGCTTACGTTTTCTCTCAAAAATCTGGCTTCACTGAACGGCTTTGAAACTCAAAATATAAGGTAGAAAGTGCAATGGCCGAGTTTTGAAGCAGGATTCAATTCCTGAAGGTTTATACGTTTTCTTCTCTGTCAAAATGCAGGACTACAAGTACCAGAATGCAAAGGGAAAGCAACTGGGGAAACAAGCAATATACACGTACCAGAGACCTGTCTGACATAACCAATACAGCGTCATCAAACATGCACTTCATGGCCACGCATGGGCTGAATTTACTCTCCTTTAATTCGCTGATCGAGGTGGTAACATGATTTAAAAAAAATCCTGGAACAGAAACAAGGTAGTAATCAGTGTAGGAGCAAAAACAGAGCTGGTGACTAAATAGCGCCTGCTGTGGTGCAAGAAACCGTGAAGTGATGATTACACGTGCTCATTTCCCCACCCTTTACTAAACCAAAGACTCATCGAAGCGCCAGGAAGATTTTTGGGTGATAAATGGGCGCTTTACAAGTTGGTACAACACGTTACAGGTGCGGGAGAGTACAATTACAGATCACACAATCACAGCACACAAAAGTCTTCACTGAGCATTACAGTTGAATTTGGCATTGAAGCACCAGTTGCCCTCAGCGCCGTGAAGCAGCAGATTATGGTGGCAAACACTATATGAAAAACACATCATTTATTATCCCAAAGATCTCAATGTGTCCAGTGCTCGGCGTGAGCAGCACCTGCACTCCCGTGTTTTGCGTTCTGGCACTTGCAGCCATGAAATGACAACAGGGAAAATCGGCCTACAAGTACCAGGATGCAAAGCGACAGGACCTGTTGTCAAGCGAGAGAGCTGTGATGTCTCATCTGCATCTACCGCGAGCGCACACCCTCGCTGTCACTCCTTACAGTTCTCCTGACCGAGTTTCTAAACAACAACCTAACCTCGTAACGTTACATAGTGAACATTTGTCTCTCGAGACAAGATTTGTACACTCTAAACACACACTTTGTGGCAATAACACGCCCACAGACCCAACGACAGAGGTAACAGCAACATAACATTACACACGTCTTCGTGGAATTCCATTTTCCTCGCCACATGGGACAAACAGCCGCGACGCACTAACAAAAACTACCCAGTGAGCAGGGACAATACACATTTCACACACACGGAGCACAAACACACTCGCTCCTCTCCAAGCGAAACCCTGCGGGGGAAGGGGGTGCCGCACGCGCGGGGGAAGCACCCCGGTAAAAATTCAAAAAACGCTCTTGTTCTGGACTTATCCCGGGCCTGGTGTCGGTCTGCCCTGTGTTTCCTTCATCAGACAGGCCCTGGATGCAAAACTAGGCCTCTTCTGGCGGGCCGGCAGCGGCCACAAACACAACCTACAACTCCGCTACAGGGACATTTACAACAACACACATCGGCCCCAAAGGCATAAAAAGCCAACAAGGTGGGGTGCGTCGTTCACACACTGTATAACAACAAATAAATACACTCGGCGAGGAGTGGAAAAGTGAGAAAAATGCAACCCACAGAAAAGATGCAAACCAAGGATACCACAGGAACACGGAGGGTGCACCGAATTCACACCACAAACACCCTAAAAACAGCACGGGCGCCTCTTGTGCAACGTACAACATGCACCTTGAGAGCCCACCGCCAGGAACCTAACTTTAGATGCTCAGAGAGAGCCACAGACGCCCATCACTCCCTCCATGCGGCCACTCACCCAGACGTGTATCGAATTGCAGCCGGGGTTTCAGAAGCAGCAAAAATAGGCTCACAATCCTGGCTGTCCCAAAGCGGCGAGTTCCGCAGTCTGCCCGTCGTGCGAGCGAGAGATGTTGTTGTTTGTTGTCGGAACCCTCAAGCCTCAGACATTTTGTGGCGAGGGGCAAGCTGGGAAAGTCCGTCCGGAACAACAGGCGTCTCTGGGTGACTGAACTCTCTCACACAAACCCCTTCTTTTGGTGTTTTTCCCTCTGCCTGGTGCCTCCCTGCTCTGAAAGGAGAGGGGAGGGAACAGGGGGAGGGGAGGAGGGATGCCTGCCCGAAACCAGCCCCAAAAGAGCGGCGAGGGCCCGGTTCCTACAGCTCGGAGTGGAAACCACAGCAGACGTCCCGACCCCTGCCCGGCGTGTGATGTGTAAACTGCTCTGGTGTGGGCACGGATGGTCCCTTCCAAGGAGAAGAGGCTTTAAAATCAGAAACGACGAGTTCCGGGGCCTGGAGGGAATAGAAAGTTTTTGGGTGGGAAGAGACGGCGGCCCCGCCCCTCGGCCTGTGCGGAGTTTGGTGTGAGCCTGTGCTTTAGAAGAGGCCCGGCTCCTCCTGTGACCCCCTATTCATCACTAGGGAGGCAGCAGCTGCATAGCTGAGGCCGAAGGGGGAGGGGGTCCTGTACCAGGCAGAGGAGGTGGAGGAAGGGAGCAGGCAGGGGTATCAGAAAGGGCGAGCAGGCAGGGGGGTGCAAAGCAGGACAGGCAGAAGAGGATGCAGGCAAGAGTACCCAGCGCTGGGGGTGCAGGCAGGGGTATCAGAAAGGGCATACAGGCAGGAGGACCCAGCAGCTGAGGATGCAGGCAAGAGGACCCAGTTCTGAGGGTGCAGGCAGCAGTTACAGAAAGGGCGTGTAGGCAAGATGACCCAGCGCTGGGGGTGCAGGCATGGGTTTCGGATAAGGCGTGCAGGCAACAGGACCCAGCAGCTGACTATGCAGGCAGGGGGTGTATCCAAGAGGACCCAGCAGCTGAGGATGCAGGCAGGGGGTGCATCCAAGAGGACCTAGCAGCTGAGGATGCAGGCAGAGGCAGCAGGCAGGGGGTGCAGAGACGCAGGACAGGCAGAGGAGGATTTAGGCAGGGGTATCAGAAAGGGCGTGCAGGCAGGAGGACCCAGCAGCTGCGGATGCAGGCAGAGGCAGCAGGCACGGGGTGCAGGCAAGAGGACCCAGTTCTGAGGGTGCAGGCAGCAGTAACAGAAAGGGCGTGTAGGCAAGAGGACCCAGCAGTGGGATTGCAGGCATGGGTTTCGGATAAGGCGTTCAGGCAACAGGACCCAGCAGCTGAGTATGCAGGCAGGGGGTGCATGCAAGAGGACCCAGCAGCTGAGGATGCAGGCAGGGGGGCAGAGACGCAGGACAGGCAGAAGAGGATTCAGGCAGGGGTATCAGAAAGGGCATGCAGGCAGGAGGACCCAGCAGCTGAGGATGCAGGCAGAGGCAGCAGGCAGGGGGTTCAGAGACGCTGGACAGGCAGAAGAGGATGCAGGCAGGGGTATCAGAAAGGGCGTGCAGCAAGAGGACCCAGCAGCTGAGGATGCAGGCAGAGGCAGCAGGCAGGGGGTTCAGAGACGCTGGACAGGCAGAAGAGGATGCAGGCAGGGGTATCAGAAAGGGCGTGCAGCAAGAGGACGCAGCAGCTGAGGGTGCAGGCAGAGGTATCAGCCAGGGGGTACAGAGGCGCAGGGCAGGCAGAGAGGTATCTTAAGGGATGCAGGCAGGGCCGGCTTTAGCTCTGGTGGCGCTCGGTGCAACAATGTTTGTTGGCGCCCCCCAATAACCACCTCTACCACGGATTCCCTCACCACCACCTTTTAACGGTGCCCCTCAAGGCTCCATAACCACTCTCGTTCAGATGCATTTAATTAGTTATATAGTGCCACTAATACTAGTGTAGGGTGTCTGAGCACTTTGCATCACACACACATTACACAGAGACAATCAGTCATATGCGTGTAAATCAGCATATAGGAAATGTTACATAAGCCAGAGTACTACAAGGTGGAGGAGTGACATGTCATCCATACTGGTAGGCGGTATAGTTTAGGAGTGCTTGGTCTGGAGAAGCACAAACTGATGATTGAAAATGGAACACCATAGTTGGGGGTTCTCTTTAATAATGAGAATAGATTTCTACACAAATGAACCCTTTTTACAACATTAATCTATGTAAGTAAGTACATTTTATTGTTTAGTTAGTTAAAGCCATAACAATTTTACATAGATCAATTGTGATTAAAACGAAGATTTAAAATCATTTCAACAATGTCAGTGTAAAATTAGCATGCAGTGTTTTAAAAACAACAGATGTAAATTAATTCATGTCGTATAAACATTCTATAGTGCACGTCTAGTTCGCATAAGACGTTACTCTGACTTCCTCGGTTTAGTTAATCCTGTATATTAAAAAATACTATTAAAACGCATTTATTTAAAGCGTTAAGTCTCAGGTGTCAAACTTGTTATTTGCATTCCTGACCAGGTATGATTTTGAAATTTATAAGTCTCTGTATCCATTGTCTCCCGGATTGACCGGTCGGTGACCCCTAAGTGAGTCATATGTGTTTGCTGCTGGATATATATATATATATATATATATTAGTGAGCTATCCAGTCTCCTCCTTCTTGCGGTGAAGATCTTACAGGAAGAGGTAGTATTGGCGTTTCTCCCCCAATGAGATAACCTCGGTAAATGGCCTTAGCTTTCACAACTTGATCATGTATTCGGAGGAACGTTATCATTTTACAGTTCATTTGAGGGCCAGATGCATCTAGCCCTTTCATAACGGCACGCCTGCAGGTTGGTATTCCTCTGGCCAGGAAGGCTCTCCTTAATAAAGGGACTTGTGCTAGTTGTAGTTTCTGACAATTACATATCAGATGAATGAACATTAATCTATGCTCTAATCTGTACTTTGCAGGGTCCATGCAGTTCTTTGATGACAGTCAATAGCTCACTGTTCTATGTTAGGATTTTAACTGCAAGTAACAAAAGGAGGTCTCTTAAAAAAGCAGTAACCCGCTGACCTATTTATATTAAATGCACTTTGTGAACTGCATGGTACACATTCTTTGCAGCAGGCATATATCAATCACTGGAGTTATTTTGACATTTTTGTTGTTGCGTGGAAATTGCTGGAGGCGAGGAATGCAGCAGCAGGTGCTTTTAAAACCAAAATAAACTTGCAAACTCGGAGCCCCCTGAAGAAAGCACCCGGTGCGATGACACCTGTCGCACCGCCCTAGAGCTGGCCCTGGGTGCAGGCAAGAGGACCCCACAGCCGAAGATAAAGGCAGAGGTATTAAGGGGATACAGCTAACAAAGGTATCAGGGGGGGTGCAGGCAGAAACTGACGCTGTCAGTTATCACTAGAAAGAGCTGGATCAGACAAAAGAGGATGCAGAAAGAGAAACAGAAGGGAGTGCAGGGCCTGGGAGCAGAGGATGCAGGAAGAGGTATCAGGAAGGGGTGCAGGGCCTGGGAGCAGAGGATGCAGGAAGAAGTATCAGGAAGGGGTGCAGGGCCTGGGAGCAGAGGATGCAGGAACAGGTATCAGGAGGGGGTGCAGGGCCTGGGAGCAGAGGATCCAGGAAGAGGTATCAGGAAGGGGTGCAGGGCCTGGGAGCAGAGGATGCAGGAACAGGTATCAGGAGGGGGTGCAGAGGATCCAGGAAGAGGTATCAGGAAGGGGTGCAGGGCCTGGGAGCAGAGGATGCAGGAAGAGGTATCAGGAAGGGGTGCAGGGCCTGGGAGCAGAGGATGCAGGCGGAGGTATCGGAAGGGGGTGCAGGGCCTGGGTGCAGAGGATGCAGGAAGATGTATCAGGAGGTGGTGCAGGGCCTGGGAGCAGAGGATGCAGGCAAAGGTATCAGAAAGGGGTGCAGGGCCTGGGTGCAGAGGATGCAGGTGGAGGTATCGGAAGGGGGTGCAGGGCCTGGGAGCAGAGGATGCAGGAAGAGGTATCAGGAGGGGGTGCAGGGCCTGGAAGCAGAGGATGCAGGAAGAGGTATCAGGAGGGGGTGCAGAGGATGGAGGAAGAGGTATCAGAAGGGGGTGCAGGGCCTGGGAGCAGAGGATGCAGGAAGAGGTATCAGGAGGGGGTGCAGAGGATGGAGGAAGAGGTATCAGAAGGGGGTGCAGGGCCTGGGAGCAGAGGATGCAGGAAGAGGTATCAGGAGGTGGTGCAGGGCCTGGGAGCAGAGGATGCAGGAAGAGGTATCAGAAGGGGGTGCAGGGCCTGGGAGCAGAGGATGCAGGCGGAGTTATCAGAAGGGGTGCAGGGCCTGGGAGCAGAGGATGGGGCAGAGGTATCAGAAGGGGGTGCAGACCACAGCACCAGATATTGCAGGTGGAGTTATCAGAAGGGGTGCAGGGCCTGGGAGCAGAGGATGGGGCAGAGGTATCAGAAGAGGGTGCAGGGCCTGGGAGCAGAGGATGCTGGCTGAGGTATCAGGAGGGGGTGCAGGGCCTGGGAGCAGAGGTTGGAGGCAGAGGTATCAGAAGGGGGTGCAGACCACAGCACCAGATATTGCAGGCAGAGGTATCAGAGGGAGGTGCAGGGCCTGGGAGCAGAGGATGGAGGCAGAGGTATCATAAATGGGGTGCAGGGCCTGGCAGCAGAGGATGCAGGCTGAGGTACCAGAAGGAGGTGCAGGGCCTGGGAGCAGAGGATGGAGGCAGAGGTATCAGGAGGGGGTGCAGGGCCTGGGTGCAGAGGATGCAGGCTGAGGAAACGGAAGGGGGTGCAGGGCCTGGGTGCAGAGGACAGAGGCAGAGGTATCAGAAGGGGGTGCAGACCACAGGACCAGATATAGCAGGCAGAGGTATCAGAGGGAGGTGCAGGGCCTGGGAGCAGAGGATGGAGGCAGAGGTATCAGAAATGGGGTGCAGGGCCTGGCAGCAGAGGATGCAGGCTGAGGTACCAGAAGGAGGTGCAGGGCCTGGGAGCAGAGGATGCAGGCTGAGGTATCAGGAGTGGGTGCAGGGCCTGGGAGCAGAGGATGCAGGCGGAGGTATCAGGGGGGGGTGCAGGGCCTGGGAGCAGAGGTTGGAGGCAGAGGTATCAGAAGGGGGTGCAGACCACAGCACCATATATTGCAGGCAGAGGTATCAGAGGGAGGTGCAGGGCCTGGGAGCAGAGGATGGAGGCAGAGGTATCAGAAATGGGGTGCAGGGCCTGACAGCAGAGGATGCAGGCTGAGGTACCAGAAGGAGGTGCAGGGCCTGGGAGCAGAGGATGGAGGCAGAGGTATCAGGAGGGGGTGCAGGGCCTGGGTGCAGAGGATGCAGGCTGAGGAAACGGAAGGGGGTGCAGGGCCTGGGTGCAGAGGATGGAGGCAGAGGTATCAGTAGGGGGTGCAGACCACAGCACCAGATATTGCAGGCAGAGGTATCAGAAGGGGCGCAGGGCTTGGTAGCAGAGGATGCAGGCGGAGGTATCAGCAGGGGTGCAGGGCCTGGGAGCAGAGGATGCAGACGGAGGTATCGGAAGGAGTTGCAGGGCCTGGCAGCAGAGGATGCAGGCTGAGGTATCAGAAGGAGGTGCAGGGCCTGGGTGCAGAGGATGCAGGCTGAGGTATCGGAAGGGGTGCAGGGCATGGGTGCAGAGGATGCAGGCTGAGGTATCAGAAGGGGGTGCACGCCTGAGAGCAGAGGATGTAGGCAGAGGTATCAGGAGGGGGTGCAGGGCCTGGGAGCAGAGGATGCAGGCGGAGGTATCAGAAGGGGTGCAGGGCCTGGGAGCAGAGGATGCAGGCTGAGGTATCAGGAGGGGGTGCAGGGCCTGGGAGCAGAGGATGCAGGCGGAGGTATCAGGAAGGGGTGCAGGGCCTGGGAGCAGAGGTTGCAGGCAGAGGTATCAGAAGGGGTTGTAGGCCACAGCAGCAGAGGATGAAGGCAGAGGTATTAGGAGGGGGTGCAGGGCCTGGGAGCAGAGGATGGAGGCAGAGGTATTGGAAGGAGGTGCAGGGCCTGGGAGCAGAGGATGGAGGCAGAGGTATCAGAAATGGGGTGCAGGGCCTGGCAGCAGAGGAGACAGGCTGAGGTATCAGAAGGGGTGTAGGTCCTGGGAGCAGAGGTTGGAGGCAGAGGTATCAGAAGGGGTTGTAGGCCACAGCAGCAGAGGATGAAGGCAGAGGTATCAGAAGGGGTGTAGGGCCTGGGAGCAGAGGATGGAGGCAGAGGTATCAGAAGGGGGTGCAGGGCCTGGGAGCAGAGGATGCAGACGGAGGTATCGGAAGTAGTTGCAGGGCCTGGCAGCAGAGGATGCAGGCTGAGGTATCAGAAGGAGGTGCAGGGTCTGGTGGAAGAGGATGGAGGTAGAGGTATCAGAAGGAGGTGCAGGGCCTGGGTGCAGAGGATGTAGGCAGAGGTATCAGAAGGGGGTGCAGGGCCTGGGAGCAGAGGTTGCAGGCAGAGGTATCAGAAGGGGGTGCAGCGCCTGAGAGCAGAGGATGTAGGCAGAGGTATCAGAAGGGGGTGCAGGGCCTGGGAGCAGAGGTTGCAGGCAGAGGTATCAGAAGGGGTTGTAGGCCACAGCAGCAGAGGATGAAGGCAGAGGTATTAGGAGGAGGTGCAGGGCCTGGGAGCAGAGGATGGATGCAGAGGTATTGGAAGGAGGTGCAGGGCCTGGCAGCAGAGGAGAGAGGCTGAGGTATCAGAAGGGGGTACAGGGCCTGGAAGCAGAGGTATCAGAAGGGGGTGCAGGGCCTGGGAGCAGAGGATGCTGGCAGAGGTATCAGAAGGGGGTGCAGGGACAGCAGCAGAGGATGCAGGCGGAGGTATCAGAAGGGGGTGCAAGGACAGCAGGAGCGGATACAGGCAGAGGTATCAGAAGGGGGTGCAGGGACTGGGAGCAGAGGATGCTGGCAGAGGTATCAGAAGGGGGTGCAGGGACAGCAGCAGAGGATGCAGGCGGAGGTATCAGAAGTGGGTGCAGGGCCTGGGAGCAGAGGATGCAGGCAGAGGTATCAGAAGGGGGTGCAGGGCCTGGAAGCAGAGGTATCAGAAGGGGGTGCAGGGCCTGGAAGCAGAGGTATCAGAAGGGGGTGCAGGGACAGCAGGAGAGGATGCAGGCAGAAGTATCAGAAGGGGGTGCAGGGCCTGGGAGCAGAGGATGCTGGCAGAGGTATCAGAAGGGCGTGCAGGGACAGCAGCAGAGGATCATGGCAGAGGCATCAGAAGGGGGTGCAGGGCCCGGGAGCAGAGGAGGCAGGCAGGGGTATCAGAAGGAGGTGGGCGCAGGCCCTGACAGCAGAGAGGACAGACAGAGGCATCAGACAGGGGTGCAGGGTCCCAACACACATATGAGAAGTGTGTGGAGGGACAGGCTGCAGAGGTATCAGAAGGGGGTGCAGGATCAAGCAGCCACAAAAGATGCAGACAGAGGCATCAGAAGGGCTGCAGCCAGGTCCTGGAAGGGAGATACTGAGGTATCAAAGGGGGTGCAGGGCCTGGAACAGATAGGGATTTCATATCTGACTGCAGGCCCTGACTCCAGTGAAGGATACAGGGATGGAGGTGCATGGCACAGCAGCAGAGGGTGTTGGCAGAGGTCTCAGAAGGGGGTGCAGGATCAAGCAGCCACAAAAGATGCAGACAGATGCATCGGAAGGGCTGCAGCCAGGTCCTGGAAGGGAGATACTGAGGACCCAAAAGGGGGTGCAGGGCCTGGAACAGAGATAGTGACAGGGATTTCATATCTGACTTCAGGCCCTACTACAGTGAAGGATACAGGGATGGGGGTGCATGGCACAGCACAGAGGGAGCTGGAAGAGGTATCAGAAGGGGCTGCAGGCCACAGCAGCAGAGGAGAGATACACTCAGCACCCACCAGCGTGAGGACAGTGGACCAAGCATGATGCACAGTTACAGGCTGAGGCAGTAAGAAGAGAGCACATAGGATAATTCAGGCCCTGGTAGGCAACAGGGATGTATACGTGCCAGCATCTGTGGCAGGTGGGTTGGGAGGCAGAGGGACTGACAGAGAAGATGAGGGATGGGGGTATGGGTGCCTAAAGGCTCATGCAGCACAGAGTGATACAAACAGGTAGCAGAGAGGGAAGATTACAGCTGTGGCAGCAGGCGTGGATATATGTCTAGCATCAGTGGAGGGAGTGGAGTGATACAGGCTCAGGCAGGGAGAGGAGCAGACACAGGTGTGTGGGGAGAGGATTCAGGCCCATGCAGCTGAAAGAAAGCAGACACGGGCATGGGAAAGATGGCACAGTTTAATGCAGCTGCAAAAGAGCACATCAATAATGCCATGTAACATGGCATGAGTGATTTAATATGTGAAGTCATAAGGAGTGCAAGACGAGTCTGCAAGTTATGGTTAGTTTACTGAATCATAACTGGTGAATTTCAGTGGTGGCTTATTGGTTTTGTTTTGTAAGCGCAGCTGCACTTTAACTGTGTCTTTTCAGAGAGTGTATATAACTATATATGTATATATATATATATGTGTGTGTGTGTATATATATATATTGAATGAGAAAACCAAAGGCTAAACCTTTGTTATAGTTAGGAAAACTTTATTTATTCTTTCCATATAAACCAAACTTCAAATTCAAAACATTGCACATTCTTAAGTTATAGATATACCTTAAACGTATCATTTACTCCGGGACTGTGAGGTTGGAAGTGCAGGGCTCAGGAATCGTTTGTTGCCCAGCACAGTGCTACAATCTCAAGCCAACCATTCTTCAGCCACTCACTTTGAGGAGGGAAAAATCCGGCTGTAAGAGACATTCGTCCAGATTGCGAACCAACTGCATGATGGGATCTGCAGTCCATAACTATGAACTGGCCGAGTGTTCTCTGATGAGATATGGTGTAGGTGTGCCCCACGCTACTTTAGAAGGAGGGGCTTAATAAATAAAAGGAAACTTTGAAATTTGTAACACCGGAGGCATCTGAAGAGGCTACCGCCGAAACGCGTCATGCCAGAGAATTCGAATAAATGATTCCTTGAAGCCCTGCCGTGTCCCCTTGTCTTTTTCGAAGGAGGAGGATATTTTTTGCATATTAGCGTGAAGCCAGTACCACGCAAAGGGGACCCTTCCAAAAGTGTTCACGGTGTAGTGGCTCAACCCGGACCACCCCACGTCCAATGGAGGCAGAGGTCTTTGCTGCCAGCTGACAGTCCGTGACTCACTCGGAGAGACGGAGTTACTTTACCATCGTCTCCAAGCTTTGCCAACACCGGGACTGTGAGGTTGGAAGCGCAGGGCTCAGGAATCGTTTGTTGCCCAGCACAGTGCTACAATCTCAAGCCAACCATTCTTCAGCCACTCACTTTGAGGAGGGAACAATCCGGCTGTAAGAGACATTCGTCCAGATTGCGAACCAACTGCATGATGGGATCTGCAGTCCATAACTATGAACTGGCCGAGTGTTCTCTGATGAGATATGGTGTAGGTGTGCCCCACGCTACTTTAGAAGAAGGGGCTTAATAAATAAAAGGAAACTTTGAAATTTGTAACACCGGAGGCATCTGAAGAGGCTACCGCCGAAACGCGTCATGCCAGAGAATTCGAATAAATGATTCCTTGAAGCCCTGCCGTGTCCCCTTGTCTTTTTCGAAGGAGGAGGATATTTTTTGCATAACTATATATGTATATATATATATGTGTGTGTGTGTATATATATATATTGAATGAGAAAACCAAAGGCTAAACCTTTGTTATAGTTAGGAAAACTTTATTTATTCTTTCCATATAAACCAAACTTCAAATTCAAAACATTGCACATTCTTAAGTTATAGATATACCTTAAACGTATCATTTACTCACCACCTTTGAATTAATATACCTTTAGTTATTCTTTAACTACAAACAAAAGTTAAAGTACAGAAAAATGTACATTTCTGAATGTATACTTATATCTTTAACTTATAATTTACGGAACACCTTCAAATTATTATAACTCACACACCTCCTTACACTGTGTATTCAACTCGGTAGCCACACTACATTAACTATAACTCGCGCCTTCTCCAAGCACTGCTTATACGATTATATATTACCTCACTTATACCATGTAAAATAATAGCATTTACAAGAACAGATATGATATCGCAAATCAAATCATGTGTGAGAACGCAGTGCATGGTAGAAAGGCGAGTTATAGTTAATGTAGTGTGGCTACTGAGTTGAAGCCACAGTGTTGTACAGTAGAGTGACATAGAGTGGAATAGGATAGAGTGGAGTGCCGTACAGAGGAGTTGTTTACTGTGGAATAGTGTAGAGTGGATTGGCGTAAAGTGTAGTGCTGTACAATGCAGTTGAGTGCAGTGAAGTGTGTGTTTGAGTGGAATAGCTTAGAGTGGAGTGGCCTACAGTTGAGTGGCACAGCATACAGTGGAGTGTTCTAGAGTGGACTGGCATAGAGCGGAGTGAGATACAGTGTAGTGACGAACAGTGGAATAGCATAGAGTGGAGTGGCGTTGGGTGGGGTCCCGTACGCTGAAGTGGCATACAGTGGAATAGTGTTTTCTGGAGTGGTGTAGAGTGGAGTGGCGTTGAGTGGAATGGTGTAGAGTGGTATAGCGTGGAGTGGCATACAGTGGAGTACTGTACAGTAGAGTTGCGTAAAGTGGAGTGAGCTACAATGTAGTGGCATACAGTAGAATAGCGTAGAGTGAAGTGTCGTACGGTGTAGAGTGGAGGGTTGAAGAGTGGAATACCGTATACTTGAGTGTTGTAGAGTCGAGCGGTGTCACAGCCGCACGTCCCTGTTCAGGGTGCGTGGCGCAGCAGAAAACCCAGAAGTAGGGAGAGAGGCAGAGGGTGGGGACGTGGTCTAGTCTTTCTGCCTTTCCTGCATTTGTCCGGCCTGCTGGAAGCCCAGACTAGTCGCTTTCAGGATTCTCGAGTGCGGCAGTATAAAAGCTGGACTTCTGAGTCCTGCTTTGCCTGTAACTGATTTTCAAACCTATAATATTTACCTTTTCCATTAGGGTCATGCTGCTGCTGCTTCTTCCCGCGTCCACCGACGTAGATTTTAAGTGGGAAAGTGGGAGGTATTGGGTAAGAGCATACACTTACCAATTGATGTTCTATGTATGGTCATGTTCAAGCCTGATAGACAAAGGTACTAAAAACGCATTATATTCTTGTAGATGCACAACAACACTAGAACACTGACGGAATCTGCAATACGGAGAACTGATGTAATCACCTTGAAGGGACCATAGAACCCCATCTTTTGTTTTTTCTCCAATTCCCCTTTCCCCTGGGTGCTGTTCTCGCCTGGAGTTATATGCATATCTCAGGTTGTTGCAGGGCTCTAGTGGCATAGGGAATCAGCTTCTGGCATTCATGCCTCACTCCCACAAGATTGCACAGCCAAAGCAGAACTGGCTGTGCCTAGACATTACAAGCGAGGTAAAGTGTAATGGGGTAGACTGTAGTGGCATACAGTGTAATAGTGTATTGTGGAGTGGAATAGAGTGGAGTGGAGTAGCATACAGTGGAGTGGTGTAGAGTGGAATTGGTTTCAGTATTACTGGCATACAGTTCAGTGATGAGTGGAGTGGCATAAAGTGGAATAGAGTGTAGTGTCGTACAGTGGAATAGTAGTAGTACGGTAGAGTGGATTGGCATAGACTGTAGTGCTGTAGAATGGAGTGTTGTACAGTGTAATAGTATAGAGTGGATTGTCATAGAGTGGAGTGGTGTAAACTGCCAATGCGTATAGAGGAACAGTGTACTGTGCAGTGGTTTACACTGAAGTGTCATACAGTGGAGTGGTATAGAGTGGAATAGCATAGAGTGTAGTGTCGTAAAGTGGAGTTGCATACAGTGAAATAGTGTACAGTGGAGCAGTGTAGAGTGGAAGGGCACATAGTGTATTGGTGTACACTGGAGCGTCGTAAAATGGAGTGGTGTAGAGTTTAATAGTGTAGAGTGGAGTGGCGTAGAATGTAATAGCGTAGAGTGGGATGTATACAGTGAAGTGTAGTAATTGGAACAGACATAGCGTAAAAGTGTTTTAACAGATGTAGATGTAATATGGCAGGAAAATAGATTATTTTGTGTAAATTGTAATTTTTTGTACTATGTGTGACTAGTGCAAGAAGTGTTAAAGTTATAATTTCTAAAATACTTAGTGATATATTGTGCCGGGGTACAGGAAATTGCTTTTGATAGGAGTGTGTTGCACCCCTTTTAGAGATACAAAGTTCTTTACAAATTATACATTCAATAAAGTACTAACCAAAACATATTTTTTTGAAACCACTTCTTCTCAACACCATAATGAAACGTTTTAATATTTTTTTAAAACAAACAAGCAAAAAATCCAATCTTTCACTTCCTGTTTTTAATACACATTTCCCTGACGGTAAAAAATGTAAATTTCACGATAACTGCATCAAAATGAATCCTAAAATATAATAAAAATGTAACATATAGATTTTGGTCCTATAATGTCACTCTCCCCAGGTTTATTATAATTTTTTAAATATCTTTATTGCACATTTTCACTCAGTGCAAAAGCACACATTACCCCTCCAACCCCACCCCCACGCTCAGGGAATAAATAAAAGCAGAGGAACAAAATAGTTCATAACCATCAGGCTAATAATAAATATACAAAACTGCGATAAAACATTCATTCAGAGAATCCCTACAATTAATCTGGGAGTCATAAAAAAGAAGTTATATCAATCCTTATAATACACAAGTAAACATCGGACAAATTAAAGTGCAATGTGCAATGGAGGAAGAAGTTGAAAAACTTCCACCGGGCTCTAAACTAAGTTTGCATGTTACATCAACTTTCCAATCTAGATAAAGGGGCCCATATTAGCTGCCCTTTTTTCCTCGCTTTGTAGCCTTTTCTAACATATATTGCTTTCTCCAGATTGGAAACAGCTAACAAGCGAGCCAACCACTGTTGAAACAGAGGAGGCTGCGGGTCCAGCCCAGCTGAAGCGATTGCAAGTCTTAATATCGCCAGTGCGACGGCAAGAAAATATTCTATATCCTGCGCCTGTTCCTCTTCAAGTACTCCTAGTATAATTAGTTTTGGAGTCAATAGGACTTCTATATTTAATTTACTATATAAAGAATTTTGAATTTCATTCTTAACAGAATCCAAGGAAGTACAAGTGGCAAACATATGAACAATATCAGCGCAGGAAGTTGCACATCGAGGACAATTGGTTTCCTGGCCCGTGCCCCATTTCGCAATTCTCGCGGGTGTATAATATAACATAAAACAAGTCTCAAAAAGCTGCACTTGTAAATTGGCCAACATTAAAACAGTTTGGGATAAGCTAAGGGCCTTCGCAAATTCGGCTTCTGAAATCGCAATCTTCTCATGCCATTTAAGATACACTTTATCGAGATCATCCTTCATTTAGTTATTTAAAAAATAATAAATTGTCCCAATGTGAATATGGTTCTGAGCTATTAAAATTTCCACCAGTGCTTTTTTATCAAAACCGCTGGGCCCACCCTCTTTACGCTGTAGGTAATCCCTTATTTGTAGGTACTTGAAAAACTCCTTGTTATTTATACCAAACTTTGCCTTCAGTTCATCGAACGAGACCAGACCAGAAAGAGAAAAAAAAGTACCTAGTTTATCTACCCCAGCTAGGGACCAGTTTTGTATATAGTTATCCTTAAAAACTTCTGGGAGGTTCGGATTATTCTGAATCAGAGTATAGTAGTGCAATTTCCCTAGGCCCAACGATTTCCGTAGAGCTGACCATACCTTAAAAGCTCCCAGGAGACACTTGAACCGTACTTTTTTGTAGTAACTATATTCTACTTGTCTCCAATGGCACCCCCAAGCCTCCTTTCCTATTAATAATTTTAATATAGTGGGGATAGATTATGGGGGGCCTTCGATGAAGGTTCCATTAACAAAATCCGGCTATATTGCAGCATGGTGGCCCAATAATATAAATTAAGACTTGGGAGAGCCCACCCTCCTCTCTCTTTTGGGAGTGATAAATACCTTAGCGCTCTTCTCAGTTTTGAGTAAGCCCATAAAAATGTAGAAAAGATAGTATCAAATGATTTTAGGCATTCATTTGAGAAATCCAAGGTGATTGCTCTAAAGAAATATAATATTTTGGGGAAAAAGATCATTTTTATAAGATTACAACGGCCAATCATCGTAAAATGCAAATTCTATGTCAGGACTGGAGCTGAGGATTATGCCTTCTCTCTTCACTTTATTAAACAGCAGCCAAAACAACATATAACAACTACCTTTCCCATGAAACCTTGGGAAAAAGGTAGTAAGAAAAATTGTCCAATCAGACGCAGACTTGGATCCTCCAATCAGGGGCGACGTAGACCAACATATTCTGACTCCACTGGCTTCCCATCCTCTTTCTTCGCTGCTGCGCAGCTGAGATAAGTGTTTTTCTTGTTCATTTTCATATTGTGCTGTGTGGGGCGTTAACCTTATTGCACTGTATGTTAATTGCTTTGATAGAGCGCCATGTTCTTGTGAAATTTGTAGGGGTGAACCATAATCACTGATAACCCGCACCCACATATATCCAGTTATATATTAATGAATGGTTAGTAGTATGTAGTTATAAATCATAGTTATTAGAGTGAATAAGAAATGTAATGGTGCCATTTAATCATGCAATGTAATGCTTAATTGAATCGTGTGGAAAATAATGCATAGATGAATCAGCTCGTATGTAACCGAGCTGCAGTAGTTTAAATGTGTATCATATTAAGTTGCACATGTAGTTCACTTTTCGCATATGAGAGGTACTGAACCAATGCTTATAGAGGTGATTGAGAATTGTGTGTTTAAATTGTGTAAAGGCCTGACTGCATATACGCCAAGGAGAGGCCTGTTTATTCTTATGTTAGCTTGGTTTGTAGGCAGAAAAGTTTCTCTTGGAAAGGCTCTCTGGGCACCGACGGTAGATTTAATTAGCCCAGTAGAGGGTTTTTGTTGAACGTATCTTCTGTTGCAGGTGCAAGGACACATGCCTCGTTAGTTAAAGACTAGCTCTTTGTTTCACAAAGTTAGAGAGATGGGAGGCATGGAAATGGGAGTGCAATGGAATTTAGGGATGATACTTTCAGCGGAGAAGGTGCCCGGGACTCAAGGTCATCGCAACCGTCCAAGATGAAGTCACCGTTCCGATGGAAAAGTACAAGAAAGAAGACCTGGCCAAAGAGGCGTGACAAAAAGGCGTGTTCAATTGTATAGGGATTTTGTATTAGGGATAGTGCCCCGAGGGTGGAGGGCAGAGAAGAGGTAGGAGAGATCAGTGAGAAGGATTGAGAGGGCCCTGATGAAGGAGCATCAAAAATCTGAGCTTAGGTACTAAGTGATTGCACTTCTTAGGAAGTCTTCACAGCTGACACCTTTTTTTTTTTTACTCACTCTTGCCGGGGAAAATCGTTCAGTAGGGATGTCACTTAGTGTTAGTATAGGGACAGCAATGGATTTTAAGCTTATTTAGATAAATGAAGAGCAACATAGAAATTGGAGCAATCATAGCTTGTTTGATTCTTCTAGAACTATCGATTCTCCTTATTTTGAGTCGGATGAGACTCCTGCGTAGGATATTATTTGTATTAGTGCCCATTTACTTCTTCAACCTTGTGTTGAGGTGCTTGCATGTCCAGTTATTTTTGGCGATAATAAATTCATAAACTTGAATTCGGAGTCAGTGGTCCTTCCAGGTAAACTGGGTAAATTGTTGTATAACCGGATAAGATTCTCTCCTTCACACTATTCAACAGGTAAAAAGATCCTGGCGACCAGAAGATTCTTACAGGTGATTAGATAAGAATCGGCGTTATCATCTTTATATTAGTTTATTCGCTTATTAGTGTCACAAGTATCTGCCTGAGATAGTTCTGGTAAGTTCTACTCTTCGCATTTCATGTTTACGGCCTTATGTTTTAATTAAGACTTTCTTATTGTTTGGCGGCTCGGCGTTTTCTCTGCCTTTCTTTCCCTTTGTTTTCATTTCCATTTGGAAGTATTGCCGACCGCGGGAGCGTTTCCGCTCCTACGCGGTCTTCTGCCTGGATCCTTACGCTCGGAGCAGACCTCCCGCCGCCAGGGGGCGCCGGAGGCTGTGCGGGATAAGAAACAGCGTTTACAACACAGTTAAAACAACGCCTACTATTACAATGCGGTCATTACAACGACCGCGTTGTTAGTACGCAATACCTTTACATCGCAAGTCATTACAATGACTTGCTGTAGGGGGCGCAAAGGTATTGGATATAACATCCAACACCTTCCCTGCTGTTGCGCAAACTGGAGTAGGAATAGTAAATAATACTATTCCTAAGTCCAGCGCCCCCCCTACAGCAAGTCGTTATAATGACTTGCGATGTAAGGAGTGTGCGTACTAACAACGCAGTCGTTGTAACGACCGCGTTGTAATAGTACGCGTTCTTTAGCATGCGATGTAACATGCTATATTCTGCGGGATGCGGCGCACGTGTTCGAATCCCTGAGAGGATCGAACAGCGCACCATAGTTTCCCCGAGCGTTTGTTGTGGCCTGAGGGAGACGCCTAACGGCTGTAGGATCATGCCGCTGTCCAAAAATAAACGGCCGATCTGTTCTATTGCTGACGCTCTGCTGCTTATTTGACACATATTACTCGAGCAGCAGTCGGTATAGAGTGTCACACGCCCTGAAGGTTTTACTAAGGGTCTGTATTTAGCGCGCTGCGCTTGTGGGGAGCTACCCAGGCCACAGAGTGTATATATATTTATATTTTTACTTGGTCCAGTCTGTGTCTCCCCAGGGCTGTGACCCATCAAGTCTGTGAGGTTTCCTCAC
Organism: Calotriton arnoldi; assembly: GCA_963921515.1. NCBI lineage: Eukaryota > Metazoa > Chordata > Amphibia > Caudata > Salamandridae > Calotriton > Calotriton arnoldi. Next base: position 745,367 of record CAWUFW010009161.1, read on the forward strand.
TCTGTTTCAGTTGGCTGACACCCAGCCAGTGTTGAGCAACCTAAACCAGGCTGCAGGTCTGTCACCCAGACTCTTGATTACTTACCTCAGTGAGTCCCACTTAGTGATGGAAAGGGACTATGAGGATGACTCCCAATGAGGGGATAACACCCTGGCAGACCTCCCTTGGGATGACGAATTTTATGATGCGGTAGACGCATCAATTTATAGGGCTGTGGGGGAAGCTATGGCACCCCTGGAGGACAGACTGTCCAAGAAGATTGACCAGGCCTTAGCTCACCTAGCAGCTTTGCCCACAGGATCTACTGGGATGAAGGACTCCTTCACTCAGAGGGTAGAGACCCCAAGCCTGGTGCTACCAGGAGGTTGGTTATACCTCTGAAGTTTAGGGGCTTCCTACTGACACTGGCACATGATATCCCTTTAGCAGGCCACCTAGTAAGACTTGGGACAGGCTTGTCCCTCACTTTCACTGGCCTCACATGTCAGAGGACACAAAGGAGTTTTGTCGCTCCTGTACCACCTGTCAAGCCAGTGGTAAGGCAGGTGGTACCACAAAGCCCCCCTGATACCACTACCTGTGGTGGGGGTTCCCTTTGAGAGGTTTGGGATTGACATAATTTGTCCCATGGATCCTCCAACTGCATCTGGGCACAGATATATTCTAGTGGTGGTGGACCATGCCACTAGGTACCCAGAAGCCATACCCCTTAGGACCACCACAGCTCCTGTGGTGGCCAGGGCCCTCCTGGGAATTTTTTCCAGAGTGGGTTTCCCTAAGGAGGTCCTAACTGACAGAGGTGCAAACTTCATGTCTAGTTACATTACTGCTATGTGGAAGGAGTGTGGAGTAAATTAGAAATTTACCACACCCTATCACCCACAATGCAATGGGTTAGTTGAGAGATTCAACAAAACCCTGAAGGGCATGATCATGGGCCTCCAAGAAAAGCTTAGGTGAAAATGGGATGTCCTGTTGCCCTGCCTTCTCTTTGCCTACAGAGAGGTTCCTCAGAAGGGGGTTGGCTACAGCCCTTTTGAACTTCTGTTTGGACATCCAGTTAGGGACCCCTTATGTTTAGTGAAGGAGGGATTGGAGTTACCTCTCAAACCACCTAAACAAGACATAGTGGACTATGTACTTGGTCTCCGCTCCAGGATGGCTGAGTATATGAAGAAGGCAAGTAAAAACCTTGAGGCTAGCCAAGAATTACAGAAAGCTTGGCATGACCAAAAGGCTGTGCTGACTGTGTACCAGCCAGGACAGAAGGTATGGGTATTGGAGCCTGTGGCCCCAGCAGCTCTCCAGGACAAGTGGAGTGGACCCCATACCATTCTTGAGCAGAAGGGAGAGGTCACCTACCTGGTGGACCTTGGAACTCCCAGGAGCCCCCACAGGGTGCTCCATGTGAACAGGCACAAACCATATGTTGACAGGGCAGACATGGACTTGCTCATGGCTACTGATGAGGGACAGGAGGAAGAGAGTGACCCACTCCCTGACCTCCTCTCACAGAACCCTGATGATGGCTCAGTTGATGGTGTAGCCTTGGCAGGCAGCCTCACTGAGCAACAACAGACTGATTGCAGGAAGGTCCTCAATCAGTACAGACATATGTTCTCTCTGACTCCTAGTCAGACCACTTGGTGTACCCATGAAGTGGACACAGGTGAAAGTCTGCCTGTTAAAAATAAGATTTACAGGCAACCTGACCATGTCAGGGACTGCATCAGGACTGAGGTCCAAAAGATGCTGTAATTGGGAGTCATTGAACCCTCAGATAGCCCTTGGGCTAGTCCAGTGGTCCTGGTTCCCAAACCTCATACCCAGGGTGGTAAGAGAGAAATTAGGTTTTGTGTGGACTACAGGGGGCTCAATGCAGTCACTAGGACTGATGCTCATCCTATTCCTAGGGCAGATGAGCTCATTGATACTTTGGCCTCAGCCAAGTTCTTGAGTACATTTGACCTCACAGCTGGATAATGGCAAATCAGACTAGCTGAGGATGCCAAACCCAAAACAGCATTTTCAGCCCCTAGTGGGCACTATCAATTTGTGGTAATGCCCTTTGGCTTGAAAAATGCACCTGCCACATTTCAAAGGTTGGTGAATAAAGTTCTCACAGGCCTGGAAGACTATAGTGCAGCCTATCTTGATGATATTGCTGTCTTTAGTTCCACCTGGGAGGATCACCTGGTCCACCTAAGAAATGTTCTGGAGGCCCTGCAAAAGGCAGTCCTCACTATCAAGGCCACCAAGTGCCAGATAGGGCAGAGTAAGGTTGTGTACCTGGGCCACCTTGTGGGTGGGGGCCAGGTTCAACCATTGCAGAGCAAATTCCAGACCATCATGGACTGGGTTGCTCCAACTACCCAGACTCAGGTCAGAGCTTTCTTGGGCCTGACTGGGTACTGCAGGAGGTTTGTTTAGGGATATGGATCCATAGTGACCCCCTTAAATGATCTGACCTCTAAAAGAATGCCTAAGAAAGTTCAGTGGACAGTTAGCTGTCAAAAAGCATTTGATGACCTGAAGCAGGCCATGTGCACTGCTCCCATTCTGCAAAGTCCTGACTATTCAAACAATTAATTGTTCAAACTGATGCATCTGAGTTGGGGGTAGGGGCTGTGTTATCACAGCTGAATGAAGAGGGTCAGGATCAGCCAGTAGCTTTTCTAAGCAGAAGGCTGACCCCCAGAGAGAAACGTTGGTCAGCTATTGAGAGGGAAGCCTTTGCTGTGGTTTGGGCTCTGAAGAAGTTGAGGCCATACTTGTTTGGCACTCGCTTCATTGTTCAGAAACACCAAAAGCCCCTCTTATGGCTAAAACAGATGAAGGGTGAAAACCCCAAACTTTTAAGGTGGTCCAATTCCCTACAGGGGATGGACTATTCAGTGGAACATAGACCTGGGAGTAACCATGCCAATGCAGATGGACTCTCCAGATATTTCCACTTAGAAAATAAAGACTCAACTGGTCTAGGTTAGTCTCATGTCCTTTCGTTTGGGGGGGTTGTGTAGGAAAGTAGGATCTGCTTCTTATGGTTACCCCCACTTTTTGCTTGTTGTCTCACTGTTTTTGACGAGTCTGACTGGGATCCTGCTAATCAGGACCCCAGTCTATCTGCTTTCTCCCTTAAATTGACATGCATGTACTTTGGAACACTCCAGATTGGATACTGGGGTACCCTTATCAGTCCCTAGTATATGGTACCCAGGGCATAGTTACCCCAGAGGCCTCCCATGGGCTGAAGCATATATTATGCCACCCATGAGAGGCCATACAAAATGATACTCCAGGTCTGCTACTGCAACCTGTGTAAGCTGGTGCTTGCACCACTTACTTTAGATATAGGTTCACTATATCTAGTGGTCACTACACTTAAAACTTATGTCACACCTATAGCAGGCCTTAACAATCCTGAAGGCAGGGTGCTGGGTTTTTAGTGAGAGGGTGCCCCTGCATGAGCAGAGCCCCTCTGCAGCCTTCGGAGACCATTCTCCCGGGTTGTCTGTGACTCAGCTGGACATATAGGTAGAGGTGCATTATAACCTTGCGGTAAATGCTATCTCGAAAACGGCTGCATAGAAACATATCGTGTTTGGTATCAAACACCTTGGAATCATACCTCCACACCAGTAGCTGGTGTGGGAGGTATGATTCCACCCTTCAGAAGCGAGCTTCGGGGGGTCACTGGTCTAACCGGTGCCAGCCTTCTCGACCCAGACAGCACAAAATGGATGCTGTCGACCAGAGACACATTTCTGCCCTCCTGCTGCTGTGCCAAGCTCGAGCAGAGGAAGGCAGCACAATAGGCATCCTGTCACAGGGAGGTGTGACCACCTCCCAGACAGGGTTTAGTGTTTTGGGGCTGGGTGGGTGCACTCTGAGAGTGCCTGAAAGTCTGCACCTGGGGCACATTTGGTGTCCCTGTGCATAGTCCAGCTCAAACCAGTTCTGGGAGCCATTGGCTCCTGCTCTGGCATGAAACTGGACAAAGGACATGGGTGTAACCACCTCTCTGTCCTGCCCCTCCCCTAGGTGGGTCCCCTGAATCTGTCCAACCCTCTACCGGGGGTACAAAAGGGCTTAACTGGATGTAAGACTTTAGATTTTACGTGGACAAGATTCTACAAGAAGAAACCACTGACCTTCGACCGTCTGGACACTCTGGACTTCGCTGGACCTCGACTGGGCTTGACTTCATCCCCCTTTCCGTCCGAAGCTTTGTTTGTGCCTGTGCTCCATACAGGCTCCGTGCAGGACCTGTGGTGCACTAAAGACAACTGAAGAATCTCCCTTAGAGTGAAGGAGTCACTCCCCTGCATTCGCAGGCACTTAACCGCAACTGACCGGTCTGCTGCTCCTGAGCTCCTGCGGACTCTGAAGATTTCAGCAACACAGGAGGTAGGTTACTGAAGGTCTCTGAGGTCGATCTGCCCTCTCACCGAGTTTGAGGCCAGCATCCCTCGTGGGGACTGCATAGCCTGAACCCCTGTGCACCGCGTCCATTTGCAAGTGTATATGCTTGTTGGCGATTCCCGAGCTTGTGCATTGGACTCCGTGTAGTCCTGACCCTGAGCAATATTTGCTCCAAAGAACTCCGGCCTCCTCACACCGAGTGCTCCGTGGGCTGGTACTTTGCAATATTGCTCGAGGTCCCCTCGCGACTCCTGGTCATTCGGCCTGTGGGTCCTCCTGAGGGTCATATTGATTTCTGTTGGGCTTTCCTGGTTGCTCCAGACGTGCCCTGACTCTCCATCGCTTGGGGAGTCCCCTGGACCTTGATGGTCCACACCGTAACCTGCTTGACCTTCCTGCATGGGTTGCTTTTGCCAAGGCTTGTTGGTGCTCCCGCCGGACACCGACCCCTCAGCACTCGACATCCTTTGTGGGACAGCTCACCTCCAGCTCCTGGTTGTCCTCGACGTCTTCTGGTCCTCGTGGCTGCAGAGTCAAGCATCCCTTCTTCGCACCTAAAGCACCCGACATCTTTGGGCATTCATCTACTGAGCCCCTGGTCACTCTGGAGTGACCCAGACTCTGTCCCCTCTGCTTTCAGGTTCCTTCCTTCCTGAATCCAGGCTTGGATTCCACCGGACCCTTTTCACCTTCCCGGCAGCAGTACTTCTTTGCAGCTCTCCATTGAGAACGATGGCAGTTTCCGGCACCACTTCAGACCTATGCACTAGCTCCTCTGGGATAGGTAACTCGGGTACCTCAGTATCCACGGGTGGGGTGGCTCTTCAAACTCTTAAGTTCCAACGGGTTCGCTCGAAGTCCTCCTAGAAGGGTCCTTAAACTTTAAAAGTGTAACCGCGACTTCCCCATGGAATTGTACGGAGCCCGCGGTCGTGTTCCCACACTGCACCCGGCCTCTGTGGGGTCCCTGTCTACTCACCATGGGTGGTTCCTTGGGGTCCCAGCGATTCTACGTGCTCCAGACCTTGTCTTGATCTCAGTCGTGACTGTTATACCACTATTTTAGTATATGGTTTGGTCCCCCCCTGGAGCCCACTGTGTATTGTGCTACTTACAACTGTTCTATTGATCTCGTATTGTGTGTTTTGTGTTCTATCCTCGTGTAGAGGATAGTAGAGAGTGTTATATTAATAAATACATATTTTTATATAACTACTGTGTGGTTCCCCTTCATTTAGTCATTCAGGAGGTGATGTTCTGGTAAAACAAGCTGCTTTACATTCCATCAAGATTAAGCCTGAAGGCTGCTCTCCACAGCTACCACTAAGATAGCTTTCTAAAGGTTATCTTGGACCTCATACATCATAAGGGTCGTTTGGACTGGTGCAAGGTGCCCACTTTGATTAGTGGACAGCATATACCAGGCCAACTTCTCACAATTTTTATCCCACAAGAGGCCGGCGAGGCAAGGGCCGTGGATATCGTGGAGCAGCGTCCTCCTCTAGTCCCGGTGAGTGTTCTTCCTTTTTTCCGCTTAAGGGTAGGGGGGAGGCTGGGGAATTTTTTCCAGTCCTGGGTTTCCATCACAGGCGACTCTTGGGTACTTCAGACGGTTCAAGGTTTCCATATAGATTATATAGGCGAACCCTTTCAAGAACTAAGACCATGTCCCATTCAGTTCTCTCACCAAGAGTCCAGGCTTGTAGACTCAGAAGTTTCTTCCCTTCTAGCCAAAGGGGCTATCGCCCGGGCAACCCCTCATCCTCAGGGGTTCATCAGCAACATCTTTTAGTAGACAAACCAGATGGAGGCAAGCGGCCAATAATCAATCTCAGCGAATTCAACGAGTGGGTGGTTTACCGCCATTTCAAAATGGAGGGGATTCATCTCCTCAGGGATGTCCTGAGACCTCTGGACTGGATGGTACGGCTGGATTTAAAAGACACCTACCTAGTTATCCGAATCTTTCCTCCTCATCGCCGCTTCTTCAATTTGTTTGGAGTCAACAGACTTACGAGTTTACCGCCCTTCCCTTCGGTCTCTCCTCAGGCCCCTGGTGCTTCACCAAGGTCCTCAAACCAGCAGTGGAGTTCCTGAGGGCTCGGGGTATCCGAATGATTGTCTACCTGGACGACACGCTCCTCATGGACGCATGCCCTCACCAACTCTCACGCCACCTCAGAACAGCGGTGGATCTTCTGGAGGGTCTGGGTTTAGTGGTGAACGAGATGAAATCCATCCTAACGCCCTCACAGACCCTTACCTTTCTAGGCTTCGTGATAGACTCCACCTCCTCAACTCTCAGTCTTCCATCCAGAAAGATTTTGAAAATTCGTCACGAATTAAGACGTTCGATCACCAAGCCTCAGGTATCTCTCAGGCAATTGGCCCGGATTGTGAGTCTTCTCTCCACTTCCATCTAGGCCATCTTCCCGGGCCCTCTACATTATCGAGCGCTTCAACGCCTCAAAGCGACCCATTTACGGAGAGGACGTCCCTACTCTTACAAAGTCCCTCTGTCGGAGGATGCCCGGGAGGAGATCACATGGTGGTTAGAACACATGGAAGCCTGGAACGGCCGAACAATATTCGGATCCGCCTCAGACCTAGTGATAGAATCCGATGCCAGCAGACAAGGCTGGGGGGCCAGATGTGGAGAGTGTTCCACAGGAGGATTGTTGTCTCCTCAAGAACGGAGGTTTCATATCAACTGCTTAGAGCTCCTAGCGGGCTCTTTCGCCGTTCGTTGTTGGACAAGAGACTCAGTCCAGTCCTTGGTCCTTTTAAAGATGGACAATATTTCGGCCGTCCGATATATCAATCATTTAGGGGGCACGAGATCCAAAACCCTCTCAGATTTGGCCGCCAGTTTTTGGCAGTACAGCCTGGATCATCAAGTGTCAGTCACGGCGGAGTATCTCCCCGGGCGGGAGAACCTGGTAGCAGACTTCCAATACCGTAACTTCAGGGATTCCAGTCTCTGGAAGCACGACCAAGAGGTTTTCCAGTCCTTGAATGACCGCTGGGGTCCTTTTTCAATGGAACTTTTTGCTTCAAGATTAGACAATCAACTTCCGCGGTTCTTCAGCTGGAGACCGGATCCGTTGGCAGTGGCCACGGATGCCTTCCTCCAAGACTGGAGTCTAGAACAGGGATATGCGTTCCCTCCATTCGCGATGATAACGAGAGCGACGGCCCAAGTCAGGAGACAACGGACAGAGATGGTAATGATCTCTGTGGAGATCACAAGTTTGGTTTCCAGTTCTTCTGGAACTTTCTTGGGATTCTCCAATCCTACTCCCCCGGTTTCCGTCTCTCCTCCTGAGTCCTGATTGAGTTCCTCATTCTCTGATTCTGGGGAACTCGTTGAGGCTCATGGCATGGCGGATTACAGGAGACGTTGGGAAGTCCCAGGCCTTTCAGATAAAGCTGAGGAGTTCATGTCCAAAGCGTGGGCAGACAGTACAGTCAAGCGGTACAGGTCCGCATGGGGCAGATGGTCCCGTTGGTGTATGCAACGGGGTCTTAGTCCCGTGGACGCAGGAGAAGTTCATATTCTGAATTTCCTAGCCCATTTAGCCTCTGAGGGACTGGCTTACAGGTCAGTTAATACTTTTCGGTCAGCCATTTCGTCTGGCCACATTCCGCTTAACAACGCGGCTGTTGGTGAACATCCCCTGGTTTGCAGGCTCCTACGAGGCATCAGATTGTCCCTTCCTCCGGAACCCCGGTACTCAGCCCTTTGGGATGTGAACCAAGTTCTTAACCTGTTTCTTTCCTGGCAACCTAATCGGTTCCTTTCACGAAAAGAGTTGTCGGCCAAACTAGCCATGCTGCTCTGCCTCATTTCCTGCCGTCGCGTCTCAGTCATGTGAGCGTTGGATATCACAGGCAGGATGTTCACACCTAATGCGGTGACTTTCACCCTTCACAGACGGACAAAGTGCCACACGAGAGTGATCAGTTCTCCAGAATTTCCGGAATCCCCGAAACTGTGTGTGGTCCGCTGTTTGAAGGCGTATGATGAAGCAACGGAGGAATTCCGTCCCCCGGGAGAGCGGCAGCTCCTTATTGCGTTACGCAAACCTTTTAAAGCAGTATCTTCTCCCACAATAGCCAGATGGGTTAGGTGGGTTATGCAAGGGGCAGGAATTAACCTTAAGGATTTTGGAGCCCACTCAACTCGAGGGGCTATGGCCTCAAAGGCTTTTGGCTTAGGGGCCCGTTTGGGGGACATCCTCAACGCGGCGGACTGGTCTTCGGACTTCACATTTAAAAGGTTCTACTTCAACCCTGTGTTGGATATGGCCCACCTTGTGGTGAGCAAGCTTTGAACTAGCATAATCCTCGCCTTCAGTCCTGATATAGAATGAAAAAGTTCCTAGCTATCGTAACAGAAAGTTTCAATTCTATTAAGGACTCGGACGCGATTATCCCACCCTAGGGATTTCAGATGAACATGACCCTCACCGTATGAGAGTGAGTAAAACAGTTTCAACATTGTATGGTTTGGTTCAAAAGCATTATGTGAATGTGTTATGTCTCACTAGCTTTTTTCCTACAGGCTTTGACGTTGCCTGGGTTGGATTAATGATAATTTCCTGGTTTTGTTATAGGATCTGAAACAAACAAACAAGACTCATGAATGTGAGCTACCGGCTGACTTCGCGCTTCGAAAGAGGATGGAAAGCCAGTGGAGTCAGAATATGTTGGTCTACGTCGCCCCTGATTGGAGGATCCAAGTCTGCGGCTGATTGGACAATTTTTCTCACTACCTTTTTTCCAAGGTTTCATGGGAAAGGTAGTTGTTATATGTTGTTTTGGCTGCTGTTTAATAAAGTGAAGAGAGAAGACATAATCCTAGCCTCCGAGTCCTTAATAGAATTGAAACTTTCCGTTACGATAGCTAGGAAATTTTTCATTATTCAGCCTTGCCTAGTTTTGTCTAACAAGGGATCTAGGTTTAGATTAACAATATTCTCTACATTAGAGGAGATGCAAACTCCAAGATATACTGCTTTTTCCACTACTCTTTTGTCTGCTAATAAAACCTTATCATTATTAATGATTTGAGTTTTTTCTTTGTTCAGCGAGAAGCCAAAGATGTTCCCAAAAACAGAGGCTTCTGTCTCTATTACTTTGATAGCAACTTCTGGATTGGGAGCCATTACTGCGACATCATCTGCGTATGCCAAGCTTTTGCTTCCGTATCCCTGCATAGTTATTGGGGAGATTGCGATGTTTTGCGCAATTGTTTTTATAAACGGGTCAATATACAGCGCAAACAAGAATGGGGAGCTGGGGCACCCGTCGAGTTCCCTGAGCAATCATCACCGGCCCTGTCATAACTCCTGAGCTACAGACATTCGCCACAGGTTTATAATATAAGGCTTTAATTCCTTGAATGAACCTTGGACCAATATCCCTTGCATACATTGACTGCCATAAATATTGCCAGGAGACCCTGTCAAATTCCTTTTACGCATCTAGTAAAATCAAGGCCATAGGGTCTCCTGACACTTGCACAGCATCAAAAAGCGAGATGACTCTCCATATGTGATCGGTAGTATCCCTCCCTGCAATAAATCCATGTTGTTTGTTCGCAGCCAAATTTTTTATAACCTGGGCTAATCGTACCGCTAATACCTTACAGTAGATTTTTGAGTCTCCCTTTATTAATGTTATTGGACGATATGAGCCTAATTCTACTGATGGCTTGTTCTTTTTCAAAAATACCACAATTTTAGCAATAGACCATGAGCCTGGCGGGGGGACTCCACTAAATATTTGATTGAATAGTGTGGTCATCTGATCTTTCAGTTGGGGAGCAAATGTTCTATATAATTCTGATGGGATTGCATCCACACCTGCAGCTTTACCGGAGGGGAGACTAGAGATTGCAAGGTAGATCTCTTACCATAGTAGCGCTCCTTCTAGGGATTCCCGCTCATCTATAGATCATTTATTTACGGGCGCCATTTCAAGGAACTGTTCGATTTGCCGAGGGCAGTCCCTGGTGTCTTCGGTATATAAAGTTTGATAAAACACTTGAAATGCATCTCTAATTTTTCTTGCATCTGAAACTCCCCCAAGAGTGGGGTCCCGGACTTCTCTTATCTCGCTGCTTGTGCTCTTCTGCTTTGCTCTAACCGCCAGATGGTGCCTAACTTGCTCGCTACACTCGTATGTTCTTTCCTTCCAGGTAACATACTTTGCTGCTGCCCTATTTGCGAAGATTAACTCTATTGCTGCCCTTGCAATTGTTACCCTAATTTGGGCTTCTTTTATATCCCCACCTTGCTGTATAACTTTTATTAGTTTTTCCTTCGCCACTGCTAAGTTATCTTGTTTAGCTTGTATAAAGTGCCTCTCTTGCTTCCCCCGATTCAAAGAGAACCTTAGAGTCTCCCCCCTTAGGCAGGCCTTGAATGTGTCCCAAACCGTGCTCAAAGAAGCACTACCACTTTTCTCTTTAAAAAATATTGGAATCCACCCGCTAATATGCTTACAATATTCTTCGTTAGCAAGCAGGGCACGCTCAAAACTCCATGTGCTTTGTGTTTTTCCCCCAACTCCTTGTATTTCTAATACCAGTGGGTTGTGAATCGAGAGGTACCGTGGGTATTGCTCAATTTTACAAGTTGTAATAAACTTATTTGATACAAAAAGTAATCAAGACGAGCGTGGGTGGAATGTGGAGCAGAAAAATAAGTGTAACCGTGCCTCATCGGTTTCTTTCTACACCAGACATCTATTGGGCCATGATCTTTACACACCCCTTTAAGGGCTTGAAATACTTTAGGTTTTCGTCCAGTATACATTAGTTGTACTCCTATGTCAAAATGACTGGGGAGATTAATATTAAAGTCCCCATATAAAACTATAGGTAGAGGGCGATGAGTTAATTCGCTAGATATCTGGTTGATGGTAGAGGGGTCATTGAAGATGCTACCATAAATTGAGCACAACGTGAATTTATCTCCACAGGGAGTATGACAAACTGCCGCTACCCATCTACCCTGTATGTCAGACCCGACTTCTGTAAAGTTAACCAGTTACCTCGGGCCAGAACAGCGACCCCCCCCCCGGTACGTGCCCCTTGTGCAGTGCCACATATAAGACTATAGCCCATAGTGTTTAAAACGTCCCTTTGTGATGCTTCAATATGCGTTTCTTGCAAACAAACAATGTTTGCTTTCAGAACCTTTAGCCTTATTGAAGTTCTAGCTCTTTTTTTAGGATCATTTAGACCACAAATATTGATCGAGGCAATACGTATCATCTGGTTATCAGCCATTGTCTCCCCAGGTTTAGATGAAATTTACAAACCCTTCAGGCTTTCAGTCTCTTAGTTTATTATGTAACCCGAATACTTTGCTAGAAAAATAGGACCATATTAGAAAATTATCTGAAACATGGCCTTATATAATGTGTGAGTGTGGTCTATTTAATCATTATTTTATGTGATTTTTGTAGGTGTGTCAAGACACCTAATGCTCTGTCAAAGTCAGAGAATTCATTTTTGCAAATTAAGTGCTGTCTGGGCATGTGTACATCCCAGTTCACCAGTGGCAAATGATTTGTACTGGTTCCATTTGTAATCTAATGATCTTTGGACAAGGAACAGTATTCTGCTAGTTCAACAACGTAGTCAAATAGCAACTGAAATCAATAGAAGGAATTTACGAGCAATGACATAAGCCTATTCCAGATTTAACTTGTAGTTTCTCCAGGGGTCAGGGACCTCATGACACAACTTTCTTCAACTATGAGCTCTTTTGTTTTCCAGAACAAATAAACCACCAACCCACAGTTCCATAGCTTCAATATTTCTACTGTCAGACACTCCAAGATGTTACCTTTTCAGTGTAAGTAGGTGCACATCCGTAAAAGACTCAAAGAAAAACTAAAAGGACAAAAGTACAAGAACCCGAACTGAAGTAATAATTCATTAATTATACATTACTTTATACCCTAGTTTGTCATCACTAAGCCCTTTAAGCAACAGGTGTTTCCAGTGGCGGCTGGCATGGATTGGGGGTGGCAGGCGGAGGGCAGGGCGGGGGGAGGGGGTAAAGAAAAAAATAAACTTACCTCCTTGCCACTTTTCTCCTCTGTCGTCTGTCTGCGTCTCTCCCCTCCGGAACAGGAAGCACCCAGGCTCCCCTAAGCCAATCACAACTTTGCAATGCAGTGTTGTGATTGGTCTGAGTGCTGTGGTTTGGCGCTCAGCCAGGTACTGGGATCCAGGGCATGTTCTCCACCCAGGCTGTAATGCATCCTGGGTGGAGAACATGCTAAGTGCGCATGACTGTTTGGCCGGCCTAAGACGGCCAGCCAAACATTCATGTGCACTTTCAGAGTGCCCACCACTCCTCCCCCTGCTCTCAGAGCACAGAACCCCAGCCCCGCAAAGCTGCCACAGCAGGAAAAAATAAAATGATAATAACGAGTTAATTATCATTTTTTTTCCCCTTTATTTACACTGCTGAAAAGCAGTGGGGCGACACTCCTCCGCCTTAGCAGAGAAGCCGCCACTGGGTGTTTCTATTGCTCAATTTAGTAGTACTAGGATCACTAACATCAGAAGGATGGCAAGCTAAGTTGGCCTTGCCAGGATTTGATTCTCACTTGTGATATGCAGGCCATAGCAGACATCACTTGTAAGCAGTGCTTAATGTGTAAAAGAATTAGTGCCATGGCCTAAAGTTTTGCTCTGAAGCCTGTGCTTGGCGATATCAAAGGTCGTGGTGCTGGGGTACCGCGGTTGCGTAGTCTTGCTTCCACCTCATGCTTCGTTCGTCCACCATCAGACACTCCTTGACTCTGTGTCACTCTTGCCTATTCTTTTTATCCGTGCATTCTCCCTTTGACACCGTTTCTCCATCTTTCTCTTCCTCCTTCTTCCCTCCTCTTGTGTTTTTTCTCTCCCTGGATCAAAGTCTATTGAGAAAAACTAAATGCTGGTCCCCAAAAATGAGATCCAGTGGGCCCCACCTGCAAATTAAGCACTGGCTGTAAGTGTAAACTCAAAGATCCATCTTACCAGCTTAGAACTACTCTCTGTATCTGACAGGGGAGAACTTTTAAAATCTGTTTATTGGATTTTGAGTAGACATACTACGTGGTATACATTTGTAAGTCAGACAATTCTTTTAGTTTCACAAGAGGTGACATCCTACTACTTGTTACAAACCCAGATAACAGCTCCATCATTCCTTTGGAACTCCAGTTCCTTTATATACTGTCTTACAGTCCAGCTGTGGAAAGGGCTGGTGAGCTGGCGGGTGAGCTGGCCAGACCAGATTGTCTTTTTCTCTGTATTTTTTCAAGTCAAAAATGTTATTTCTAACCATAGAAGCAAAGTACGATCACTTTCCACGTGCACGTGTGATCACTTTCCACGATCACGTGTGATCACTTTCCACGAGCATGTCAGCACTTTCCACAAGCACGTGTGATCACTTTTCCACAAGCACGTGTGATCACTTTTCCACGAGCACGTGTGATCACTTTCCACGTGCTCGTGTGAGCACTTTCCACGAGCACGTGTGATCACTTTCCACGTGCACGTGTCCTTCCATCCATCTACCTCCCGCCCCCCGCAGCAGTCCATCTAGATCTCCCGGTCAGAGTGTCATCTTCAAAATCTACTTCTCCAGTGCCCTGCTGTTTGTTTACTTATTATATTAGTGTCTTGGGGTCATAGTTAGGATGTTCCAAGGTGGTTAATATTTCCCCCCATTTCTCCGCAATGGGGTAATTTCTGAGGCATTTCCATCCTTCTTATATTAACATAATGGGTTCGCCCCTGGTCCACCTGCCAGCATCCCGTTTCCTCCAGTTCAGTTGCGGCGATCCATCAGCTTTCTAGTGCATGATGATATAGCTTTTGGCTAGTATAAAGGATAGGTCAATAAACCTATTACTAGCTCTACTAGCTTTAGGTTTAGGGAATATCCCCAAAAGGCACACCACGTGGGCACAGCAAAGTTCCCCGTGCACCACTGTATTCAGCTCTTGCACTGTTTATTCCCAGTAATGTGTCGATGGCCCACAATGTCACACAGTGTGTGAAAAATCTACATTTATGGTGTCACATCTAGGGCACCTCTGTGTATCTGTCCCTAGCATATGATTCAATCATCTAGGCGTTAAGTATGTAGCGTTCAGATAATTAAATTCAATGTATTTGAACTGTGCATTTATAGAGACTCTATGGCCCTGATCACGAGAGTGCCGGTAAATTCCGACCCGTGTGTAAACCCTGTTTATGCACAGGTTGGAATTATGAGTTTGACTGTATTTAATGCATATGATCATTATGAGATGCATTAAATACCTCCACTGTCACTAGATTTCAGCAGGTTAAATCTGCAGTAATTTAACTGGGGAAATTGTATGATGTTTACTGTACTATGCGGATTTTGGTGCGTTAAACACCAAAATCCACATGTTATTCTCCACAAACTCATGCTAGGTGTTATATATCGCACATTATAAATAACATAACCCATGGTATCATTATTTATCATGTGCGATAAATAACGCGTAAGCTCGTAATCAGGGCCTAAGAGTGTATTCCTTCATTCTATCCCATTCCTCATCCGTCAGGGCCCTCCCAATACAAGTTACCATTTTGTTTTGGTGGCAAACATCAATTTTAGCAGTAGCGGCTCCTCGTGGGAGTGCTGCGGGGCGGTGGGGCGGGGCGGGGGGTAGTAAACTCTGGCTTACAGCCGAAGGGAGTTAAGTAAATAAAGAAAGAAAGAAAACGAATTACATTGCGTCGCTGCAACGCCAAATCGGCGATGCAGCGCACGCAATGTAATTGCAGCACTCCCACGAGGATCCGCTACTGAATTTTAGTCATGTCTATAAGTGATTTGTGAAACCAGGAAATCAGTTTGATGCAATTTCTCATGTTATATGTATTTGTAAAGCGCACTTTGACCGACCACCCTATGGTAGGTTGGTTAATGGAAAAGCCAGGTCTTTAGCTTCGTGCGGAATTCAAGAAGAGAGGAGGAGTAGGCTCTGATGTGGAGTTGGAGGCTGTTCCACACTTTAGGAGCAATGCAAGAGATTGCCCGTCCTCCTGATCTGGTTCTGTGTATGTGTGGGATGTTTGGTAGTAGGAGTCCTGTGAACCAAAGGTGTCTGGGTGGTTGATGGAAGGAGATGGTTCAGGTAGGTGGGACTAAGTTTTGTAATCGGGTGAATGTGTGTCTGAGGAGTTTGAAATGAGAGCATATGTGTACTAGGAGCCAGTGGAGCTCCCTGAAGTGTAGTGTGATGTGAGTTCTGTGTGGGATGTTGAGGATGAGTCTGGTTGCCAAATTCTGGATGGTTCATAGTCTTCTGGTGAGTTGCTTGGTCGAAGGTGTTCCTGTAGTCTAACTTGCTGGTCACTTCTGAGTGAATGACGATTTTTCTAGTGTTGCTTTGAAGCCATTTGAAGATCTTCCTCATCATCTTCAGGGTGTGGAATCAGGATGCATTGACGGCGTTGACTTGTGCTGTCATGTTCAGTTTGCTGTCCATGATGATTCTGAGGTTACTGGCATGAGTGTTGGGTATGGGTGCGGGTCTGAGTTTGGCCGGCTACCTGTAGGAGTTCCAGGGTGAAGTGTTCTTGTGAAGACCACTACTTCTGTCTTGTTGGTGTTGAGTTTGAGACACTAGGCTTTCATCCAGTTCGCGACTTCGGTCATGCAGGCGGTAAACTTGTTTCATGTGTGGGAGTCTTGTACAAGACGGAGAGTATGAGTTGTGTGTTGTCAGCATAGGAGAGGATGTTGATGTTGTGTGAGTGAATGATGTTGGCCAGAAGGATCATGTATGCATTGAAGAGAGTGGGCTGAGCAATGACTACTGAGGCACTACGCAGATGAGTTTGTTGGCTTCCGAGAAGTAAGTTGCCAGGCTGACAACTTGTGTACTATCTGTTACAAAGGACAAGGTCCAGTGGAGAGCGGGTCCTTGTATGCCAATAATGTGCAGGCACTTAATGAGAATATGGTGGGTGACAGTGTCGAAATGCTGCTGAGAGGTCCAGGAGAATGAGGGCTGCTGTGTCTTTTCTGCCAAGGATCATGCAAATGTATTCTGTGGCGCCTATGAGTGCTGTTTCTGTACTGTGGTTAGACCACAGTGTGGCGTCAAGGAGCTGGTGGTTGCTGAGGTTGTCAATGAGGTGTTGGTTGATTTGATTCTCTAAGACCTTTGCCGGGTATGGTAGGAGGGAGATTAGTCTGTAGTTGGAAAGCGTGGCTGGGTCAGTGGGTGGTTTCTTGGGCAGGGGCGTGACAGTGGCATGTTTCCAGGAGTCCGGCAATGTGGCATTAAGGATTGATGTTACTGCTTTGTTGTTCGGTGGGAGTCCTTTCGTGAAGGTGTGGGCAAGTGTCAAATGCGGTACCCGAGTGGATGTTCTTCATGTTACCAGCGGTGACGATGGTCCACTAGGTCAGGGTTCCTTCTTTGGCGTGATGGGTAGTTGCGAGAAAGGCAGGGTCAGCAGTTGAAGTTGCCATATATGGAGGTGATTTTGTTACAGAATAATTCAGAGAGCTTGTTGCAAAGGTCTTTCAAGGGGGTGATGTTGCTGGAGGCAGGATAGGGCATGGTGAAATCTGTGATGATGGTGAAGATTTGCTTGCTGCTATTAGTGCCAGCTTCAAGCTATTCTGCAAGAGCTTTGTGCTTTGTGTTCCGTATCTGGCGGTGGTAGTGTCTTAGTTTGAAGATGTCTTTATATGTGGTGTTTTGGTTTGTTCTCCATTTGTGCTTCAGTTACTTACAGTAGCGTTTCTTCAGCGTGAGTTCCTCTTTGTACCAGCTGGCAGTTGGGTTGCACTTGAGGGGACCCAGGGTGTTGGTGCATGCTGTGATCCAGCTGTTGAGGTTCTTGATGGCTTTCAGCAATTTCCTGCTGTGCTTGGGCTGGAGCGCGGAGAGAGCGAAAGCCCAATCCTCTTCTGTGCTGCTTTTCCACCTGAGTCCAGTGGTGGTAGGTCTGTGGTGGTGCCAGATAGGTATGCTGAAACTGATGAGTTTGTGGCCTGTCAAGGTTATAGTTGCTGGCTTGTCGACTGCGATGTTGCTGAATGAGGAGAAAATCTTGTCCAATAGGCATCTGGCGGTGTAAGTGGGTTCGATAACGTGTTGAGTGAGGCTGAGTAGCCAATGTTTTCTAGAAGGGCCGTAGAGTTTGGGTCGGTGCAGTCTTCTCTGTAAAAGTTAAGGTCTCTGAGGAGGAAGAAGGTGCTGGTGTTGATGTTGAGTGGTGCAAAGACTCTGCCGGGTCCAGCAGACTCGGGTGCAACTTCTGAGTATAGGGTCCTGGTCCTTGGAGCTGTACGACGGAGGGGAGTGGCAGTCTGGGGAACTAGGCTACCACTCCCCCTTAGCGGACTTCTTCAGCTTTTGTGTCCCTGTGCTGCAAACAGGATGACAGTCGGCTAACCCTTGGAGTCTCTTTGCTTTGACTGGGCTCTGGAGACGAATGCTTCTTGAGCAGGACACAGCAGGCACAGTTCCTTTCCTATGCTAGCCACCTGGTGCAGCAGGTGCAGTCCACGTCAGTGCAACATCTCTACGCCGGGAACTAGGTAAGCAGGGTAGTCTTTCTTCAGTCCTTCTTCCAGTCCAGTTTAGATCTGAGTTCTGGGTGTCCAATTTATGTACAGAAAATGCCCTCAGGTTAGGATGTGGTTGGTAGCCAATGGGCTACCAGGTTCCTTCCCCCCTGATGACTACTTCCTGGGAACTGTAGCATCTGGCTATCCCAGGATGCACCATTCTGCCAATTCCTAAGATGGCAGAACCCCTCTGCTAGCATCTAGAGCTCCCCAGCCCAAACCAGATGTGTGGCTACCAAGGCGGCTTCATGCCCCTGGAAAACTGGTTTGACAGCAGGTTCCCCTCTCCTTTCTAGGTGCCAACTAGTCTACCTCAACAATGTGCCTCAAAAATGATCTCCATTTGCCCTTCGAAGGCAACTTCAGCTGTGAAGCTCATTTTTTGGACCAAACACCTGTGTGGCCTCCTGCAGGAGGAAGGTAACACCTCTCTCCATTGTAGGCCGCTGGTGTCCCCTATCCTTTGAGTCATTAGCACATCTACCCAGGAGGGTAGAACGCTGTCTCGGGTTTAAACTCCATGTGCAACCGTTAAGGGCCCAAAGGATTGAAGGCAACAAAGTGGCAACTTTGAAAACGTTGCACACTGTAACTAGGTTACATTATTTTCAACTCAAGAACCAAGTCGGGCTTAATGTAATAAGTTGTTTGATACCTTGGAATATCAGCTTTGGTCGCACCGTTCGGGAGTTAGTATAGCTGAGGGGTCAGCGTGTAACCTTGCACTTGTCAAAGGGGCGACCAAATCTTTCCACAGTAAAAACAACAATTTTATGTTTTTACTGTCAGAACATATATGTAAAATACATGTTCTGCCCATGAAATATGCTGCACCCTGCCTTAGGGCTTGGTAGGCTTTCACATGTTTCAGGGGGACAGTGGACTTTGCCATGGCATTGAAATGGCAAAGTCGGGCTAGCACTACAGTTCAAAACTGCCCTTCCAGTCTGCAGTGTTGGACTGGGAAATGTTTTATGGTCCGGCATATCTATTCTTATGCAATTTACTTGTAATGCAGCACATTACCATACAGCATTCTTATAAAACCAGACCTATTGGCATTGCTACTGCTTGTTTTACTCGTCACCCCCTGAGTGGCACAACTAGTGCTGCAATCCCCTGGGTGGGGGACTCCCTAACTTACAGGCCCTTGGTATCATATACTAGGGACTTACAGGTAAGTTAGCCTATGCCAATTGGGTATAGCGAATGTAACTTACACATTTTAGGGGTCAATGCACTGGCACTGAGGTATGGTCAGCACTTCGAGAGTGGAAAAACCAGCAGCATCAGTCGAAAAACCTGGGGGTGGCCTTACAAAAAGAGGAATTTCCTTACAAGGACTATGAGCCCTAGAAAGAATTGTGGCAGGGCTAGAGCAGGCTACACCTGGGACAAATTGTCAATTTATTAATTTATGTATTTATTTAGTAATCTCTTTTTCATAAATGTATAGGTTTATGTATCACGCTGCTTATTATTTGTGCATTTATGTGGTTGTTTTGTATGTATTTATACATTTATGTATTGATTTTTGAACATACCTATATGTCTATTTGCTTTTGTATTTATATATGTAAGTATAGATGTGTTTATGTGCATATTTATATCTTTCTTTGGACAATTACATATTTATTTAGTTATTTATTTGAGTATCTATTTGTGCATGTTTTTATATATCTATGTATTTCTCTATTTGTTTATTTACTGATTTGTGCATTTATTTTTGTACGTGTAGGGTTTTGTAAAGCACGGACCAGGCCCAGACTGGCATCACAGGATGAGATACAAGATGACCTATGTGGCAAGGGTGGGGTCCTTTAAGGAGACTTCAAGGTGAGAAGTGAGGGGTCCAGATGGATGGGCGGAAGTAGGGGGATACAGGGGCGATGGCAGGACGGAAGGACAAAGTGATGGCAATGGCTCATTTTCAGGTGAGAGGGCACCAAAAGGAGCAAAACATGGGGCATGATGTACCCTCCCTCCTCACAAAGAGGTCAACTCTAGGGCTTCCAGTGTTACAATAAGGCCAGCGCAAACAGCTTCTGTATGGCAACACTTCAAATTGACACAACAAGGTAGTACAGTGCAAAACATGGTGTATATAATGGTGTCACATGGGTTTGGAAAACATTTACATGCCAAAATATAAATTTGCTTGTGGCTCAAACTATTCTTTTACCAGAACTGGTTTTTTACTCCGCTCACAGGGGCCACTTTATCCCAAACCCATTCCAGGTACAATATCAGTGCTTAATTTGAGCCAGTAGTTTCCACTGCTCAGCACCAACACTTAATTGTCAACACCGGCACTTTGACAGTCTGCCACATGGTGACACTGTTTGTCAAAATTAGAGATAAATACAACAAGAGTTGTTTATTAATTCAACATGCATTAAAATTGACTAATACTTGCCACCCAAGCCATTTTTATAGCTTTGGTGAATAGTCTGAATTGTTGCACTTATAGTGTGTGATGTTTAGTAGTTGTGTTGGTTCTGTCATGGACGGCGCTGGCTGGGGCAATGGGTGAAATGGCCCCCTGAAGAGGGCCCCAGCACTTAATCTTTTACAAATTAAACACTGAGTATACTAACTAATTGCACCAGCTTGGGGTGGCATTCAGAATTTAAAAATTGAAGGTAAAATATTTCTGCCTGGTATCTCAGCTGTTGACCTCTATTTTATTTGTTATGGGGGCCATTAGCTCCCAAAAGGTGAAAGGTAGAATAGATAGTGGGTGAAATATAGAGTCATATCCCTCTGGCAATAGAAGAGTTGTACCTGGAAAAGTACACTGACTCAGAAAGTTAACCACAATATTTTATGCCAAAACTGTGACACAACAATATTTATCACTCTACCCCATACCAGGAACGGCTCCTCCGTTATGGCGGAGGAGCGTTGCCCCCCCCCCCGCAGAAAGCCAGCAGAAGCAAAGGACAAAAATAAAATTGTAATAACATTTTTATTATCATTTTAGTTTTAGCCTTGCAGGCTGCGAGCCAAGAGAGGGGCGTGGCCTCCCATACTGACGCTGCAGCACCAGGGAGGAGGGGGGTAGTGGTGGGCACTGTCAAGTGCACATGATAGCTTGGACGGCCCTCTGAGGCTGGCCATACTGTCATGCGCCCTTAGCCTTTCTCCACCCAAGCTGTGTTGTACAGCTGGAGAAACCAACACAGGCTCCCAATCCATGTCTGAGCGCCGAACCGAGGAGCTCAGACCAATCCCAGCGCTGCTCACATTGTGGGAATAGTAGTGAGAGCTAGGAGCCTGTGCAGTGTGCAGAAGTTCCTGGACAGGACGCGAGAATGGGGAGCAAGGAGGTGGCCATCAGAGCAGGTAGGTTTTATTTTCATTATTTATACTTCTGGGTTTTGTTTTCTGTTCCCCCGCCCCACCACTTTGCAATACGAGTGGCCGCTACTGCCCCATACCTGGCAAAATCGGAAACTTATACATAAATAGCCCATTGTAAATCGTGGCTGCCCCCAAATCACTGCTTGGACCTAGCTAGACAAGACATTTGATTGTGTAAAAAGAAAAAAATATGGAACCCGCAAGACAATTTTAAAGCAGAATTTAAGTTAACTGCAGTAGACGGGATACCAATCCCAATGCATAACAATATGTCATTCTCTCACATAGCACCCAGAAGTACTATTCATCTGCTGTAGCAAATACGTTTGAGCGTAAATGAGAGCTTTGTGGTCCACGAGAAGAAAGAACTTTGCCCACTGGTCTGTGCATAATTTATAGAAAAATAATCACAGGGACTCACTGTAGAATGCTGGTTTTGCCAAATAGCAAGGCTGACTAGTTTTGAATCTAACTCTTTCTTCCACCATCCTACATATCCTGTCTCTTTGTCTCACAAGTACCAAGTCTTCTGCCATCAAACACATTCTGTCTCTCAAACTCATTCTTGTAAGTTAGTTTTCACCCCCTTTATGTTTTTGTCACTGTTTTTCTCTTTTTCTTTTCCACCCTCATCCTTCCCTTTTGAACGCTCTTGCTCAGGACCAAAGTCTGATGATTAAAAATATGTTTTGGTCCCTAAAAAAAGAGTACCGGTGCCCACCACTTGGAACCGTTAAACACTGAAAAAGCACTGTATGAAAAAAATAATTAAAGCACTCAATGATCCGTGACCTGACACAGCAGATAAACCCCATGCACCCTTCTCTGACACATCCAATGCTACTGTAAGGAACATCCTTGCATTGGGAATGTCCATATAGCGGGATTATCAATTCCCCTGTTACTGTATTAGGACTCTGAATGCATTAGACCATCGTTTCCCAAACTTTGGATGAGCTGATTTTTGGTGAGTTGCAAAAGTCCAAGCAATAAATAAAGATGCCTTTAAATTATGTATTTGTCTTGTCACATTTGCTGCACTTCAAAGGCAGTGGTCAAACGTCAGGCTATGTCCAGATCAGGGCTGGACTGGCCGTAGCGGGCACCGGCTGTTTCCCCTGTGGGCCACCAGGGTGGGGGCCGGTTTTAGGCCCCTGGGGGCCGATTTTGTTACCGGGGGCCAGCAATATCAGCCCCCTGTAACAAAATCGTCCGAAACCGGCCCTAGCAAACAGCTCGGCGCACCCCCCTCCCTCCCCACAGGGGGGCCGGCCGAGCAGTTTGCCAGGGCCGGTTTCGTTTCCCAGTCCAGCCCTGGCTATGTCTTCTTCTGACAAATTGCTGCTTATTTTGTTAACATGAAGATTGGTGTTTACAAACTTCTGTCACTTTGGAGTCAGAGAAAGAAAAGTAAAGTGAATTGTGTAACAATCTTGCTGGGGTACAGGGAGTGTGAAAGAAAAGGCTGGACACGCCATTTTTATGTAACCCACAACAAAATGTAAATATCTGTAAATGAAATGTACAAATTCAGCAGTTAGGAAAGGAAAATGAAGCACATTTTTTGTAATTTTGAAGTTGGATGGAAACAAAGATTTTAATAGGATCAACAAATCAAGGCTTTTCACTTGGTAATGCACAAATGATAAATATTCACTGAAACCTGATTTCTACATATCATCATTTGTGTACAGTAGAGTCTGATCAGTAAAACTATAGGTCCCTGCAAATTTAGTGGACATTTAAATGGAAAATGTGCTGTCTGTATTGTGTGCTACCACACGATGCCTTAGTTGTATAAAAAAAATTGCCCACCTCATGTCTGTTAAAGCTAGTTGGGTCGTAAATGTTTGTTGTTTTAAAAATTAGGTCATGGTTCTAAAACGTTTGTGATGGACTGCATTTGAGAATACCTTTATGAATGCATTTGGGAATGCGTATCTCTGGGCATAAAAGATGCCCGTGGGATTTCTAGTGGAATACCTGTGTGGGTGCATTAGAGGTCCCTGTGTGGATGTCTTAAGCATGAATGTGTGAATGGATGAGGAATGTTGTATGAGGGCATTAGAAGTGGAAGAGGCTTCACCCTGTTCCTCTATAACAAACCTGCAGGGTGGAGGGACTTTGTACATTCATATGTTTCCAGAACAGCTGAAGAGAACACCAGCACTTGGAGTAACACAAGTACTCAAGACAACTACAACACATTGACCACAAGGAAGAATTGCAGTTAGATCCTGTTACCCCAACTACAGGTTTTACGTTTAATAACATGGAACCCTAGCGATAGTAGGGATCCCTGAAAAAAGTCAGGTGACTCTAGTGCACACACCTCCCAAGTGTTCTTTGGTGTCAGATCTGTTCTCCATGCTGAGGATGGAGGGAAGTAAGGCAGAGGTGTCCTTGGGGTGACCTTCACTGCTCCTAGGTCCAGGTCCTCCTCCATTACCAGCTCCTGGGATCTGGCCTCTCTCCACATCCACTGATGATTCTCACCTGCTGGTTCTCTAAAAACACAAGGAAAGTGTGGAGGGGTGTGTCTTCTAGGAGGGGCGGAGCTAAGTAGCGATGCGCAACTTGTTTTAAGAAGTTTTGCAAGGTTATTTCACTTCCACCATAAAGTAGCCACAAGTTGGAAAATGGCGAGAGGTTTGGATTCGTCGGAGGTGGGTCACCTCAAAGAATCTACGTGCCTTTGGTTTCTTTTGGCTTCCAGAATCTCTCCCTGGTTTCTAAAAAAGAGCCGGTAATACCGCTGCAGCATTCCGTATCTACCTGCCCACCACCACGCAGGTAACGGAAGCTCTGGACTGGCCTCTAGTTCTTTAAAACACAGCTTTTGATCTCTTCACCAGATCCACCAAGGAAGCCACTGAAAAGGCTGTTGCCGAACTAGCCCATTTTTCAGGTTCTCTAGGGAAGGGTAGTAGTTTAGGTCAAGGCCTATTTTCGCCGCTACGCTGTTCTTTATTTTGGGTTCTTCATTATTGTGCACCTGATATATAATAAATAATTAGTCATTATGAATTTTTTTATTTTGTATGCCTCATTGTTGCACATACTCTTAACCCGTTCTTTACCCTCATACAGCCCCCATTGTTTTCCCCCTTTTTCCATGTACAGAGCTCCTCTCCATTACTCACCAGTTTGGTTTCAACTTTATAAATACGGAAGCACAAATATAAACAAAAAACACATATATAGTCCTGCTCCTTCGCACCCCTCATTCCTGCCTAGTGCCAATAGTACTATGTTGGTCAGAGGCACTATCACAATATTAGATTGTATTTGAAAAATCGGTATTCATCTGCCTAGGGGGTAGAAGTATGGGGGGCAGGGTCTAGGGGATTTCTAATTTGGGGAATGGTGGCTCTCAGCTTCTTCCTAACCTGGTATTTTAGGATGCCATACTAGCATGATTTGCATATATGTAAATCTATCCCAGAATGCATAGAGTTCTGCGCTCACATTACACAGAAGACTCATGGAGCACGCTTCTTAAGACTGCACTTTACCCAAATGGCCAGCGAGTGCCGGGGGACCCTTGGAGGGAATAGCCCCCCGTGCCTGCTGGGCTTGCAGCCCCCGGCCCTACCAGTAAGGAGACACCTGGTGGTGGCCTCCATGATTGAAAAGAGCAGCTAGCCTCTAGTTGACTTGCTGCTTTTGGATTTGGTATTCACTGCTTCCAGTCTAATTCGATTTGCCAGAAGTGCCCCTGAGTGCTGGAGAACCAAGCTCCCCACAGTTTCTCATAACTGACTGAAGGGGTCGATTTATGGCTCGCCAAGTGCTCTGTTGACCGAGAGAAATAAAAACAAGCCCCATCGTCCTCACGAAAAAAAGACTCCGCTGAAGCCCCCAGTCATATTTCAGTGGCCTGCGCGGGACAGGCTGTAACAATTGCTGCTGTGTCCTCTGCAGCCCTGTCGTGGAGCCTGTGCAAACAGCAGGCAGATTTATGCAGCAGCTACAGCCAGCTGCTGGCAAAAAGCAAACTTTCTTCATAAAATGTGAGGTTCTTTCATAGAGTGTGTAATATGGACTGGGCTTCAAGTGAGTCCAAAGAAAACAGGAGGTTGGAGGACGAGGCCGCCAGTGCACGAGAGCCCAAGGCTCCGCAGCCGAGCTCGCGCCGCTCTTACTGACGCTCTTAGCATCCTCGCGCGCAGTGGTTGGGCAAGAACTGTAACCTTGACGATATGTCTTCTCTCCATTCCTCAGATGACTCTACTCTTCTTCAGGCCACACAACATTACTATCTCCAAAGCCTTACACCCCCCCACTCAGACCAGTGCTGTCTTTTCGTCCTTCTTAACCAACTTCTTTCCCCTTGTAGAGCCAATCTGGCATTTCTTTCTGTTCCTCAACTACATCTGACTTTGCAGCTTTCTTTAGCTCCAAAAGTGCCAAACTTTTCTCATCCTGTGCTAACACTTCTTCTGCCTTTTCTCTCTTTCTTGTCTCCTGTTTGAACGCGTGACTTCCTTCTTTCTCTTCACAACACTAAAACGACTTCTGCTTCCTGTAGATGTCATCCTTTGGTCGTCCTTTCTATCTCTATTCTATTGTTTCATTTGTTGATCTGTCGCTTTCTTCTGGTATTCCTTTCCCTCCTTTGAGCATATTGTAATCTTTCCCATCCTTAAAAACTTCTCTTTGTCCATCATCTTTCTCTAATGTCTGCACCATCTCCTTTCTCTCCGAGCTCCTTCTGTGTGTAGTTTTACAAGTTCTCCTGATGAACCAAGGCGCAGAGCAGCACCCCTCACCGGTTTGCAGACCAGAGCCTTGTTCTAAAAGTTATACTTGATAATATCTCTTCAACAGTTAGAACCAGAGACTTGGGACCTGCACAATTCTTCATTTCAGTATCCTACCCAACCATCAACCAAAGTGCTCCAGAGTCAAGGAGGCTTCATAGACCCAACTTTTCATCTGAGATCCGGTACCCGGTATCCTGGCCAGTTGTGATCATGCACAGCCTCACCTTTGATGCTGTTGGGTGGTCCCTGGCACTGCGGACTTTACGTGGTACCCCAGTTCGCACCTGGTGCGTATCCTGGTGCGTTTCCTCCAGTCCTGCTCTGTCTTGGCTTCCCTTTCTTGGCTCTGTCCTGGATCACCCAATGTTTGAGTGAAATTCTGACCAAACCCCCTTTCTCCTGTGTGTTTATGGAAGTTTCTTGTCCTGGGCTGCCCTCTCATGTTCATTGACATCACTCTTCTTGTCTAAATTGCTTAAGTTTACCCATTTCTGTTTAACCTCTCCATTCATGCTTCCTTTCTCTTCAGCAAAGAGTAACCGCGGTGTGATTCCCTTGCAGGTGACAACTCTCAGGAAAAAGTTTTCAACCACATCTGCAATTACAGTACGTGCAGCTAACGCCCTCGCCATTCTAGGCCGCTATGACCGCCAGATGTGGGCTGATGTTTGTGCCATCATCGACCTCATCCCTGAGGATAGACGGATGGAAGCAAGGAAGATCTTGTTGGGAGGCGAGCAAACATTGTCGGAACCCATTGATTGCGCCACGGACATCACCTCCATAGGCTTCCATCAGTTAGCCAGCGCAGATGTCTTACGGGCCAAGAGTGGCTCATAGGATGTGGCCTGGAAACCGGGTTTGTCTCGGCAGGGATACTCAACATCCTGTGATTCTGGGCAAATTACTTAATGTCCCTGTACCTAACAAAAATAAATAAATAAATAATTAATGTGTCCGTCTGTAACGTAACTGGTGCTCATGTAAAGCGCTCTGATACCTTCGGGTCTAGTTCGCGCTATATAAAACTCCGGAAAACAAAAACAAAAAAACTCTCAAACCTGTACCTTCTCTTCTACACTTTCCTGGCAAATAAACTTTCATCCTTCCTCGTGATTTCTTTGGTCTTACCTATTAGTCTTCTCTTGTCCTTCGTCGCCCTGTCTGTTCTCCGCCCCATATCACTCTATGTGCATTTTTCATGCGAATCTTCTTTCCGCCTCCCCGCTGCAGCCCCTTCTCCACCTCTATTTCTTCTCTCTTCATTTGTGCTTCATGTTTGAAATCCGCTTCATCGCTTGGTTTCATTGTGAGGCTCTTCCCTGCCTCTGCTCTCTTGTCATTGCTTACCCCTAGCACCATAGTCTGCGTTCTTCATTTTAAGTCTATCTTGATCTCTATCGCCTGCCCTCTCTTCTCCTAAGCTTGCTTTTATTTCCTTTCATTCATCGCCTTGGCCGCTAAACATTCAAACTTCCTTCTCCTCTCTTTTCGATCTGTTCTTTTTTGGCACTCTTTGCTCCGTCTCTCTAAATACCCCCTTGCATCTTCTTTTCATTCTGGTCAATTCCCGATGCGAATGTTAGCACTTTATAATTGTAACTCTTTCTTCCAGTGAGTAGGAACTCTTGTATGGAAGGATGAGAGGCTGAATCAGCCCTGCCAGGATTTGAAGTTTTGAATTACAGATGACTGCATGTTTCAGTGGTGATTTTTCAACTCACTGAACCATCCTGCTGGCTCTATTTCGGACCTCTGCCTAGCTGCTGGGGTTGGAGTGACCACCACCTCACTCCAGCTCATTGCGGGCATTGTCTCCAGTACTGAACTTTTCATCTAAAAATCACTGTTTTCAGGTGTCTTAATTTAAGAAATTAATGAGAAACAAGACTACAACACCCAGAATGCATTTGTCTATCACATTTAAGTCCAGGACTGGAATCAGTGCCTATAATGACCTGGATGGAGGTGGTCACCCTAGTTGGTGCACTACCCTCAGCTAAGGCCGTTTAATTCTTCTGCCCACCTCTGCTCCTCCCCCCTAATAATCCAATTAAAGGTGCCCAGAGCTGAGGCCCAGCCAGGAAAGTGCCATATGCCAGGAACAGTGCAGGGCTCTTTCGGCTCCAGGTGAAGTGACAATTTCCTGACCGTTAATAAACACTATAGGATGAAGGTCCACCTGCCTGTAGGTGTACAGATTAAGGACTGCCAGATTCCTCCTAGGTGTCAGAATAAACATTGAGTAGGTATATTCTTACCATTAGGTTCAATAGATATATATTTTCCTTCTTAGGTTTGTCTTGACATGAGGACCGCTGAAAATATGCGCGCCCGAGTGTGCAGCGTTTTCTGCATGATTATGGATTTAAAGTGCTTGCCACAAAATCCACCAAGTGCTGCATAATTTACAGACTTAAATCAAAAAAGTACCAAAAGTTACTGACAGAAAGTGCTACATGAGGTGCTGCACAATGCAGACCCTATGCAAACGTTACCTGGTCACCTTTTAGTTACTGATTGGTGTGTTCAGGTGTGCTAATGAGGTGAAACATTTGTCCAAACAGTGTGTTTAAATGTCAAAATAGTGAAATAATACTGTCACAAAATGTGTTGCATTACCCTGCATAATGTGCCTTTTCCTGCCCTATAGTTTAGTGCTTCCGGCCACAGAGTTTGGTCCTCCATTGCCGCATGATTCCAGTGGCCCCACTTGGGGTTGGCCTGTCCATGGGTGTTACTTCTGGATAACTAATCCAGAGATGGCACTTGCTTCTTGTAAACCCTCTGGGCTGCATTTTATGCAGGTGATTTAAGCAATCTGGTGCCAGCTCTTTTAAAAATATGTGTATTTTTAGTGTTTGTTGTTGGTTGATTGTGAGATTATGATTTTATGGGAACACAAAGACTAACACTATGCAAATAGCATAGTTGCCACTCAAACCTGGAGCAAGAATGACATCACAAAGAGCTGCCATTAACCAGGGCCACTGGAATTATGTGGCCGGGGAAGGTCAAATTATGCGGCATTTGAGCTTGAAGCAACATTTTTTATAATAATCTGCAGATAAGGCAGCAGATGATGGAGTACATGGCAAATGCGGCAAATCTATAATTATGCGAAAGGCGCTGTGGCCGCACAATCACATAATTCCAGTGGCCCTGCCATCCTCTTTGCAACTTTCACAAGAAGCGAAATACACAGATTTTGCAAGCGTAACGGTACATTTTGCTCAGGCCCCCTCCTCACACGGTGACATGTATTTGTGGGTTGGCGGGGTTCCTACTCTGAAACTGCCTTCTTTCTTGTTGCTCAACGGACAGGTGTGCACCATATCCCCTCTCGGTGCACAGTGTTGACTGCTTCATTTAACAAGTTAGAGGTACCTCCGTAGATGCAGAATTAAATAGGGTTTCTTCTTAGGGGCTATGGCCCCACGAAGAGGGTGCTTATCATGAGCACTCACTATAGTTATTTTGTAAGTTCCTTAGCGAGGAGAGTTTCCTTTCAGTTTTGTCTTATTTTCCTTCGTTTGCGCTTCACATGCGCGACAATCCTCTCTTTATCGAACCAGCCATCATCAAATTAACATACTCTGTGACCTGAACAGGTACCACCTTTACTGCTACCCCTTTATCATAATTCTGATTTCTGTGGTTCTCTTCACCTTACTTGTCCAATTTCCAACCTTTCCCTCCACTGTAGTCATCGCTCCACAACCATATCTGATGTAACATTATTGTGACCACAAATCTACCATCCATCAACGCACACAGCAACAATGCAGAGGAGTTGTGATCAGTAATGGGATATGTCATGAATTGGACGACTGAGACCACTTTCTTGCAGAAACATTTTCAAGGCCACAATGGGAAACTGAACCCCGGTATCCAACCCAGAGGCAAAGCAGTCGCACAAATGCCCAGTCTGCAAAACATTGATTTCTACTTCAATGCTAGGAGTAACCACAAATATTTATTCCGCCTAATTCGAAATATAATCCATTTTTATCAGTGCATGCCACTGGATAGGACCTGAAATGGCAATTCCTGGCAGATCAACCTGACTCAAAGGAGTGAGTTCTGGACATCAGACTACACTGTATAGTGGTGCACAAAGAGAACAATATGGACACCCTGCAGTTGCCGAAGTACTCCATGAACAATATGCACTTTCACTGTAAGTTAGTGCAATACTGGATTGTGCCACGGAGAAGGGTGGAAATACAGAACTGTAAGAAGTTGTGGTAAGCTTGACAGAGGAGGCCGGTGGTTGTTTGTGTCTCTGCGGTTGAGTTCATTCCGGTTGAGTTCAGTCATGCAGAATGCATACCCAGGGTCCATCTCACATGTGGTGGTCTTTGCCTGAGGGCAGGTGATGCAGCTGTGCAGTCGACAGAGACATAGCACTAGACCAGCCAACAGACATGCAACACAGACGCATGGTGGTCATCTGAAGTACAGAAATATTACCTGGAGCTAGGTAATGCACTAGCAAGTGGTTGCACACCCTGACAGTTGTTTACACCACCAATGTTAGCATTACAACTGGATCCATAATATTGTGCATCATCTTTAACATATTTTCTTATGGAGCTGTTCATAAATTACCTATGTAAAAAGTAAATTTCTGGTTGTTGCTCCAGTGGCACTAAAGAATTCTTCTCTTCTCCATCTCCACCCAAATTTAAAATTTAAACGGAGGAGAACTGGAGACTGGGCATATGTGGCTGATAAAGCGAAACATGTTTAGTATGGTCATACCAGGGAGAATTAGGAATAAGACTGAATCCTAGGGAAGAACCTTCTTTGTATGTAATTAGTGAAGAGAATAAGGGGACACCCTTATTAGCCGTTATTCAGATTTGAAAAATACATTACTAGCTTTTTCAGCAATGAACTAGGAAAGTTTGAACATTTCAAACACAAAAACAAACATATTCAGGATGCTGTACCAGTAAAGCAGCAGATGAGGAATGTCATTGAACTGCAGGGGTAAACTAAGAGGACTTCTGGAAGATCTGTGCAAGAAGCATATAATTAAATCTACTAAGAGCTCTGATTTGCTTTCACCAGTTGTAATTTCATTTAAAAGCACTGGTGTCTTAAGATTGTGCATAGATTTGAGGTGCTTAGATAAAGCTATCTGGATATAATTTTCCTTAACATATCTACAAGAAATGCTTGCTTCCATGTCGGGTGCTGAAGACTTCTCTAAAATAGACATGACACACCTACCATGAAATTGAGTTGGAGGAAGGTTTGAGACATTGTACTGAATTTATAAAGTAAGAGGAGCATGCCAGTATAAAAGAATGCCATTTCAGTTAGTGAGTGTTTTCCCAGTATTCCAGAGATTAATGAGCAAAATGCTGAAGGACTTGATGAGCAAAATCCTTCCAGGGTGACATTTGTGTTTTTGGGGAGAATAGGGTGGAACACAATGCACATTTGAAAGAAGGACTATCAGTTTTACAAAATGTGGGGTGACATTCAAGCACAAGAAGTGTAGATTTGACCAACATGAGGTGGATTATTTAAGACATATTGGGCCAGATGTACGACCGTGGAAATAGCGCCTCGCAAATTGCGAAGTTTTTTGCAACTCGCAATTTGCGAGGCGCTATTTCCAATGTACAACAGTGTATTTCACACTGTTAGCGATTCTCAATGAGGTCGCAAATTGCAGAGGCTCATGAATATTAATGAGCCTCTCGCAATTTGCGACCCCATTGGGAATGGCAGGCCCTCCCAGGTTTGGTGGCCTGCTGGGCTCAGCAGACCACCATGTCTGGGACTGCTTTTAAATAAAGCAGTTTTTTTAATGCAGTCCGTTTCCTTAAAGGAAAACGGGATGCATTTAAAAAAAAAAATTGAAACGTTTTCGTTTCATTTTTTAAGGGCAGGCAGTGGTCCCGGGGACCACTGCCTGCCCTTAAAAAATATTTTCCCCTGCATTTGCAAAGGGGAAGGGGTCCCTTAGGGACCCCTTCCCTTTTGCGAGTGAATTACCACCCTCTTAAAGAGGGTGGTAATTTGCGAGTGTTTTGCGCCCACAATTGCGGACGCAAAACATTCTTACATAGGGTTGCGCTCGCTATTAGGAAGGGAACGCCCCTTCCTAATAGCGAGTCGCAAAACCCTATTTTGCGAGTCGCAAAAAATTGCGAGTCGTAAAATAGGGTTTGTACATTCCCCATGCACCCGTTTGCGCATGCAAAAATGGTCGTACATCTGGCCCATAATTTCCTAAGAAAGAGTGCACCTCAAGAAAGGTCATGTTGTTGCAATTGTCAAAGCATTAGAACGCCAACAAAAAAACAATTATTTTCATTTTTGGGCTTGACTGAATTTTAGACTCTTTTGATTAGTAACTATGCGAGCTAAAAAAGAACCTCCATGCAGATTGCTAAAGAAAAGTGCTACATTTATATGAGGTCAAATAAAAAAAGAATGTTTTGAAGGTATAAAACATGAACTTGCACAGGCACCATGTTTAAATCCATTTGTAATAGGAGAACAATGTGTGATTCTTGTGGACACAAGTGGTTACGAGTTGGGAACTTACTAATGCAGAAAGGAAGGGGAGAGACTCATATCTTGAGGGCTTACATCCTGCTGAAAAAAAGTTTCAGTGATTGAAGGCAAATTGTATTAGGACTTATATTTGGGGTATGAAGTTCATGATCATGACGAACCACAAACACTTATTAAAAATGTTAATTCCAGAAGATGGGAAGCATCTGACAGCACACAAGGCAAGGTTAGCTTCCAAGTTACAGCCGCATCATTACTTTGTTAAATATGTGCTTGGTAAACTGAACAAACAATCAGATAGGCTGTGGAGATTACATTTGGAACTATGATTTTCATAGAGTAACAAGTTAGATGAAGAGTGTGAAGTTGCATTTACATATGAGGATGTATTGGCAGGTGTGAGTTCAGCAGAAGTGATTTAGGGGCTCATTACGATGGCGGGCGGAAGCACAACCGCCGTGCTGGCGGATGCAAAAACCACCAGTTACCGCCGGCACGCAGCAGTCCACACGCCCGCCCAATTACGATGCGAAAAGTAGGCCAAACACCGCCGGCAAGCCAGCAACACCGTCCGCCATCAAAGTGCGCCCGTACACGTAGCGGCGCAGCTCAACTGACACACACCGTCCAACGAAACACGTCCCGCCCGGCGCATAAATTACGATGCCGCAAACAAACGGCTCCCACGGCCAAGAGATACCGTATGACAAACCGAAGCGGTAACACGGACGCCGAGCACGGACAACGAAGAAGCGGCTCCCCCGAGCATGAATCCAGCACTGCAGGCCCTCCCCATGCTCCTGCTGATGCACCACCAAGGACGCAACGTACCGCGGAGACGCAGGTAGGCACACACACAACAAGTGCACGCAAACAGCGCACACAGTGCAAGAGGCGGAAAAAGCGGACAACCCCCCACCAGCGCATGTACACTACACATCCACCATTGCATCCACATATGACACACAGGCCAAATCGTAACATCGCGTAACACATGTGTACACACCACCTGGGACTAGGAACCAACAACCCCGTCACGGCCCCAAAGCGGCGATGACGCCGCCACACATGCGCACAACGCAGAGGCCAACCGCAGCGCCATGCATGCGTCGCACACAGACACAGGGACACAACCAAGCAGCACACACATCAGCCCCACCCCGAACGCACATGACACGTGACAGGCCTGCCACAGACATGTCCCCAACGCCCAATTCACGGACAACACCCAACGCCACACAACCGACGCACACATGTCAGTGAAGACACGCAACAGCAGGACACACCCCAGTGTAACAAACATGGCGTAGCACACAGCGGCGGCAACACCAACTAGGAGAAGCAGGGCCCCTTCGGGAAGAGGAACGCCAGTACCACACTGAAACACCCATACCACCCTGCACATATGAACAAGACATATAAAACGGAACACCAAAGAGCCCGGGGACCGACAACAGGTGGCCCAAGAATAACATTCACACACAAGGCCCAACGCAGAGCGGAAAGGCAGCCTGCCGCCCACACAAGGGAGAGCAGACAGCACTGAATGACCTTCCATTCCAACTCCGAAACCACAGCCCTACGACAGAAGCCGGTGAATACAGCCATTGTCCAAGAATAGACCAACACAGGCTTGCCGAGGAGACCGACCACAGGGCAGATAGCGCATATCACAGAAGCACACAACGGACGGGGAAGAAAGAAGAAAACACTCCCCATGTCGGCCACATGCAAGTTAATTGGAAGGAGTCACACATCACTGACCTTGAACTGTCTGAGAAGCATGTGGGAAGAGGGCCCGTGTCCTCCAAACAAGCCAACAGAACACAAGTCCTGTCTCCCTACGACTACACAGAGCTCACAGCAACCTCGGAGCGTGCACATTGCAGACTGCACACACAGCCGGAGCACGCCACCACAACGCACCGCTGCGAAATGGCAACCGCAACACACCTACCCAACTACGCCGAACAGCTCAAGCTGTACAAAACCAACCTGTTTCATACATTGGGATGCGATCTCCTGTCCCTGCTGAACGTAAGTTACCGACTGACTTACCGCATCACATTGTTCAGCTGCGTCATGCCCGTCTTCTACTGTCGGAGGTGTCCCTACCAGCATCCCGTGGAGATATGCCTCTCCAACCCGGCATGTCTGAAGGCGGACCTGCTACCACTACTCCTCCCTCTGGACGCACACGACAGGGCCTGCTCTGCCTATGGGGGCATGGCGTATGTGGCCAACATCGCACCCGCACTGAAATGGGACCACTGTGCCTCCACATGACGGATCATCGAGAACAGCTACATCGAATGTCACCCAGCATGCCCCATCATGGTCCTCCAAGGGACAACTTACGAACAACACCTTGACAGCCACCATCCGCTACATTGGCTGGCAAACATGTACACCACCAATGACATGGAAGCCCTGCTGGACGGCATCGCATACCTGACAACCTGTAAATTCGTCGGACCACAACGCAGGTTCCCCGATTGACCTATGATGTCCAACCCCGCACCCATGCTTAGCTTCCGCACGGACTGGCCAGTCACCACCACAACAGCCATACCAAACGACCGGCAACTGTAACCACACCATCAACGACATCGCCATGACATCGGATATGACCGGGACATGCACACTGTTCTCCATCACATCCAGGAACACCGCATGCATCGTGGGAGGCAGTGGCATGGGCTCTGTGTATCGCACCCACATGGACGGAACTGCACGAACAACCAGGACACGACAGGGATCCAGCGCCCATGGACACACACACCGCTCAGTGGACATGAATAGGTCGCCTGGAGTCTGTGGGTGCTGCACCCCTCCCATCCCCGCCCCGGGAATCCCATACCAGGACCTTTGCATGGACGACAAGTGCATACAACAACAGCACGACCCCAGTGACTGTGACATGTCCAGTAACCACCACAGTGCAACAACAAGTGGCACGCCGCTGCATGCACGCAAGCACATGCCCTGATGTCATCTCACATGCACGCGTGCATGAGGAACAACCGCAGCAAACCTGTCACATGGAACTGAGATGGACTGTGCCCATGATGCCAAGCGGTCTGGTAGGCTACATGTATACCGTCTGTGTCAAAGTCCGCAGCTCCGCAGCTATACGTAAATGTACATTAGCACAGCCTTGGCCAAGCAGATGTCACTCTGAAGCCCACATCCCACATGCAACAGCCAATCACATGTAACCCCACACCCTATCCCATTTGCAATCATGCTCAGTATATCCTCAACATGTATTCCGCTGCCAGTAGTGTCCACTGTACTGCATCACAGAGGACAGAAGACTCAATATAATGTTTGAAACCAAAACTGTCTACGCTGACTCATTTCACAAGTACGAATGAGAGAGGATGAGAGTATGTGAAGTACACGGCAGTCGTGACATGACCATGTAGTCCACTGGTATTGGATGTCAACGCAAATGAGTAGCACAACTGTGGAAGACAAACATGTGTCGTGTGAAGTCGTATGGACGCAGTGCTCAGGTGGGTGGGTGTGACGGGTAAGTGCGCACATGCCAAGTTGGAGCACGCCGTGTTGGGAGGGGTCATGAACAGTACACCACCGCTTCCCTGGGCATTGTGAGAGGACACCTGTCGGGGGGGAGTGAACACGTGTGTGCACAGCAGCCGGGCACACGTACAAAGCGGTACCAGGCGCACCTCAGCCCACCCTCTGTGGACAAGCTGGATCCTGTTGTGCGCCCGCCATGCCCCTTGACAAGGCACACACAGCCCCAGTCGACCAGGTGTAACCCCAACATAGTCAATCCGCACAGGCGATACAGGGCACGGGATGGCAGTGGAGCATGGTGTGTGAGAGGTCTCCTCGCGCTCCTCCTGGTCATATCACGCAGGCAATAGAACCTCAACGTCTAGCATGGCACAAGTCAAATGGAAGTGTAGGGGGGACGCACCACAGCACGAGCAGCACTGACGTCACGGGAGGTGGCTCGCACCATCCCATCCATTGCCCATCATACCAACCACGCCACATGCCATTGCGACTAAGTGCAAGCGCGTGCGCCACCACCCCCGAGCCCTCCCCAGAGAGGCCAAAGAGTGAATGTGTGGGCCATCAGCCACAGACGGACGCGGCCTGGCCGCAAGGGCAGCCACAGCCACTGGGTGTCGCAGGTGGCGGATCCGGAAGGCGAAGACTGTGATGCATAGTCCATGCAGGCCGGGTCTCCATTTGGGGCACCACGCAGGTGGACGGCGTCCCGCCACACATCATACCCTGAGACAGCCCACTCGTGCAACTGGACCCACACATACACTCCTTGCCCTCTCTGGTGCGAGCTTGGGGCTGCCTGTGCAAGCGCTAGCCTCGCAGGTGAGCATGCATATTGGGGAGCGAGGGGAGGACATGAGGGCTGGGGCGAAGATGACTGTATCACTGTCAGTTAGTACAAGGGATGACCCAGATGTGGAAAGGAAGAGACGTGTCCCGTGTGTACTGCAACTAGTCGCCAATCCAACTACCCCCATGTCCGGAATGTAAGCCCGCACCTAGGCCCGCCCATCCGCCACATCGAACATACCACCAGCACGACAACCTTCCCATTCGAAACACTGACTGGGGGTGGCGACCAGTGAACAATCATGTGTAGCCTACCCACGCGTACATGTGGGCCCTCCATGATCCATGTCACCTGCGGCAAAGTCATGACATGCGCAATGAGGGAAGTGAGGAGAGCTGTCCGCCCCACGCGCAGAAGGTGCATCAGCTCCACAGACCCAGCAGCGAGTCCAGCAGGGGTCACATGTGCAGGGGCAGCTGTGCCTGGTGTGAAGGCACATGCATATAGACAGCACATCGACCAATGTGTAGTCTGCCCACATCTACAGTCCATCATCATGCGGACATAGGAATTGAACACAGGGCAACACATCTTCAGTTGGTGCACCCACCGTGACCAACAATGCGCAATCATCGATGTACCCGCCCTGTGCATGGCCCCCCACCCAACGGAGGCACATCCAGTGCCACCATCCCACACACACAAGCCTTCCACGGAACATGCTGTGTCCAATGGTCAGTACAGAGTCAGCGCCCATCTGGTGGATCCTGAACAGGAGACACATGCACACACATGCCAGCTCCCACTATGTACGTCTGCCACCTGGCACGTGCAATGTAACCTCTCACCTGTGACGTGTGACTGCAAGCACACAGCCGTCTTGGCATGGGGCTGTCAATGTGGACACCTGTCAATGTTTCGGGAGGTGTGATCCGTACAGTGCTGTACATAGGGTGCAGTGCTGACACCTACTACTGTCTCATATCCCCTCGTGCCACAGGTCCCACTTGTTTTGGCCGCTCAGCCTGTGCCCACATCGTCGTCGTCGTGTGCCATACTCATCCAGCCGCGGAAGCAGTTCCATGCTCAGCAGACATTCATGTTGCCGTGGCGTTGCCGCTTGACGGATATGCAGTCAGTCCCCATCAGCACGCCCCGCAAGTCATTGGGGCCTAGATCCCCATGTGCATGCACATGGCAGTGGTTTGTATCACTAGCCATTGCCATTGTTGGGAGACCTGTGTAAGTGTATTGTGGCCGTGCCGTCCCAGCTTGACAGCTGGGCTGTGGCTCATGTGCTTGCTCAGTCATGTCAGTGATGTGTATGCGAAATTGCTATGTGTCGTGTTGCTTTGACATGTGTCCTCTGCCATTGTCCCTAGGCGGAGACCGAACATTGACCGCCCATACCAATTGCTGGCGGACATGGACGATACAGAGGTTATTAGGAAGTTTCGGCTGGACAGGCCAACCCTGCATCGACTGTGTGCCATGTTAGAACCCCATCTCCGTCCCCGCAGGGTGTATCCGACTGCTGTCACCCCCACGGCTAAGGTGATGGCCGCCATGCATTTCTTCGCCACTGGGTCATTCCAGCACACAGTGGGCATTGGAGGAGGGATGTCCCAGCCCATGTTCAGCAAGGTGCTGAGGGATGTACTGGCAGCCATGATGCTGTACCGAAACAGGTACATCCGCTTCCCCAGGGCTCGTGAATTGGCGGCAGTGAAGGGTGCATTCTATGCCCTTGGCAGAATCCCACACGTCGTTGGAGCCATTGACTGCACACATGTCGGCCTTGTTCCACCACAGGCCACTGAGCACCTGTACCGCAACAGGAAGCACACGCACTCCCTGAATGTGCAAGTGGTGTGCCTTGCGGACATGGTGATCACCCACGTGTGTGCAAAGTTCCCAGGCTCGGCCCATGACGCACACATAATGCGCAACAGCATCTTGCCACGACTGATGTCCAATATGCAACAGGATCGTGGCTGTATTGTCGGTGAGTATGTGGAGTGGTGTAGCGTGCTGGTTGTGCGATGCTGTCCCCTGTCCAGTTGGAATAGCAACGGTTCTCTGTGTCCCTCACACCCAGGTGACTCTGCGTACCCGAATGGGGCATGGCTGCTCAGTCCATTGAGGAATCCTCGCACCCCCGCAGACGATCGCTACAATGAGGCCCATGGGAGGACCAGACGTGTGGTCGAGCGTACCTTTGGCCTCCTCAAGTCCAGGTTCAGGTGCCTGGACCGCACCGGGGGTGCGCTGGCGTACTCCCCACAGAAGGTGTGCCGGATAGTGGTGGCGTGCTGCATGCTGCACAATCTGGCCATTCGGAAGCAGATCCCCCTCATCGTGGATAACGGAGATCAACCAGGGCCCCAGCCCGCAGACCAGGACAGCTCGAGTGAGGAGGACAGCGGAGAGGAGGAAGCTGGTAATGTGCGGCAGCAGCTCATCGCCCGCTACTTCACTTGACGGTGAGTGTCCATGTACGACGGCTGATGTGGCTGTATCTGTGCAGGTGTGTGTGTGCTGTGTCAGGGTGGCCGTTTGTTCACTGCGTGCTGTGTGTCAACGCTCCATGGCCAGGGTAGTATGCCACTGTTGGTGGCTGTGGCATTGTGCCCTATTGCTCTGTGCGATGTGTGTACATTGCTTGTAGTTGTTGACATGTACTGTGTGATGGGTGTGTGACACACTCATTGAATGTGCTCCTGTTCTGTCTCCCACCCCTAGGTCCCTACAGGTCCTCCGGATTCCATTGCCATGCCACGCATCAGGTGCCTTT
The DNA here is from genome assembly GCA_963921515.1 of Calotriton arnoldi. Taxonomy (NCBI): domain Eukaryota; kingdom Metazoa; phylum Chordata; class Amphibia; order Caudata; family Salamandridae; genus Calotriton; species Calotriton arnoldi. The sequence goes on from CAWUFW010009161.1 coordinate 785,229, forward strand.
CCGCCCAAGGTGGCCGTTGTATTCCGTACAAATAAAACACAGGGCACAAACAGCAGTTAGTGTAAAAGGTGCATTTATTTCAAACTGTGACATGTGATTGTGTGTAAGGTGATGACAAAAGTGGTGCGTGCAGTGACAATGAGCTGTCGGTCATGGCTGCGTGATGCTCAGGGTGTACCCACTGGTTCTATGTCCATAGTCCAACACACACATGCCATCCAGATGGCTGTGTGGAGTGGGATCGTAGTCCAAGTCAATGCAGTGGCTGGTCAAGGAAGGCTGGCGGAAGGCTGGCTGGCTGCCTCACTTGTGTTTGGAGCGTGCGAAGTCCTCCCGGGAGATCTGTTTCCACTTCGGACGGCCCCTTCCACGTTTGCGAGGGGGTGCCTACTTGCGACATGCTGGTGGTTGAGGTGTGCTCACTGGCTGTGGACGCAGGGGAACTGGACACTGCTGCTCGACCCTGCGCCCCGGCAGGTGGTGGCGGAGGGGAGCTGCTGTCCCTGGCTGTGACCTCACCGCCACCACCAGCTGGCCCATGAGGTCCACGAGTTGGCCCATACGGGCGTCCATGGACCTCAGCACCCCCAGCACCTCACGCGTGTCTGAAGCAGACCGGACCCATTGTCCTTGGGCCTCTTCATAGGCCCCAAGGACTCTGGCCATTTGAGGCAGGGCATGGCTCCCAGGGGAGGCTGGCGTTTCCCTGACCCTGCTCCTCCTACCAGTCCTGCTGCCACCGGCCTGCCCACTAGCCACATTGCTCACCACGGTCCTCGCTGTGGCTCCCAGGAGTGGATCCAGTCGGCCGGGCCACCACCTGCGCTGGGGCTGGTGCCAGCGAAGACGTGGTGGTGGTGGCGGCGGTGGTGGTCGGTGCGGCGATGGTGGCGGTTGCGGCAGTGGTAGTGGCCACAATGACCGTGGGTGTGGCCGCAACGACAGTGGCAGCAGGGGGCTGGGAATGTTCAGCAGCCCTGGATGATGGGTTGGTGGGTAGGAGGGTCCTGGGGAGCGGCTGGGCCCTGCCACACCAGATGGGCCTGCTTGGTGGTCCGTGTCCGAAGAGGAGGACAGATCCTCCAGATCCGTGTGTCCTCGTTGGAGGCTTGTAGGCTGGCTGTGCTGGCTGCTGGCTCCATCCCCAGCATCCAGCAGTTCGTCACCTGTGGAGAGAATGAGATTTGTTATTGTGTTGCACCTGGTGAAGTATGTATTTGTCGTCTGACATTAACAGTTCGTGCAATCTCGTACATGGGTTTCCCGGAGGCGTGTGTGTGGCTGTAGCATCTGTAGTTGTGTGTGCTTGGCAATGGGACTGTGTGCTGTGCACATGTGGCATGGGACGGATTGGCCATGCCGATGGGTGTGTTGCTGTGCCCCTACTTATTGTGACTCTGGTGTATGCGGGCTCCTGGCCCATCCTGGGTCTGGTTTGTACTTTGCTTTTGGTGTTCAGATGGGACGCTTAGGAACGCATATGGCAACATGGGGGCCATGCCCCAGATTCGCATTTGGGAGGGAATATGCTTTTGGGGTTCAAATGGAACGCTTAGGAACGCATATGGCAACATGGGGGCCATGCCCCAGATTCGCATTTGGGAGGGTATATGCTTTTGGGGTTCAAATGGAACGCTTAGGAACGCATATGGCAACATGGGGGCCATGCCCCAGATTCGCATTTGGGAGGGAATATGCTTTTGGGGTTCAAATGGAACGCTTAGGAACGCATATGGCAACATGGGGGCCATGCCCCAGATTCGCATTTGGGAGGGAATATGCTTTTGGGGTTCAAATGGAACGCTTAGGAACGCATATGGCAACATGGGGGCCATGCCCCAGATTCGCATTTGGTAGGGAATATGCTTTTGGGGTTCAAATGGAACGCTTAGGAACGCATATGGCAACATGGGGGCCATGCCCCAGATTCGCATTTGGGAGGGAATATGCTTTTGGGGTTCAAATGGAACGCTTAGGAACGCATATGGCAACATGGGGGCCATGCCCCAGATTCGCATTTGGGAGGGAATATGCTTTTGGGGTTCAAATGGAACGCTTAGGAACGCATATGGCAACATGGGGGCCTTGCCCCAGATTCGCATTTGGGAGGGAATATGCTTTTGGGGTACATGCTGTGAGCCATGGGTGCCGAACGTGACATGTGTTGTGGCAGCATGACAGTGCATGGTTTGAGGTGTGTGCATGCTTGACATGGCCTGCATATTTGCTGTCTGTTGTGATTACTGGACATGGCATTGGACGCATCGTTATGAGTGAGTGATGGTTGTGTGCCAGCCAACGTATTGCAGTTGTCCCATCTCCTTGGTGTGCGTGCTGCCCTGTGCCATGTGCATCACTGCAGTGCTCGGGGGGTGTGGCCCATGTTGTGTGTTGTTGCTCACAGTGTGTCGTGCGCTTCATTGACTTCTGGCACATGGTTGGTCATGGGCATGTATCTTAACGTGACTGCTGTATGTGTGGCAGCTGTGCGGATGACATGCCTTTCATGAGACTGGGGCTGACGGATGGGATGGATGGTATGTTGTATGTGCATGGTGTGTCTGTGTGTTTGATGGGTTCAGAGGTGTTCGTGTGCATTTATGTTGTTCCGCTCTGTTGCGTCTAGTGTTGTTTGTCTTACATAGGCGTAGTTGTGGGGTGTGTGGTTGACAGGCAGTAGGAGCTACATGGACAGGACTTCAATGGTGTTTCGGTTGTGTGTGATGAGTTGCACAGTGGCTGCCGTGTGGTACTATATTCAGTGTGGCTTGTGCATGCAGACGTGGCTCCTTGGGTGTTGCTATGTCTGTGATGGGTCATGTGGGGTGTGAGTCTGTTGTTCATGTCCGTGTGCACATTGTTCACTTGTTCGTGACGGTGGGCGGTGCTGCGTGTTCGTCTGCTACGTGACATGTCCCATGTGTTGGTCGTGTTCCGGTCCTCATGCCTCCAGTAATCCAGCCCTGTCCAGTTTCCCACCTGCAAGTTGTTCGTGCGTGCACTGTACTGGATGCCACATGGCTCTAAGCGGGGGTGCTCCATGTTGCAGGTCTGTGGGGGTGGGGGGGTGTTGTGGGTCGTGGGGGTGGCTGGACACCCACTGACACCGATTGCTGTGGACCGTGATGTCTGCCTTTCGGCTGTCGTTGTGCACTGCGGTGGCTGACACGTGGCTGTGGGGTGTGGGGATGCTCCTCCTTGCTGTGCTGTGGGACTAGGGGCCTGGTGTGTGTTGTACTTGGGCTGTCCACCATCCCACCCACTGCACTTTGTGTTCCTGCCACTTACCTGTTACTTGTCGGTTAGTGCAGCTGTGGCGGACACATGGGTGTGGTGGGTGCTCGTTGTGGCGCTTCTGGCATATTTGGGGACCTGTTGGTGGTTACGTGGCTGGCTGAGTGTACACATGTCCCCACGTATCTTACAGTTGTTCGGTTTGGGCTGTGTGTGGTGGTGTCTGTTGCATGTGTGTGTGATGTGTTGTGTATTGTGTGCTGGACATGGGGGTGTTTGTCCCTGGGAGCTGTGGCATGGTGGTAGTGCATGTGAGTACATAGCGGTGTGCTGGTATACATTAGTTTGTACTTACCAGCCTCCACTCCCCTGCTAATCCGGCGAGGATCTCCGGATGTATTATGACTCGCACCTTCTCCTCCCACGCTTTGAAGGTCTTGAAGAGCGCGGGATTCCCTCCGCCAGTGACGGCAGCCAGCTCTCTGTTTTTGCCCTCCTTCTTCTTGACCAGGCTCTTGACGTCATTCCAACGTTTGTTTATTTCTCCTCTGTTCCTGGGCAGGGTCCCGACTGCATTGACCTGGTCTACGATCCGGTTCCACATTCTGTTTCTGGTGGCTAGTGGTGTGTGCTGGACCATGTTCCCATAGATTTGTGGGTACACCTTGATGATCTCGTCGACCATGACCGTCAGCTCAATGGGCGTGAACTTGGGCATTCTTTGTGGTGCCATGGTGTTTGTGGTGCTGGTGCGGTGTGTGTTGTGTAATGTGCAGGGGGTTTGTGGTGCAGGTGTTTGGTGGTGGTGGTGGTGGTGGTGGTGGTTGTGATGTGTGCGTTTCTGTGGTGTGCTGCTGTCCTTGCTGTGTCACTGTGTCCTCTCCTCTCCTCTCTGGTTTGCAATGTTGCAAGGGGTTGTGGTCTGTGGGAGTGCTGCTTTTGTACTTACCTATGTGGGTGTGTCCTCATGGTCTGTTGTTTTCAGGTGTGTTGTGTCTGGGGTTCTGGCCTTTGTAGTTTTTGTTTGTCCGGGGGTGTTTTCGGGATGTGTACTGTGCTTGTGTATTTGTGCGTGCCTTGCTGTGTGGACTTGTTGGCCATGTTGTGTGCTATTGGTTTTGTGAGCGGATGGTTTCTGTGCAGGTACGTGGGCGCCATGGCTTCTGCCGTGTCGATTCTCATCGGCGTTGTTTGCGCTGGCGGGCGGTATATTTGTAGTTTTCCTGCGCTCATGGCGGTGCGATCGTAATTTCACGTGCGGTGTGTCGGGCGTGAGGGCGGGCGGTTTTGTGTTGTCGTGCGTGTTTCCGTCCGTGGCGGGCGGTTTGACTCCGACTCGGACGTTGGCGGGCGGTATTTTGTGTGATTTTTCCGCCGATGGCGGTTTTCGGTTTGTGTAATCGTAATGGCGTGGTCGGTGTTCAGACGGTGTGTGCGGGCGGATTTTTGCCGCTTTCATGCCTGGCGGATTTTTTTACGCCGGGTATCATAATGGGCCCCTTAGTGTCCCAGCAGTGATCTGATTTCTCAGAAGATAAGGTGGCTATAGGAAATGAGTAAAGATAATTCCCTGAAGTAGGTCTGTGAATACTTGGTGGCTGGGTGGCCTCTAAAAAACGTAAAACACGAATTATTGATGAACAATGGCATACTTAATTTGGGATAATAAAGTTGTACAACTGTTGGGACTTTGAAAGGACATTGTCACGCTGTATCGTGAAGGTTATAGTGGGTTGTAAATACTACAAGCAAAGCTAGGGAATATTGTTGATGGCCTTGGATCAATGCCATGATACATCGGTGGGTGATAACATGCAAGGTTTGTTCTAGGAGGGATACGTCTGTGCAGGGCTGCAAGACCAGTGGAAATACCAGGTGGCCTGTGGAGGGAATTAGCCATTAGTTTGCGAGGACCTTTATCTACGCTCCCCGACATGATTCTTTTGTCGTTGTATTCATAGGTTACTACTCCAAGTGGCTGGAAGTACGGATCGTTGGAAGCATCATCACGGAGCTTGTCTTTATTTTTTTGGAAGACGTGTTTTGTCATAAAGAATTCTGGAAGAAATAATTATGGACAATTGGGTGCAAGTCATGTCAGAGAAGATGCAGAATACCTTGAAAAAATGTGGTTACACTTTTGTGGCGTTATATCATCCTTAAGCAGATGATCACGCAGAGTGCTTCAACGAATGTATGACAGAATATCGACGGACTGAAAATCGACCTGCAAAAATATCGACACAGAAATATAGAAGTCAAAAATATCGAAGTCCAATCTACATAAAGGTAAGTACAAAAATATCGAAAAAAATATATAGTTGTCAAAAATATCGAAGTAAAAATATCGTTTTTTAAAATGTTTTAATAATAATGTAAGATTAAGTAAATAATACATATAATTAAAAGAAATATAGTTAAAAATATTAAAAGATATTTAAAAATAACTAATACATTAAATGTTAAAATAAATTAAACATATAAATTAATATATATACTTACTCCACATAGTGCAACAGTAGAGAAAGCGTTGGATAGCATAGGGGTAAAAATTACTATTCCCACTCCAGAGAGTGCAACAGTAGGGAAAGCGCTGGATAGCGTAGGGGTAAAAATTACAATTCCCACTCCAGTGAGTGCAACAGTAGGGAAAGGGTTGGATAGCATAGGGGTAAAAATTACTATTCCCACTCCAGAGAGTGCAACAGTAGGGAAAGCGCTGGATAGCGTAGGGGTAAACATTACTATTCCCACTCCAGTTAGTGCAACAGTAGGGAAAGCGCTGGATAGCGTAGGGGTAAAAATTACTATTCCCACTCCAGTGAGTGCAACAGTAGGGAAAGTGTTGGATAGCGTAGGGGTAAAAATTACTATTCCCACTCCAGTTAGTACAACAGTAGGGAAAGGGTTGGATAGCGGAGGGGTAAAAATGACTATTCCCACTCCAGTTAGTGCAACAGTAGGGAAAGCGCTGGATAGCGTAGGGGTAAATATTACTATTCCCACTCCAGTGAGTGCAACAGTAGGGAAAGGGTTGGATAGCGGAGGGGTAAAAATGACTATTCCCACTCCAGTGAGTGCAACAGTAGGGAAAGCGCTGGATAGCGTAGGGGTAAAAATTACTATTTCCACTCCAGTTAGTGCAACAGTAGGGAAAGCGTTGGACAACGTAGATGTTAAAAATAACATACTTATAAATGAAATAAATATTGTAATTAAATAATGATTTATTAATAAATTTAAAAACTACAAATATATCAAAAATAATAATTACTTTAATAATATTAAATACTTCCCACCCTATTCCCCAATAAACACACAACACACTCCACATAAAATTTCACACAATTAAATTAATTTTCAATTAATCAATCAATAAAAATTAATTTGCAATTAATAATTAAATTTAAAAAAATGTCAATAACAATAAATAATATGTAATAAAAATTAATAACCAATTAGTAATTAACAACAAAATTAATTATCAATACCAATAAATATTATGTAATAAAAATTAAGAACCAATTAATAATTAATCAACAAAAAAATTAATTGCCAATACCATCAAATAATATTTAATAAAAAATAATACCCAATTAATAATTAATTAACAAAAAATATCAATGCCAATAAATAATATTTAATAAAAATTAACAACCAATTCAAAATTAATTAACCAAAAAATTAATTATCAATACTCAATTTTTCTTAATTAATTACTTAATTACAAATAATTTACTTACCACCCTATTCCCCTAAAAAACACACAACCCACTCCAATAATAAATTAATACAAATAAAATAATTATCAATTAATAATAATTAATTACCAATTAATAATTAATTAACAATAAATTAATTATTAATAACAATTAAAAATTAATAAGTACTTAATTAAAATTAAATTACTTCCCACCCTATTCCCCTATAAACCCACAACCCGCTACAGAAATAAAACACAGCATTTAATTAAAATAAATTAATAATTCCTACTTCTACTTGGTCTTCGCCTGAAACAAACCTCCTCCAAGTCACTCTGACCTGGATCTAGGCAAAATGTATACAGGCATATCATTGTTAATGTCCTGATGATGATCCTATATCTTTTGTAAGGATCGAAACGCAGTCGACTTGTTGTACGCCATATACAGCTCTTTATTTAATACTTATTATGTGTAATGGTGTCTCCACTATAATTTGTTTGTCCTACCAAAATGTGTCTTATACAAACAATTTACTCTGCCTGAGCCTTTTTGTTTCATGTTGTACGTCCTTCCCACTAAGTTGGATACAGGCTTGTGTCCCACTTTATTTGTTTCTTGCTGAATTTTGTGTATATTTAAGCAACTATATATTAAAAACACCTGTCCGGCTGGACAGCTGTAAAATATAGTACTGATTGGGTCTATATTTATTGTTTGCTCTCATTAATCCTTGTCTAGGGATCACTGTCTTTAGAAATCACAGAAGGTTCAGGCACAAGCCAAAAATAATAGTCACTCAGGCCTGAAAATTATTTGAACTCTTCCTTAACTTTTGGATCCCCACAACAGTTCTAGCCTTTATGATTTCAGTTTTACCTTTGATGCTCACAGAAATCAACAAAGGATTCAAACAATGTGCGTCTGCGGGAAAAGATGTATATTTCTCCTTTGTCACAGGCATTCCTTACATTTTATTGTATTTCTGGTTGCTAGCAGCATACAGCAGAATGCCATTCTGAGCTACACCACCTGATTTGTTTTCGGTTAATCACTATTGACAAAAATCCCAAAATATGAATTAACCTCTTCTATTGCCCTCTTCATACATGTGCGCTCCCAACTAACAGTTAACAGTCATCTCTTATACTGTGGCACAATAAGTTGCTTTGTGTTAATTTGGTTATTCTTGGGGAGAAAACTGTTAAAACAGCATTTCTGGCCCATAAATACCTCTTTTGAAGAAAAGTTCAGCACTGTGCATTCTGAATGCATTAAATAAATGTGCTGTGATAACAAGAACAAGCATTGGCAAAGCAAATAGGTCTCACCTATGCGGGATCTATTGGCTTTGCCAATGTTTTATGACATGTTGCACAGCAGCTGGCACTGCTGTGCAACATGACTTAAAGTCAAGATGAAATAAGCGCTATGATGCAACCAGCATTGATCATGTCATATTTCTTTTTTTGTACAGGAAAAACAAAACAGAGAGGGGGGGAGGCGGACCCAGAGCGTCCGCCTCCCCCCTTTCCGTTCCGAAGCCTCCGAGAACATATGCGGCGTACCCCAAGGATCATCCCTCAGCCCGACACTGTTCAACGTCTACATGGCACCGTTCGCCCACATCGCCCGACTGCACGACCTCAACATCATCTCCTACGCCGACGACACCCAGCTGATCCTCTCCCTCACCAAGGACCCACTCACCACCAAAACCAACCTCCAGGAAGGAATGAAAGCCGTCGCCGAGTGGATGAAGAACAGCCGTCTGAAGCTGAACTCGGACAAGACAGAGGTCCTCATCCTCTGCTCCACCCCCTCAGCCTGGGATGACTCCTGGTGGCCGTCCGCACTGGGAGCAGCACCAACACCCACCGACCACGCACGCAACCTGGGGTTTACCCTCGACTCAACACTCTCCATGACCAAGCAAGTCAACGCCGTCTCGTCCTCCTGCTTCAACACCCTCCGGATGCTCCGCAAGATCTACAGGTGGATCCCACCGAAACAAGAAGAACGGTCACCCAGGCCCTCGTCAGTAGCAGGCTGGACTACGGAAACGCCCTCTACGCAGGAGCTTCGGCCAAACTCCTGAAACGTCTACAACGCATACAGAACGCCTCTGCTCGCCTGATCCTCGACATCCCGCGCCACAGCCACATCACACCACACCTGAGAGACCTGCACTGGCTTCCCGTCAACAAGAGGATCACCTTCAAGCTCCTCACCCACGCACACAAGGCACTCCACAACACCGGACCGGCATACTTCAACAGACGACTCACCTTCTACACCCCAAACCGACAGCTCCGCTCCGCCGACCTCGCCCTCGCCACCGTACCCCGCATCCGAAGAGCGACCACCGGCGGCAGATAGTTCTCCCACCTCGCCGCCAAGACCTGGAACACCCTCCCCATCCTCCTACGGCAGACCCAGGACCTACTCACCTTCAGGAGGCTCCTCAAGACCTGGCTATTCGAGCAGTAGCAGCACCCCTCACCCCACCCCAGCGCCTTGAGACCCTCACGGGTGAGTAGTGTGCTTTACAAATGTACTGATTGATTGATGTGGGGGGCACTGATTAAGTTGAATCAATCTGTCTTTGGTTCTTGGTCCATAGAAAGGAATGAAAGTGATGCTTGCCCTGCACTGGCCATTTAGGAGGCTGCAAAGAAGAGTGACACTGAAGTCAACAAATGGTATGCAATAGGAGGGCTCCAAGCTCTATACTGTAAACAATAGTGTCTCGCAAGCGAGAGCACATGCAGGACATGCGCTCTGGCAGGCCTCACCAACAAATCAGGCATGGTGCCTCCTCTCCCCACCATTGTCATCTAACCCCCCCAATGAAAACAGACATTGTAGCCAATTTTAGAAGTAGTCACATGTTTCTAAGTTTCGTTCAATTAACTGGCAGCTGTGGGATGAGCTTGTGAGAGTTCAGAGTATCTGACAGCCAACAGCCTTCAAAAGTATCTCTACAGGAAGAGAACTACTATTAACACAGCAGTTTTCGTAAATTATACTTTCAGTTGCCAAATATGTTTCTCGTCTCGACTACGAGGCAAGAACTTCCCTTAAATAAACTAGCCACGCCAAGAAAAGATGGCTGCTATAAGTGACACATGATATTTTTATCATTTTACTTTTCCAGTATGGTTTCCAACTGTTGATGATGATTGTCATTCTTAACATCCGGAACCTGTTATACAGCTAGGTAGAGTTTGCACCCTGCCATGATGTTCAACCCAGTATGTTCTGTCCCATATGAACCTTTCTTCAAACCTCATGCCTGTGGGGGATAAATGTGGACACGGATCGTAGCATCTGGGGTGGGCATTATGCAGCCATCAGGGTGCCCAAGTATCTTCACACCAGTGAAAGGAGAAGAGCTTCTGGCCCCCAGGTGAGGAGCTTGGCACAGAGTTTGTAGGTGTGATGGAGGATGCCTTGCTTGAATTCCTCAAAGTGTTTTTCTAGACCCTTGTTCCTTCAGTGTTGATGTAATTGAAAGGGGTTAAACCTTCTGCATCTCCATTTCTGCCATGGAAAGAAACTATTTCAACTGTAAAAGGTCTGTGCCCTTTTTAGGTCTCGCCTGAGCCAGCGCGCATGCGCTGCTCTGCAAGGCTTCTAGTAAGGACTTTCAACTCGGACCACACGCTTGTGCGTGTGCTTTTTTTTTTTGCTCACACGCTATTGGCCTTTGCGTGCGTCTTTCTAAGAAAGACACCACGCAATTGGCCAAAGGCGGGTGCATGTCCCGCCTTCTCTCTCCCCTAGCCTAGGGAGCTCGGGAGCGAGCAGCAGCGCGGCCGGGTGCCAGCTGCATACCTCGCATTCCTTGAAGTGCGCGCGCACTGCGCTTGTTTTTTTTTCCCCAGGGCACTCGCAGCCAAAACAGAGCCGGCTGCCTACTATGTGCACAACTTCTGTGAGTGTCTGTTCTTGTTTCTCCTGCAGGTACAGTGCACGCATTGTTCCCCGCCGTCCTCCCGTCTGCGGAAGTTGGCCGGCTGCGGCAGGCGTGCGTGGGCAGCCGCTCCACGGCTGGCAGGGCACCCCCAGGCCCGCTTTGTTTGTTTACGGTCTCCGTGTGGATAATATGATCACTTTTAAATCCAAGCCGCCGCGCTTGTTTCAAGTATGATGGGAGTGCAAGTTTACATGAACCGGTAACCCGCCAAAGTATCATTCATCGATGGTTAGAGTAACGCAAATTGCTAACTTTTACCGCCCTCCTAATCTTGCATTTTTTGTTGCACTTTTCTTGGTCACCCTAATGACGCCTAATATTTGTAAAACAACAGACGTCGCCTTAGAGCCCCCCCACCCTTCGATGAACAGGGCACCAACACTGTCTCCCTTACCTCCGTCTCATCGCGGCCATCCGTGTTCTCCCCTCCCCACGTACAAAGCGGCAACTGAAGCAGTTTCTTTTAATCCTACAAATGACTCCAAACCAGTTAGCAGTAATCCGCATTTAGATACGCGATGCGCCACAACTACAACGGTTTTGCTGCACAAGTGCACAACTAGAATTTTTCAAATTGAACGGCAACTAAAGCAGGTACACCAATGGTCGAACTGCTTGACATCATATGTTTCATGCGTACAAACAACATGCCCAGACTTCAGCGCACCACGCATGTGTAGTGTGGTGGCTGTTTCCCCAATTTAAGAAGATAAGTAGCCATGTTAATCAGGCAGCTAACGTTATGGCAGGTAGTATTGTGTTCTTCGGTTTTGACTCGCTCTTAAACTTTTTTTTCTTAGTTTTATATAGCGCTCTGCTACATAATTTGATTCTCCCCCTGTCGTATAATTCCGATAGCCTTCTTATATACAGTCTTTCCGGCAGTTTCAGCAGTGAGGCGCAGGACTGGATGGGCAAGGAATCAGTGCTGTTACCTTAACCAATGATACCGGGGTGGCTGCTTGGACCAAATTTAACTTTCACGCCTTTGCTTTGTCCATATATTGGTGAGCTGAGGCACATGTGCGATTGTTGTGAATGAAGCAACTACTGTGAATGAAGCTTGCACATTTTTGCTCACCCTGTTTGTGTGAAAGAAGCTTGCACTGCTGCTGCCTGTGTTCATTGTCCAAGGGATGCTTTCTTTGCTGTTCCTGTTCTGGAGAGTAGAGCTTGCATTGGTGCACAATGTGATTTACATGCTGTGTATCAGATACACATACACAGATACTGCATGTTTCAGCTGTGAGTGTTAAACATGGCCAACTGCTTCCAGTGCATTCATTGTTTTGAGTGGAAATGGAGCTTGTACTGCTGCTGTCTTTTGCCCTAAATGCCCTAGGGATGAAAGCTTGCGCTGCTGTTGAATGCACTGCACCTGTGAGGGGAAGCCTGCACTGGTGATGCCCACCATGTCCTTCTTCTGTGTCTATGGGAAGTTTGCAGTGTTAGCTGTTTTATTTTTGCAATTTTATATAGCGCAAACTCGACCGCTTTACATGAGCACCAGTGCATTACAGACATACACATTCATTTTTAGGAATGGGGAGATTAAGTGATTTGCCCAGAATCACAGGATGCTTGAGCCTCCCGCCAGACTCAAACCCGGTTCCCCACCTCCAAAGTCGGCCGCTCTAGCCATTAAGCCACATGGATATTTTGTGTGTGCGAGGAACTTTTGTGGCTAGGGCGTCTGCTGCACCCTTTAGGTACATGAAGGAAGCTTGAACGCCTGTTTGCATGTGAAGGAAATTTGCAATGTTGACTGCTTCATACCTGTCCTGAGGCCAAAGAAGCTTGTGTTATGTGCCCCAAAGATTAAAGAAGCTTGCAATGCTTCTGCCTGTGATGTACCTGATGTGTGAATGTGAGACACTTTCAATGCTGTTGTTTAAGATGGACCTGTTCCTTGTGCGAGGGAAGCTTGTACCGTTGATATCTGTGTGGTTCTTGTGTTCTGTGCAGGAAAGTTGGAATACGACTGCCTGCACTATACTTGTTATGTCTATGAAGGAAGCCTGTACTGCCCATGTCCATGCTTCGCTTGTCCTCTGTGCGAGGGAAGCTTTCACTGTTGGTGTCTGTGCGGTATGTGCTAGGTGTATCAAAAACAGAGTAAATTGCTGCCCATTGTACCTGTCTGTGAGTGAGGAATGCCTCAGCTGTACTTGTGTGTGTGTGTAAATGAAGCTTGCAGTGCGGCTGCCTTTAATGTACCCGCTCGGTGCCAGGGAAAGTTGCAGGACTCTAATTTTCATTGTACACGTTCTTTGCAGCTGACATATTAACTGTATGCGCTACTTTGTCATAAGTGGAAACTGCCAATACATTAAACTCTGATCTCTCCCCAGCAATAACATTAATCACTAGAGTTATCTTGACATTTTTATTGCTGCCTGAAGACTGCTGGACAGACAAGAAACTCTGCAACATGTGCTTTTTAAACCAGTATTATTTCTAAACATAGGGAAGTGCCAGGTGTACCTACACTGGTCGCACCTCCCTAAAGCCGGCACTGACACAGAGTGTACAACTCCACATTCAAATAATGTCCTTGCTAAATCAGACCATTTGCACATGGATACTACTTATAAAGGGTACACAGTATGCAGCAATTGTATAGCTCTTCAATCCCTGGTGGCACAGCACATGGGATAATATGCTGCATGGCTAAACACTTATAAGGTCCCAAAGGCGAAACCTATTGGCTATGCCAATGCTTGTTTATTTTCTGGCACTGACAGAGGGAAGCTGGATGTGAATTTGAGGTCAATTGTTTGGTTTTCAATTATGCCTAAGAAGGTACAAATTCACAAAAAGCATAATGAACATTGTTTAGACTTGCAAAACCTCCATGTGGTCCTCAGCGAGTGTTGTCACCATGTGATTCACAAACAACCGATCACTCTGTTAAGTACAGTGGCGGCTGCTCTAATTTGGGTGTGGAGAGGCAACGTGAATTCGCGGAAGTCGAGGAGGAAGAGAGGGAAATAATAAATTAACTTACTTGCCTGCTGATATGGCCGTCGCCTCAGTGTTCCTGTCCCGAAGCTGGTGCACTGCACAGACTCCAAGGGGCCAATCATGGTGCTGCTCTCATGCTGGTACCAGCATAAGAGCAGCGCCATAATTGGCCTGAGTAGGCTGGCTTGAGGCTCGCTCCGGCACAGAGAGCCTGTTCCATTTTTCCAGCCGGCTGTGCAACACAGAGAAATGTAAGTGTGCATGTTACTTTGGCTGTCCTGAAATGGCAGGCCAAACCGACTTGCGCACTTACAGTGCCCGCACCACTCCTCCTCTCTCTTGCTGACGCAGTGACGTTCCGAGGATGGCCCCGCCCTAAGACTCAGCTGGTTATGGCAAGGTAAGAAAAAGTAAAATGATAATGAAATGGCTCTATTATCATTTTATTTTTCACGTTTGCCTCTGCTGCCTCTCAGCAGTGGGGCAACGCTCCTCCGCCATAACGGAGGAGCCGCCCCTGCATCTAATACAAATCAGTACTGACCCCACTCCTCATGTAAACAGTTTATCCCGAACCTTGGTCACCTCACACATTCACCCTGTGGCCCACTGCTTTTTTAGATGGGAAATTTGAGATTCATCAACCTCCCCACCTCCTGCCCCCCGAAACTTAGGGGCTGATTCCGATCTCGGCCGGTAGGGCTCCGAATCGGATTCGGCTTAACTGGATCCGATTCGGAGCCCTCTTTCCCGACCGATTCGGACGTGCGTCCGGGCGAGCGAGTACAATGCGAACGCTCGCGAAATCGCCGACCGACTCGTTCGCGGGACCCAACCGCACCGACCGACTCGCACGGACACGACTCGCTCCGCGCAATGGAGATGTTCCCCGGCCGGGTAAGTACGATGCGCGCCTCGAGCAGTCCGACCGACTCGCGCAGTCCGGCTCCAAAGAGCAGTCGGAGCCGCACTTTGGGGGTCCGTGTCGGACCCCTCTGTACGCGTAGCCGCGCGAGTCGCACACAGGGGGGACCCATGGGTCCCCCCTACCTGTGCTTGTAAGGCGCGAGTCACTTCGACGCGTACCCGGTGTAGGGGGCGCCCTTGTTCGCCTCGCACCCATTGAGTCAATGGGAGCCCGCGTACGCGTTGTACGACCGGCTCCCATTGACTTCAATGGGAGTCCGACCGAATCGAGTCCGATTGCATGCGAACGCATCGTACTCGTTCGGTCGGACTGCTAGGGTCCGATTCGGTCGGAAATCTCCCCGGGTCCGGCTCGGTCGGGGAGATTTCCGGCCTGAATCGGAATCGGCCCCTTACTGTCTAAGCTATACACCTGTGTTTCCAATGTCAAAGTCTTTAGGCTTCTCGGTCATAAGGAAAACAGCTCTCGTTGTCTTTTGAGGACTGAACCCCTAACACAGCCAATAACATATCTGTGTACACCCTGATTGTGAATGTGGATGACATCATAAAAGTTCAGATAATACTCCTAATATGATTGGTTGATTACACTTTCAGTCTCCATTTAACTTATTGTCCGTGAGCCTACACCTGTCGGATTAAAATTATTAGTGAACCACATTTTGGGTTTAGGAGATGATTCTGGGGTGCACTTTGTGCACTACGGACTTACCTGCCCCAGCGATGACTGCACCTAATTAACAATAAATGTATCAGTGTTTCATTAATTTACAGTGCAGTATAGTTGCAAATCCTTTAATGTAATGCTATGCACACGGCTAAGTTTAAATTTGTAGATTTATATATCGCATCTTATCACCCGTGAGGGTATCCAGGCACTGTCCGTGGAAACGGGGAGATTAGGTGATCTGCCCAGAATCACAGGATGTTGCGCAGATGCTGAGACTCAAACACGGATCCCCAGTGCCCGAGTCGGCAGCTCTGGCCGCTGCGCCACATCCTCTCCCCTGAGAGCTACTGCACCCATTCATAGTCTTTGCTAGAGGTAAACAGGATAGCTGAGTCAGAGTACTCAATAAAACACACTCAGAATGAAATAACTCTAGACACCCCTGCTAAACCACTCCTCAGTGGGGCCAATAAACACTTTCTCGAGTAGCTCGCAATTTCCCAAGTTGCTGATAATTCACATCTGGATGTATCCCGGGGATATTTTCCAAGAAAGAGAGAAACTCCACACTTTCCTTGGCATTTCACCTCTGGATAGACTCCACAAATACATGTTCTGCATTCCTTTGTTTCTTGTTTTGTCTTTCAGGCTTCCTGCCCCCGGTCCCTCGGCTCTTCCAGCCCCCCTGCCCTATCACTGGTTCAGGGGTGATCTGTTGGGTCCTCAGGTCATGTGACCAGGTCTCTGCACCTCCCTCCCCTTCTCCAGAGATTCACAACCACCTCCTACACACCCGTTCCCCCACAGGATCCAGCCTGGGCCCTGTGAACGCCTGGGGCTCAGTTCCCTGCCTCTTGACATGAATGAATGAATGAATGAATGAAGCAAATTTGTAGAGCGCACGGCTACTCAGCAAGAGTGTCCCGGCGCTAATAGTCTCAAACTAACAGACCTGACAACCACACCTAGCACTGGAAGAACCAAGTTTTAAGAAATTTCTTAAAAACTGCCAGGTCAGCCGTAGATCTGAGAGAAGCCGGGAGTTGGTTCCACGCTTCATTCATCCTACACCCATCCCTCCCTTGAACGCTTCTGCCCTCCATTCATCTAACATACTAGTTATATGCCTCCCACAGCACTACCCACCACCAGCACCAGGAATCCTGGGAGCTCCAGACACCCACTATGTTGTCGCCACAAGTTCACTCAGGATTAACTCCGAAGAGCATTGACACAGGCCTCCTATAACCAGGTCACGCCTCCTGAGTGGACCCTATAGAGTGACTCTCCTGGCTGCCTGTAACAGAACAAGCCACGGACATCCCGTCCGTCTCTCCTGTGTGAACCCTACAGAGCATACACTGAGGCAACCTGTAACAAGTGCACTCCATGGCCTGCTCCTCTGCTGCTCCTGGGTGGACCCAATAGAGCATACATCCTGTCTGCCTGCAACCAGGGCGTGCCATCTGCTGCTCTTCTCTTACTCCTGGTGGGCTCAGGCTGTCTGCAACGAGTGTATAGCGTGGGTGGCTCCACTGTCGCTTCTGGGTGGGCCCTATCCAACATATATTCAGGCTGTCTGCAACCAGTGTATAGCGTGGGCGGCTCCTCTGTCGCTTCTGGGTGAACCCAGGACAGCATAAACCAGGCTGCCTGCAACCAGTGCATAGCGGGGCTGCTTCTCTGTCGCGCCTGGATGGGCCCTATCCAGCATAAACCAGGCTGCCTGCAACAAGTGTATAGCGTGGGTGGCTCCACTGTCGCTTCTGGGTGGGCCCTATCCAACATATATTCAGGCTACCTGCAACTAGTGCATAGCGTGGGCGGCTCCTTTGTCGCTTCTGGGTTGGCCCTATCCAGCATAAACCAGGCTACCTGCAACCAGTGCATAGCGTGGGCTGCTTCTCTGTCGCGCCTGGATGGGCCCTATCCAGCATAAACCAGGCTCCCTCTAACCAGTGCATAGCGGGGCTGCTTCTCTGTCGCGCCTGGGTGGGCCCTATCCAACATATATCCAGGCTACCTGCAACCATTGCATAGCAGGGCTGCTTCTCTGTCGCGCCTGGGTGGGCCCTATCCAACATATATCCAGGCTACCTGCAACCAGTGCTCCTCTGTGGGCTGCTTCTCTGTCGCGCCTGGGTGGGCCCTATTCAGCATATATCCAGGCTACCTGCAACCATTGCATAGCGGGGCTGCTTCTCTGTCGCGCCTGGGTGGGCCCTATCCAGCATATATCCAGGCTACCTGCAACCAGTGCATAGCGGGGCTGCTTCTCTGTCGCGCCTGGGTGGGTCCTATCCAGCATATATCCAGGCTACCTGCAACAAGTGCATAGCGGGGCTGCTTCTCTGTCACGCCTGGGTGGGCTCTATCCAGCATAAACCAGGCTGCCTGCAACCAGTGTACAGCGTGGGCAGCTTCTCTGTCGCTTCTGGGTGGGCCCTATCCAACACATATACAGGCTACCTGCAACCAGTGTATAGCGTGGGCGGCTCCTCTGTCGCTTCTGGTTGGGCCCTATCCAACACATATACAGGCTACCTGCAACAAGTGCATAGCGGGGCTGTTTCTCTGTCGCGTCTGGGTGGGTCCTATCCAGCATAAACCAGGCTACCTGCAACCTGTGCATAGCGGGGCTGCTTCTCTATCGCACCTGGGTGGGCCCTATGCAGCATATATCCAGGCTACCTGCAACCAGTGCATAGCGGGGCTGCTTCTCTGTTGCTCCCGGGTGGGCCCTATCCAACATATATCCAGCCTACCTGCAACCAGTGCATAGCGGGGCTGCTTCTCTGTCGCGCCTGGGTGGGCCCTATCCAACATATATCCAGCCTACCTGCAACCAGTGCATAGCGGGGCTGCTTCTCTGTCGCGCCTGGGTGGGCCCTATCCAACATATATCCAGGCTACCTGCAACCAGTGCGTAGCGGGGCTGCTTCTCTGTCGCTTCTGGGTGGGCCCTATCCAACATATATCCAGGCTACCTGCAACAAGTGCATAGCGGGGCTGCTTCTCTGTCGTGCCTGGGTTGGCCCTATCCAACATATATCCAGCCTACCTGCAACCAGTGCATAGCGGGGCTGCTTCTCTGTCGCCCCTGGGTGGGCCTTATCCAACAAATATCCAGGCTACCTGCAACCAGTGCATAGCGGGGCTGCTTCTCTGTCGCTCCTGGGTGGAACCTATCCAGCATAAACCAGGCTGCCTGCAACCAGTGCATAGCAGGGCTGCTCCTCTGTCGCTTCTGGGTGGAACCTATCCAGCATAAAACAGGCTGCCTGCAACCAGTGCATAGCGGGGCTGCTTCTCTGTCGCGCCTGGATGGGCCCTATCCAGCATAAACCAGGCTGCCTGCAACCAGTGCATAGCGGGGCTGCTTCTCTGTCGCGCCTCGGTGGGCCCTATCCAACATATATCCAGGCTACCTGCAACCATTGCATAGCGGGGCTGCTTCTCTGTCGCTTCTGGGTGGGCCCTATCCAACATATATCCATCCTACCTGCAACCAGTGCATAGCGGGGCTGCTTCTCTGTCGCTTCTGGGTGGGCCCTATCCAACACATATCCAGGCTACCTGCAACCAGTGCATAGCGTGGGCTGCTTCTCTGTCGCGCCTGGGTGGGCCCTATCCAACATATATCCAGGCTACCTGCAACCATTGCATAGCGGGGCTGCTTCTCTGTCGCGCCTGGATGGGCCCTATCCAGCATAAACCAGGCTCCCTGCAACCAGTGCATAGCGGGGCTGCTTCTCTGTCGCGCCTCGGTGGGCCCTATCCAACATATATCCAGGCTACCTGCAACCATTGCATAGCGGGGCTGCTTCTCTGTCGCTTCTGGGTGGGCCCTATCCAACATATATCCATCCTACCTGCAACCAGTGCATAGCGGGGCTGCTTCTCTGTCGCTTCTGGGTGGGCCCTATCCAACACATATCCAGGCTACCTGCAACCAGTGCATAGCGTGGGCTGCTTCTCTGTCGCGCCTGGGTGGGCCCTATCCAACATATATCCAGGCTACCTGCAACCATTGCATAGCGGGGCTGCTTCTCTGTCGCTTCTGTGTGGGCCCTATCCAACATATATCCAGCCTACCTGCAACCAGTGCATAGCGGGGCTGCTTCTCTGTCATTCCTGGGTGAGCCCTATCTAACATATATCCAGGCTACCTGCAACCAGTGCATAGCGTGGGCTGCTTCTCTGTCGCGCCTGGGTGGGCCCTATCCAACATATATCCAGGCTACCTGCAACCATTGCATGACGGGGCTGCTTCTCTGTCGCTTCTGTGTGGGCCCTATCCAACATATATCCAGGCTACCTGCAACCAGTGCATAGCGGGGCTGCTTCTCTGTCGCTTCTGTGTGGGCCCTATCCAACATATATCCAGGCTACCTGCAACCAGTATATAGCTGGGCTGCTTCTCTGTCGCGCCTGGGTGGACCCTATCCAACATATATCCAGGCTACCTGCAACCAGTGCATAGCGGGCTGCTTCTCTGTCGCTTTTGTGTGGGCCCTATCCAACATATATCCAGGCTACCTGCAACCAGTGCATACCGGGGCTGCTTCTCTGTCGCGACTGGGTGGGCCCTATCCAACATATATCTAGGCTACCTGCAACCAGTGCATAGCGGGGCTGCTTCTCTGTCGCGCCTGGGTGGGCCCTATCCAACATATATCCAGGCTACCTGCAACCATTGCATAGCGGGGCTGCTTCTCTGTCGCTTCTGTGTGGGCCCTATCCAACATATATCCAGCCTACCTGCAACCAGTGCATAGCGGGGCTGCTTCTCTGTCATTCCTGGGTGGGCCCTATCCAACATATATCCATCCTACCTGCAACCAGTGCATAGCGGGGCTGCTTCTCTGTCGCTTCTGGGTGGGCCCTATCCAACACATATCCAGGCTACCTGCAACCAGTGCATAGCGTGGGCTGCTTCTCTGTCGCGCCTGGGTGGGCCCTATCCAACATATATCCAGGCTACCTGCAACCATTGCATAGCGGGGCTGCTTCTCTGTCGCTTCTGTGTGGGCCCTATCCAACATATATCCAGCCTACCTGCAACCAGTGCATAGCGGGGCTGCTTCTCTGTCATTCCTGGGTGAGCCCTATCTAACATATATCCAGGCTACCTGCAACCAGTGCATAGCGTGGGCTGCTTCTCTGTCGCGCCAGGGTGGGCCCTATCCAACATATATCCAGGCTACCTGCAACCATTGCATGACGGGGCTGCTTCTCTGTCGCTTCTGTGTGGGCCCTATCCAACATATATCCAGGCTACCTGCAACCAGTGCATAGCGGGGCTGCTTCTCTGTCGCTTCTGTGTGGGCCCTATCCAACATATATCCAGGCTACCTGCAACCAGTATATAGCTGGGCTGCTTCTCTGTCGCGCCTGGGTGGACCCTATCCAACATATATCCAGGCTACCTGCAACCATTGCATAGCGGGCTGCTTCTCTGTCGCTTTTGTGTGGGCCCTATCCAACATATATCCAGGCTACCTGCAACCAGTGCATACCGGGGCTGCTTCTCTGTCGCGACTGGGTGGGCCCTATCCAACATATATCTAGGCTACCTGCAACGAGTGCATAGCGGGGCTGCTTCTCTGTCGCGCCTGGGTGGGCCCTATCCAACATATATCCAGGCTACCTGCAACCATTGCATAGCGGGGCTGCTTCTCTGTCGCTTCTGTGTGGGCCCTATCCAACATATATCCAGCCTACCTGCAACCAGTGCATAGCGGGGCTGCTTCTCTGTCATTCCTGGGTGGGCCCTATCCAACATATATCCAGGCTACCTGCAACCAGTGCATAGCGTGGGCTGCTTCTCTGTCGCGCCTGGGTGGGCCCTATCCAACATATATCCAGGCTACCTGCAACCATTGCATAGCGGGGCTGCTTCTCTGTCGCTTTTGTGTGGGCCCTATCCAACATATATCCAGGCTACCTGCAACCAGTGCATACCGGGGCTGCTTCTCTGTCGCGACTGGGTGGGCCCTATCCAACATATATCTAGGCTACCTGCAACCAGTGCATAGCGGGGCTGCTTCTCTGTCGCGCCTGGGTGGGCCCTATCCAACATATATCAAGGCTACCTGCAACCATTGCATAGCCGGGCTGCTTCTCTGCCGCTTCTGTGTGGGCCCTATCCAACATATATCCAGGCTACCTGCAACCAGTGCATAGCGGGGTTGCTTCTCTGTCGCTTCTGTGTGGGCCCTATCCAACATATATCCAGGCTACCTGCAACCAATGCATAGCTGGGCTGCTTCTCTGTCGCGCCTGGGTTGGCCCTATCCAACATATATCCAGCCTACCTGCAACCAGTGCATAGCGGGGCTGCTTCTCTGTCGCGCCTGGGTGGGCCCTATCCAACATATATCCAGGCTCCCTGCAACCAGTGCATAGCAGGGCTGCTTCTCTGTCACGCCTGGGTGGGCCCTATCCAACATATTTCCAGGCTAACTGCAACCAGTGCATAGCGAGGCTGCTTCTCTGTCGCGCCTCGGTGGGCCCTATCCAGCATAAACCAGGCTCCCTGCAACCAGTGCATAGCGGGGCAGCTACTCTGTCGTGCCTGGGTGGGCCCTATCCAGCAAATATCCAGGCTACCTGCAACCAGTGCATAGCGGGGCTGCTTCTCTGTCATTCCTGGGTGAGCCCTATCTAGCATAAACCAGGCTGCCTGCAACCAGTACGTAGCGAGGCTGCTTCTTTGTCTCGCCTGGGTGGGCCCTATCCAGCATAAACTAGGCTACCT
Source organism: Calotriton arnoldi (assembly GCA_963921515.1). Lineage (NCBI taxonomy): Eukaryota > Metazoa > Chordata > Amphibia > Caudata > Salamandridae > Calotriton > Calotriton arnoldi. The sequence goes on from CAWUFW010009161.1 coordinate 807,464, forward strand.
GCAACAAGTGCATAGCGGGGCTGCTTCTCTGTCGTGCCTGGGTGGGCCCTATCCAACATATATCCAGGCTACCTGCAACCAGTGCATAGCGGGGCTGCTTCTATGTCGCGCCTGGGTGGGCCCTATCCAACATATATCCAGGCTACCTGCAACCAGTGTATAGCGTGGGCGGCTCCTCTGTCGCTTCTGGGTGGGCCCTATTCAACATATATCCAGGCTACCTGCAACCAGTGCATAGCGGGGCTACTTCTCTGTCGCTTCTGGGTGGGCCCTATCCAACATATATCCAGGCTACCTGCAACCAGTGCATAGCGAGGCTGCTTTTCTGTCGCGCCTGGGAGGGCCCTATCCAGCATAAACCAGGCTACCTGCAACCAGTGCATAGCGTGGGCTGCTTCTCTGTCGCGCTTGGGTGGGCCCTATCCAGCATAAACCAAGCTTCCTGCAACCAGTGCATAGCGGGGCTGCTTCTCTGTCGTGCCTGGGTGGGCCCTATCCAGCATATATCCAGGCTGCCTGCAACCAGTGCGTAGCGGGGCTGCTTCTCTGTCGCGCCTGGGTGGGCCCTATCCAGCATATATCCAGGCTACCTGCAACAAGTGATAGCGGGGCTGCTTCTCTGTCACGCCTGGGTGGGTCCTATCCAGCATATATCCAGGCTACCTGCAACCAGTGCATAGCGGGGCTGCTTCTCTGTCGCGCCTGGGTGGGCCCTATCCAGCATATATCCAGGCTACCTGCAACCAGTGCATAGCGCGGCTGCTTCTCTGTCGCGCCTGGGTGGGCCCTATCCAGCATATATCCAGGCTACCTGCAACCAGTGCTCCTCTGTGGGCTGCTTCCCTGTCACGCCTGGGTGGGCCCTATCCAGCATAAACCAGGCTGCCTGCTACCAGTGCGTAGCGGGGCTGCTTCTCTGTTGCGCCTGGGTGGGCCCTATCCAGCATATATCCAGGCTACCTGCAACCAGTGCATAGCGGGGCTGCTTCTCTGTTGCTCCTGGGTGAGCCCTATCTAACATATATCCAGGCTACCTGCAACCACTGCATAGCGGGGCTTATTCTCTGTTGCTCCTGGGTGGGCCCTATCCAACATATATCCAGGCTACCTACAACAAGTGCATAGCAGGTCTGCTTCTCTGTCGCGCCTGGGTGGGCCCTATCCAACATATATCCAGGCTACCTGCAACCAGTGCATAGCGGGGCTGCTTCTCTGTCGCGCCTGGGTGGGCCCTATCTAGCATAAACCAGGCTACCTGCAACCAGTGCATAGCAGGTCTGCTTTTCTGTCGCGCCTGGGTGGGCCCTATCCAACATATATCCAGGCTACCTGCAACAAGTGCATAGCGGGGCTGCTTCTCTGTCGCCCCTGGGTGGGCCCTATCCAGCATAAACCAGGCTACCTGCAACCAGTGCATAGCGGGGCTGCTTCTCTGTCGCACCTGGGTGGGCCCTATCCAGCATAAACCAGGCTACCTGCAACGGATCAGTGACTAAATATCGAGGGACAGAATATCGACTGTCCAGAATATCGATGCCAAAATATCGAGGGACAGAATATCGAGTCCCTATCTACAAACAGGTAAGTACTAAAATATCGAGTACAAAATATCGATGTTTAAAATATAGTTAACTAAAATATCGAATTTTTTAAATGTATTAAAAATAATATAAAAGTAATTAAATAATAAACACAATTAAATAAAACATAGTTAAAATAATGTAAAAAAGTTTAAAATGTAAAAATAATAAATGTAATGTAAAAAAACATATTAATTATTTTTTAACATATATATATATTTACTTAATAATATTATAAAATAATTATTAATCTTAATTATAAAATATTTAAAACATTATTAAAAAATATATTTACATATATATAAATAAACATATTATATAAATATAAAAATAAATATTATATAATAATTTACATAATTAAAGTAAAAACAATTATGTTAATTAATAATTTACACTACATTAAATATAACAAAATTAAAAACGTTGCATAGCTAAGGGAATAAAATTAGTATTCACGCTCCAACAACTGCAAAAGTAGGGAATTTGTTGGATAGCGGGTGGGTACAAATTACTATTCCCACTCAAGTGAGTGGAACAGTAGGGAAAGTGTTAGTTAGCGGGTGGGTAAAAATTACTATTCCTACTCCAGCGAGTGGAACAGTAGGGAAAGTGTTGGATACCGGGTGGGTACAAATTACTATTCTGACTCCAGCGAGTGGAACAGTAGGGAAAGTGTTGGATAGCGGATGGGTAAAAATTACTATTCCTACTCCAGCGAGTGGAACAGTAGGGAAAGTGTTGGATAGCGGGTGGGTACAAATTACTATTCCTACTCCAGCGAGTGGAACTGTAGGGAAAGTGTTGGATAGCGGGTGGGTACAAATTACTATTCCGACTCCAGCGAGTGGAACAGTAGGGAAAGTGTTGGATAGCGGATGGGTAAAAATTACTATTCCTACTCCAGCGAGTGGAACAGTAGGGAAAGTGTTGGATAGCGGGTGGGTACAAATTACTATTCCGACTCCAGCGAGTGGAACAGTAGGGAAAGTGTTGGATAGCGGGTGGGTAAAAATTACTATTCCTACTCCAGCGAGTGGAACAGTAGGGAAAGTGTTGGATAGCGGGTGGGTACAAATTACTATTCCTACTCCAGCGAGTGGAACAGTAGGGAAAGTGTTGGATAGCGGGTGGGTAAAAATTACTATTCCTACTCCAGCGAGTGGAACAGTAGGGAAAGTGTTGGATAGCGGGTGGGTACAAATTACTATTCCGACTCCAGCGAGTGGAACAGTAGGGAAAGTGTTGGATAGCGGGTGGGTAAAAATTACTATTCCTACTCCAGTGAGTGGAACAGTAGGGAAAGTGTTGGATAGCGGGAGGGTAAAAATTACTATTCCCACTCCAGTGAGTGGAACAGTAGGAAAAGTGTTGGATAGCGGGAGGGTAAAGATTACTATTCCCACTCCAGTGAGTGGAACAGTAGGGAAAGTGTTGGATAGCGGGAGGGTAAAAATTACTATTCCCACTCCAGTGCGTGGAACAGTAGGGAAAGTGTTGGATAGCGGGAGTGTAAAAACTAACTATTCCCACTCCAGTGAGTGCAACAGTAGGGAAAGTGTTGGGTAGCGTAGGGGAATAATTAAGTAGACCCACTCCTACAATATAATTAAAATTAATTAACAAATAATTAATTAATACAAATATATTTACCATCCAACATTTTCCCCTATAAACGTCACCTCCAATAGTGTAAAATATTAATGAATCAACATAATTAATTAACATTTAATTAATTAGCTAATTACAATTAACAATCAAATTAATAACCATCATATCTAAATTAATTAACACAATTAACACTATAAAATAACTTAGAATAAATAATATTTCAAAATTATTAAAATTTGAATTAAATTTAACTTAATTCCCACCCTACTCCCTATCAACACTCAACACACTAGTAAAAAAATGTACATAATTAACATATTAATAAATTAATTTTTAATAATTAATATGTAATTAATTACTAATTAATAAAAAAAATAAGCAATTTACATAATTATCAATCAATTAAAAAAGATTATTATTCACTCTTTTTATATATTTAATAATAAATTAATTAACTTAATTAACAATAGTAATTATTAAACAAAAAATTATTAATTAATAAATCATTAATTTTTATAATTTAAATTAAATTACTTCCCACCCTACTCCCCTATAAACCCACAACCCGCAATGGAACTAATATATGCAAAAATGATTAAACAATAGTTATTATAAAA
>CAWUFW010009162.1:600000-811178 GCA_963921515.1 Calotriton arnoldi
TGTGAGGGGTCTGAGGGCTGCTTCTCAAGTAAATTTGCCGCCGCTCAAGTCGATTTTCTGCTTGAGTGGCAGCAAATTCAACTCGAATGGGCGTCTGCTCTAGCACACTGCATGGTGCCATGCGCACTGATTTTTCAGCGCTGTTCAATCTACTGCCGCTAAATTGCAGAGCGAGCAGCGCAACATGCATATTTATGCCAGTTGGCAGAACTCCACAGAATCTCAGGGAATTTTTATGAAACTCTGTGGAGTTCCACCGACCCCTCGTGGAAACCCATGCTTCTGAGAAATGAAGAGCAGCTGAACTAGGAAGGGTTGCTGCCTGCGAGTGCATGGTGCATTAAATTAATGATCAGATAACAGCCTTACACATGAAATGGGCACACTTTGTGAGGCCTTAGTCCTTTACATAGTTCTCCATCCATGTACCTTGTCTCTTACCCACATGCCCACCTTTGCGTTGTGCATTGTCCCTTATGAAACATTCCAGTTCTGTTCCTGGGGAGTGATGATAGAACCCATGGTCCTCACTTGTGACCCCTCCACCCACCACAGTTTAGGTGTATTTTGCCCAGAAGAATGACCATTATCATGGTACCACATGGGAGGAAGAAATATCGTTTACATTGATCAGACACATGTATGTGGTTTTTAGTCCTGCTTTATATTTTTTCGGTGTGCTACTTTTTCTTATCCCTCTAAGTTATGCTTGCATTGGAAGCGAATTTTGATAGACGTTGTTTACAGTGTTTCCACCCTTTAATGTTCAGGCTGTTGGTTTGACTTTGATTGCCTAATACCACTGTTAATATCTGTGTGTTTTGTCACTATATCAATAAAAAATCTTTGCAAAAAGTCAGTCATGAATGTGAGCTAAACCCTCATACCCACTTTTTAGTTCTTACGTTTAGACAGCTGCAGCTGTGTGTCATCAGCTGACCTATTGGATCATTTACTTAGAGTGGACATTGGGTTATCCCATTTCAAACCATTAGCTCTTTGTGTTTAGTTAATCATATCTTAGATAGGCCCACAGGTGATTAACTCTCACCTCTTTTTATCAGCTGCTTCTGAGTCCTGCCGCCTCCGATGGAGCTCAATGCAGTGTATGAGCAATTACTATCTCTCCCTCTTCCTCTCTCCTTGCTCTCCCTTTTGTCACCCGTGCTTTGGCTTAACCTCCTTCTGACCCACTCTCTTCAGTTATGTGCTCCTCAGGCCTACTTTACCCCTGGCGCTCCGACTTCAGTCTGCTAATAGTGCGGCAGACAGCCATCCTCAAATGAGGATAAAGAAGAACAAAACCCATTCAAAGGTAGATACATGTGCAGCCATCTTTCAATAGTTTTTGTTATTCTTTATCACAAATACCATTTCAAGATGACCACCTTTGTGTGCGCAAGGCTAAGGACAGCAGGCATCCATGTTGGTGCGCTCTTTGTTTCATTCCATAATAAAAAAACACATAAAGATTTCCTTATGTGCATGCATTGCCATAAACTACGGCAAAAACAGATAAGCATTGGCTAAGGCAGTAGCACTGTGCCCTGGCGTCACAAACAAGACTTATTGGCTTTGCAAATGGTTGTTCCACCTTGCATGAACTGAAACCAGATATCCCCTCAACTTCAGATCCCCACCCTTGAACACCAAGTTTCCTGGATACAACAGCCGTCAGTAGCTAACTTCATCAGAATTGTCATTGTCGCTAGACAAGTCTTGAAGGATGTGAATGGGTATCTTATTTATGGTTTAAATCGTTTTTATTGAAATTATTGCAAGCAATAACAATACGCCCACCTACAACCACTGGCCGGCAGGGAACAGTGTAAGCATCAGTCAATTTTAAAAGAGAGGGAGAGTCGAGAAAGAGTGAGAAAAGAAAAAAGACAGAGAAGAAATTGAGAAGAGCAAGAGAGAACAAGGACAGGAATCTACCCACAGCCCAGAGTGCAACATGATAGGGCTCTAAGTCTCGTGCGGCGGCCTCTCCTCCTGAGGGGGCAGCGTGTCAGCGAGGGGAGCAGTGGGAAATCGCAGGACCCTTAAGTACTTAGGGCAGGTAAGCTCAACGAACTCAGAGGATAGATAAGCCACAGTGGACCCCCAGGTCTTATCAAATTTAGGCAACGTGCGATTAATCCCAGCGGTGATCCTTTCCATCCCCACCACCTCCCACAGTCTATGCAGCCAGTCTACTTTAGTTGGGATGTCCTCCGTACCCCATTTTGCTAGGAGAACCTGCTTGGCCGCCCCCAGAGCTAGGGTGATCGCCCTCCCCCTACAGGACCTGAAAGGGTATGTGAGTGGATTGGGAAGTCCCAATAAGATGTAGCTAGGGAATCTGGGCAGCTCTGTCTGGTATATATGGTCAACTAAAGGCAATATAGCGTCCCAGTAGGCTCGTATCTTAGGGCAGTGGCATAGAATGTGTGACAGTGTGCCCTTCTGTCCGCATTTGCGCCAACAAAGATCGCTGCTGCGTGGTTTCCACTGGGCGATACGCGCCGGGGTATAATACCAATAATGCGCAATTTTTAGGAGCATCTCCTTCCCCGAGGTACTGCACGATGAGGCCTGAGCCCGGTGTATGATGTCTGCCCACTCCTTCAGGGAAAACTCTCGACCCAGCTCCGATTCCCACCTACGCTGCGCTGGGGACTTAGCGTGGTTCCTAGCCTTGTTGAGAAAATTATAGATATCTGACAAGAGGCACTTATTTGAGGTGCGGGTGATATACCAAAGCTCAAACTTTGTAAGGGGCCGACCTGCGTGAACACGGACATGTAGCTGCATGACCCAGTGGCGCAGCGCCAGGTACTGCCAGTACGCTTCTTTGGGGATCCCGTAGCCAGTTACCAATTGGGGAAAGTCCATGACTCCCTGCGTATCGAAAAGGTCGCCTAGGCGTTTACAATTTGCTTCCTGCCATTTCAAATATGCGTTCCCTACGAGAGCCGGAGGAAAGTTTGGGTTCCCAATAAAGGTGGTCAAAGGCGACACGGCAGTTGACAGTTGACATCTCTCCTGTACCTTGTCCCACACCCTCATGGTAGAGCGCAAGACCGGGGAGATGTACACGCTCTGCGGACGATGACGTTTGGGAAGCCAGGGAACCTTCCAAATGTGGATCCCTGCCACACCCCTATCAATGAAGCACCAGTGTTTCTCCAACTCCAGTTGGTACCATTCTATCATCCAGCGCAATTGCGCTGCCTCATAATAGCGCCCTAGGTGTGGGACCCCAAGACCCCCCTCCTCCTGTCTCAAGTACGTGAGGTGGCGAGCCATGCGTGCTTTCTTTCCCTCCAGATGAAGCCATCGAGCAGTTGCTGCAGTTGGGCCAGAATCGTGGGCGGCGGGCATAAGGGGAGTGTTTGCATTATGTAAAGAAGACGAGGCAGAATCGTCATTTTAACGGCGGCTATCTTGCCCAGCCATGAGAGGACATGCTTCTTCCAACTGTTCAGTTCTTGGCGAGTCTTGGCCAGTATCTCCGAGTAATTCACCTGGGCCATCTTCGCGGTTGTCGAAAAAACCCGGATCCCCAGGTACGTGATGCCGCTTGTGGCCCAAGCGAATGGAAAGTGCATCGTTAGCTGGTGCTGGTCCTAGGCAGGCAGCGTGAGGCTGAGGGCCTGAGTCTTTTTCAGGTTAACTTTAAAGCCCAACGCCGCGCTAAAGGCATCGACCTCCGCCAACAAGGGGGGAAGAGACAGCAACGGGCGGGTTAAAAAAACGAGCACGTCGTCCGCGTATAACGAAATCTTGTGCTCCCTATCTCCCATCCGGATCCCGGTGATCGTGGGGAGCTGGCGGACCCTTTCGGGAAACGGCTCCATATAGAGCGCGAACAGGAGAGGGGACACCCCTGCCTCGTACCCCGCTCGATCTGGAAGGGATGGGAGACCACCCCATTAACCCGGATGCGGGCCTGCGGACCCTGGTAGACACAGTTCACCCAGTTCCGGAATCTCTCCCCTAACTCAAACCGGCAAAGGACCTGATGCAAGTAAGGCCAATGGACCCGGTCGAAGGCCTTTTCGGCGTCCACCGATAGGAGTATCGCCGGGGTCTGGGTGCGTTGCGTCTTATCCAAGAGGTGACATAGTCATCGGGTCCCATCTCCGCAGTTGCGGTCCGGGATAAAGCCCGACTGGTCCGGGTCCACCAGGCCTTGCATATGGGGGCGAGCCGGGACGCCAAAATACTGGTGAAGATCTTCAGATCCACATTGAGCAAAGATATGGGGCGGTAGGAAGCGCACTCTTGTGGATCCTTCCCCGGCTTGGGAATGACCACCACCTCGGCCATAGACATCGGTGGGGCAAGTTTCCCAGTCGTGCTAAAGGTGTTGAACATGCGCGCCAGGAGTGGGGAAGGTCCTAAGCGAAGATTTTATAGAAGTCGACCGGAAAGCCATCCTTGCCTGGGGCCTTTCCAACGGAAAGTCCCTGGATGGCCCGCAAGACTTCATCAGGTCTGATATCCGCGTCCAAGCTAGTCGCGGCTGATTCCAGTAGCGGAGTCACGGGCGCTGCTTGCGTGTACTCCTCGGCCACAGTAGGGTCCAGGCGTTCGGCTGAGTAAAGAGCAGTATAAAAAAAGAGCTCAAACTCGGCCGCAATGTCTCTGTCCGCCCTCAGAATCTCTCCTCGGCCATTCTTAATTTCCGTGACCCGACGTGCCGCTGTCTCGGCCCGAAGAGCATGTGCCAGGAGTCTCCCAGCCTTGTTCTCCCCCTCGTAGTAGCGCTGCTTGGTGCGGAGAAGAGCGTATTCGGCGCAGTCGCGGTCAAGCGCCCTCAGCTGCTTCCTCCCCTTCGCGAGTAGTCGCCGTGTTTGAACCGCCCCTGTGCGGCAATGGACCCCCTCCAGCTCTTTGATTTGGTCTTCCAGTTCCCCCCTCTTGGCCTTATGATCCTTGTTCAGACCCGCCGCGATAGCAATACATCGCCCGCGGAGGACCGCCTTCAGGGCGTCCCAGAGCATGTCTACCCCGACAGAGCCAACGTCGTTCACTTCCAGGTAGGCTTTCATAGCACCCCACAATTCAGTAATATTGGAATCGTATGTGAGCAATTTATGGTTTAGGCGCCACGAACCCTGCCGAGGGGAGCCTCCAGGGAGGAGCAACGTTAGGATGATCGGGGAGTGGTCGGAGAGCGCCGCCACCCCGATAGATACGTCATCGGTGGACGCTGTGACTCTAGGCGAGGTCCAAATGAGATCTATGCAGGCGTACGTTTGGTGCGCCGCCGAGAAAACGGTGTACTCCCGGGCAGACGGATAGCGGTGACGCCAAGCGTCTTTAAGACCAGCCTCCCTTAGTCTCTGAAGCATCGAGTCAGAGATCGATCCCGAATGTCCCACCCTGAGCGCCGACCTGTCCAAACTTGCATCCGGGACCAAATTAAAATCCCCACCGATTACTAAGTCGTCGTCGGGGGACTCCAGGAGCCGACTTATCGTATAGTGTAAAAAGGCATCCTGGCGCTCGTTGGGGCTATAAACCGAAGCGATCGTGTGCACGCGCTCTCCTAGCAACACTCGCAAGTCCAAGAGGCGACCAGCTACTTCTGTGTGGGTCCCCACTACTGTCCCCTGAAAGTGCGTGGCCATGAGGATCGCCACCCCCGCCTTCTTCCCCGGCCCCGATGAGAAGTATTGTCTATCGAACCATTTGGACCTAAGCCTCTTCCAGTCGGCCCGCAGGAGGTGGATCTCTTGTAAGAGACAGATATCGCATTTAGCATCTCTCAACAAGGCAAGAAGCGCTCGCCGCTTTACCGGTGAGTTAAGACCCCGAACATTGAAGCTCATGATGACTACTTTAAGTCGTGTCATAAGATGTGGTGGGGGTGTATGCTTGCGCACTTATCGAGCACCTCGCGCACAAAGCCAGCAGCAGCAGGGTACATACTCCCCCCTGCCCGCACCCCGCCAGTGGACAGCCTCCCCTACACTCCAGTACCCCCCGCAGCACCACGCAGCTTCCCTCTAGCACTATGGAGCAGACCCTATATGTGTGTGGGTGGGTAGGTCTAGGGCGCCAGGCCGAGCATTCAGCATTACCCTCCAGGGAAAGAACAGACAGTGCGCCTCCAGTGATCGCAGCGGCCCCGTCCCCTACCCATATGATGCCCTACCTCCCCAGCCCCCGCTCGCCGCCCCTAGCCACCAGTATTGGAGGTTCACCCTACCTGTCTGTGGGAGGGCTGCAGATCTCTCGTGGGTAGAGAAGAAAGAAGAGAGGAAAGAGAGATAAAGAAAGAGAAGAGAGAGAGGATAGAGAACACAAGGAGACTTCAATGTCGTCATCCAACAGTAACAAATCGCACGGACGTGCAAGGGTCCATGTGTCCGACGGTCGATCATCACCATTCCGAAGGTGGGGCTCCCCCCACCAAGACCGATATCTCAGACAGCTGGGCTCGGACCATTCTTCCTATCACCAGGTCTCAGGACAACGACTGCTAGGATCATTCAATGGCCTAGTCACCAGTACCCTCCCGGTCCGGCATCTGTCGCAGCAGGGCTTCCCGTTCCATCCGGCGCTCCTCCTCTGAAGGTTTCGTCTGGGCGCCCCTCCTAGGGCCACGTCTCCTGCCTGTTCTTGGCGGCTTCCCTGAAGCTGGGCCTCCCTCCATCGCATCCGAGTCGTCAGCCACTGTCAGGGCGCTCCCAAGTATGGCCTTCGCCTCCTGTAGATTCCGCACCCCATGCGTTTCTTTATTCCAGACGAAGGACAGTCGGAACGGGTGCCCCCACCTGTAGCGTATTCCCTGCTCGCGGAGGAAGGTCGTGGCTGGTCGTAGCTCTTTGCGCCTCTGAAGGGTGAGGGGCAAGAGGTCTTGGAAAGCCCCCACCTGGAGACCCTCGAATTCCACTGTCGGACGGTCACGCGTGGCGGCCAAAATAATCTCCTTCTGCCGGTTGGAGTGTAGGCAAGTTTGGATGTCTTGTGGCTGGCCGGGGCCTGAGGCGGGCCGCCCGGCGTGGTGAGTGCGATCCAACGTGACCTCCTTGTCTCTCACCTCAGGAGCCATGTGTTTAAAAAGGCGAAGAACCCAGTCTTCTAGCTTGCAGCCGTCCGCCTGAAGTGGCACCCCTTTGATGCGAATGTTGGAGTGCCTCGAACGGTTTTCCAGGTCTTCCAGCTTGAAGTATAGCTCCTCATTCCGCTCGCGGAGGTCGATTAGTTCCCGAGCCTGTTCAGTGAGCTCTTCCTCTCGCCGATCCCCATTGCGCTCCAGGGTGTCCACTCTGTCACCCACCTCACTGAGCTCCGCTCTGCGCTGCTTAATATCAGAGGCCATCTCTTGTCGCAGTCTAGCGAAATCATCCCGTAGCGAACTAAATAGCTGTTCCATAAACTTTTTCGTGACCGGTTCGGCAGCATGCCCTGTGGCTGAATCCGTCGTTGCGTCGCCGGGGTGAGACCCGTGGGGGTCTGTGCAGGGCCCCGCAGTCTTCTTCCCGCCCGGTTTCTGGAATAGGTCCTTAATGGAGGATTCCTTACTCATGATGTCTTTCTTGCCTCGTTGTGAGGCCATAGCTGTGGTCGGTGGGGCACAGGATGAGGATGCTCACACCCTGCTTATTCGCAGATGGGGGACAGTCGCTCCTTCAGCTGCTGCTGATCCTGGTCGCTAGGGGTACAGCGGACTCTCAATGGGGAGGGGTGCGTAACTCAATGAACTCGGCGGCTATATCTTTGTGCAGAGTCCATCGCTGATGTGCTCCCACCAGTCTGCCCATGTTCCGGGGGAGTGTGCCTCTAAGCACCAGCGGGGTCGGGGCTCAGCGCTGGACCACAAGGCCTGACCGTTGAGAAAGTCACAATGGGAGGCCCAGTTCGCGCTCTCCACGCTGGTTGTGCGAGGGGCTCCTCACACTGGAGAAATCGCTTTGTGCTGGAGCCTGATGCCACTTCCGAGCTCCCGGCTCTTCTAGGCGCGTGCAGGGCCAAGTCTAGCGGAAGTCCAGAGGCCCTATCTATGGGCTCCCCCCGCAGTTTTAAGTCCGTGCAGGCACTCCACCCCCGTGGCGTGGCCGGGCCGTAGACCGAGGCCGCAAGTTCGTGGCTTCTTTCCTCAACAGTGGCTATCGAGGATCTGGGGGCAGGTCTTCCATCCCAGCAGTGGGGGGGCCTCACTACTATGGCTCCCCACTCACCCACGAGCCTGGCGCAGCTGCAGGACCTCAGGATACCACCAAAAGCAGCAGGGGATCATCTTCACCTCGCTTCACCCGCTGTGTCTAATGCGAAGGCTCCACATTTCCGAGGCCTCAGGGATTATAAGGCTTGTGTTGCAGGGCCGATACCATGTAGGGCCCTCTAGGCCTCCACAACGCGCCACCCTCCGCAGCTGCTGTGGCGTCTAACCGCTGCATGTGCCGGCGATGACCGCTCCGGTCCCGCGGGCCCTCACTGCTCCGCTTCTAGTCTTCGCGCAAGGCTCCGCCACCGATCCCAAACTCGGGGGCTGTGCGCCACAGCGTCCCCACGCTCCTACACTGCGGGGCTGCGAAAGTTGCCGATCCCGGGGGAGAGGGCCGCCCACGCCGCACCACCCTCTCTGGAGCTGTCACCAGGCCTCACCTCCGCTCAGTCGCTGCCTCGTGGGTCCGGAATCATGTGCCGGCTGCCCAAGATGACCAAGCGTAGCACACACCTGAGGGGTCCGACACCCCTCCGAGACGCTTCTCGTTGTTGGGGGCTCCACGCGGCCCTGCAGACGGTCTTGGCAGCTTGAAGCGCGGGCACGACGTCCCTCTCCCGCCTGCGGGCTCCTCACTGCGGCCTCCGCGGTATCACCATCCTCGCCATCGCAAGTCTCCTGAAGGTGTGGCTGCCTCTTAGCATTGAAATCCTCGCTTGTCTTCGGAACTGCAGGATCCGCCTGTGTTCCGGACGTCCTGGGGTCACTTTCAGCGCTTTACAGGTCTCAGGCCTGCAGTTGGATGCCAGTTTACCGGCCTCGGCGAGCGGAGCCCCAGAGAAACGGTGCTACTCCGCCGCCATCTTGGCCACGCCCCTGGGTATCTTATTTAGATGGTGGTTCATCTAGAAATGCTTCAGGTTAGCATGTTTTCTTGGTCTCAATTTCCAGTATTATTAACGTTAGCACCTTTAAACTAGGTCTTACTTTAGTTCAGAACAGCTGCACCTTCTTTATTTGGCTCATCTTCGGGTCATTGATGATTATGTATTGCTGGAACTGAATTTTCAGGAATAGCATGCATCTATAAATTACTATGCATATCTTTTTGTGTGGGGTTCATTTTGCAGCACACACATGATCAGCTACTTCTGCTTGCTTCTTTGCCCTGTCCAAGACATTCTCATTCTCCCCAGAATTTCTAGCACTAAAAAGTTGGTAATCTGCCTTATGCGAAGTTGGGTTGCAACAAATAACTAATTAAACCCCACAATACAAGTGACGTAAAGATTTTAAGGCGCAACTACAATTTTAGGTAGGCTAAGGCTCCATTTCCTGTATTTCTGCAGAATCATCAACTGACAGGTCATTCAGAGTGCAATAAGAACAGGGTTGGGAGTTTGGAATCCATTGTGACCTCGTTTAAGGTTTTTCAATTTTATTTCTATTTCTCCCCCCATTTTTCTTGATTGCAAATGACATGGTTCCTTATCCCAGAAACAGAAGATTGCTATATCTGCTTAATATTTTAATCCTTATTCCCAAAAATACTTCAAAATACAGGGACTATTTCATAGCAGATAGTGAATAAATCAGGAGGCAGGTGCCTCAGCTGATGTTCTGCCGTGTGAGTTGCCCAGCATCCTCTACCGTCTTGAGTGCGTTGCAAGCGGCATGATGCTGCCAAGCTGCTATGGCAATGCAACCTCAGGTGCTATCGATTTCTTTTAATTCAGTTTATTTGCACAGTCTACTGTAAAGACTACATGACTAATAAAATGTGCTTTCCCTGTTTAGGGGCTCAATGTGTTTTTAGGTTTTAGGGCAGTAGTGCTGAAAAAGAGAAATACTGATACTGTGGGCATTGCCGCATCTGCATTTTTCTATTTATTTTGATACCACACAACAATGCCACATACAATCAAGCTTCTAGCCACCAATACAACAAACAAACAAATTATATCAATATAATAATGCAAATATAAAACTGCCAACAGAATAAAGCAGACAAAACTTAACCGTTTCAAAAACATAAAGTCAGCCCAGCTGAGAAAATATATTGCAGATATGCCATTTAGAACATATTGGCGTGCAATCAATGAGAGGCAAGCAGGAGCGGCCGGTATGCTGGAGGGGGCGGGCGGGAGTGGGGGAGGGACACTAGGGGTCACGGGGGGGGGGGGAATAAAAAAAAAAACAAAAAAAAAACATACCTGCAGCCTTCTCCGTTGCGCTGTTCTTCACCTCTTCAGGAAGGCACAGGCTCCCAGAATGCCCTGTGTCCAATCCTGAATCTGCTCTCGCACAGAGAGCAGCTTCAGGATTGGCCTGAGCGCTCTCAATTCACGCTCCAGGACACACTCTGAGTCTGTGCCTTCTCTGTCCATCCCAGCTGCATTGCTGGGTTGGAGAGAGCCTTCACTGTGCATGATGGTTTGGCCGGCCTGAGACGGCCGGCCAAACCATCATGCGCAGTGATGGGAGTGTACTACCACGCCCATGAGTGCCTGTCGCTACCAGGCCCCGCCCCCAAGACTTGGCAGGAAAGAAAAAATAAAATGAGTGCCGTTTTATTTTTCCGTTCCTGACATTTTTTTTATGGTGGGGGGGGGAGTTGACGCTCCTCCACCATAGCGGAGGAGCCGCTGCTGGAGGCAAGCCCAGCAGATGTTTTTGGTTCGTGGTGACCTCTCTGCATATGTAACTGGTTCTGTGGTCAGGTTTTGGGGTAAGACACTACACAAGTGAGTTAAGAAAATACCACACAGGAGAGCAGGAGAATGGGGTAATAGAGACAACGGTCATGGAGGACAACAGCTTCCAGGCTAGGGTCTGCAACACATTTCCCCAGCCTTCAGAGGCCCGATATTTGACTTCAAGGTCAGAAAGGGCAGAGCCCCATAAAGGGTAAGTGGATGCACTTCCTAAACTGACATTACAGTTCACACCAGTGATTTCATTCAGATGCTTTTGTTGTTTTCCCCCTTTGTCAGTTCCTTCAGTCTCTACGCTCCTGCTTCCTTGCACAGACCTCTGCATTTGTTTTTGGATTGATCTTGGTATTTTGACTGCTATTGTTTTTTGACCTTGTTACAACAATGCTTCACCTCACACCACGTAAGCTGCCTTAAGTGTTTCTATAGTGCTTACCTGTTGTAAGAACTCTTATCCGTTTTCTGGTATTCACTGTCTCCTGTTTTCTTTTTCAACAGTGAGTTGTATTGTGCCTCTCTGACCTCCTGCATCTCAGAGTTCAATCCAGGTCATCTACCAACCTTCCTAAGGGGAACAAATGTTCTTTCTCTAATCCCATGTCTCCTCTTCCCCTTTTTAGAATCAGGTGTACCCTACTTTCCTGGAGTCTGATACAGGAAGCAGGCAGTGGCGGCTCGCCGAAGGAGTGCTGCGGGGCGCTGAGGCGGGGCGGGGGAGGGGCAGGGTGGTGGACTCCGACATACGGCGGAACGGAGTAAGGTAAGTAAATAAAAAAATAAAACAATTTACCTTGCGCGCGCTGTATCGCCGAGTTGGTAATGCAGCGCGCGCAAGGTAAATTGTTTTATTTATTTATTTACTTACCTTACTCCGTTCTGCCGTATGTCGGAGTCCACTACCCCCACACCCTGTCCCTCCCTCGCCCGCAGCACTCCCTCGGCGAGCCACCACTGGAAGCAGTGCAAAGTAGAATTGGAAAACGCGGGATTAACCTTGTTGTCCTTTGACCTGAGTTGCAAAGGTCCTGACATCCGTAACATGGCACCTGCCACTCTGAGAAGTTTATCAGACGATTTTATGGAAATAATTATTTGGGATCAGCTGAAGACTACAGGTTCCTAGGCCCTCATTACAGAGCAAATTTACACATTTTTTGCATTAAACTGCTCCATACAATTAGAAGGTAGCATTAAATCAAACCCAATAAATTTGGGTTCTGTAATACGGGTCTTGCAGAGGTGCGGAATAAGCACCAAAAAATGCCACCTGCTATAAGCTGGCGGCAAATTACTAAACATTGTAAAATATTAAACCATAGAGTTTAATGTGTTTGAGGACACCACAAATGAATTTTTAAATAGTTCACCAGTTTGTAAAAAAGTTACGCATTAAAGAAAAGTTGTTACCTTTAACAAACACATTCATTCAGGAAGTCAAACACATTCACATCAACCTCAATGAAACCATTACACCTGAAATTAATTTACTACTTTCGGACATACGTAAGTGCAGAAAACACCGTCTCTATTACATTCTTCTACACATCACTATGGCTGAAGCATTGATGCATTGAAGTGGTGTCACTTCTGTCTCCAGGAGCAACAGGGCCACATTGATCATAATAGAGTGCACTAGCCCGGTCTGCGCCAGGCACAATTTTTGAAAGGTGCGCTGTGGTGCGAACAGGGACATTGTGCTCTATGTATAATACGGGCCCAGAGTATGACTTCAGATTGAGGTTACTGAGACCTTTGACAGGACCTAATATGTGAGCAACTTTATTAGTTGTAGTGGACTACCATCCACCTCAAATAATAATTCACTTTCTTACAACTTATATAATATATATGTACATTTATTGTGCCTTACCTGGCTCCTCTGCTCCTCCAAACTCTTTGGCTCCAGGAATTTTCTCAAGGCTACTGAGGTTGATAATGAAATGTACTGTCTCTTTCCAGGGCTTCAAGTTCATGACTTGTGGTGATCCTTCTCTTGTGGCAAGGCTGTCCTTTCAGTGTTTGGAAAGGAGTTCTCTAACTTTTCAGGTCTATAAACCTCTCCTTGCAACTCTCCACTCACCTTGGCTTGGTGGCAACTGCACTGACATTGTTTGTATTATTATGCCACACTCTTTTCCTTACTTTTTGGGCTCACTACCTCTTCCTCAAAAACTTGAAGCTCCCTCCCAGAAAACCTGTGCTTCCTAATTCTTTCTGAAACTATGTTGTGAGAGACTGCAGGAAAATGTTTGATACTAAAAGGCTTCTGATAAGAGGATTTGTTATAGGGATTCTGCACACACACAGAGCTATGCACAGGATAATAGGACCTCGGAATATAGTGGTGAGCCAAACATAAACCTTAGCACCTAAAACCCCAACCCAACTAGCCTTAGCGTCCCATTAGCAACAATGTACCAATGATTAGACAACCCAGAACACGGTATCTCTCTCTCTCAGGACTCGCAGTAGCAAGAACACCCTTTCGTCACTCACTCATACCTGTCCACAACCGGCGTAAGAAGAGACACAGTATAGGTTAAAATGTTTATTTCAACATACGTGCTCTAAGATACAGTACACGTGACAGTACTATCAGCATAATGCATAAGAATAATATAATCAGCATAGTTACAACTCCATAGAATACTAACGGGGAAAGCATTTCATAAAGCAGTGGATAGAGGGCTGAATGACCTTACCACCCTCCCCGTGCTAATAGCTTTTTTATTATAACAATAGAAGACCTCTGGGCTTTGACAAGCGAACCCCCATACCTCAGTCTCTAGATGCAAGCACTACATCAGCAGACAATCACAGCTCTTCTCCCTGGAAAGGTTTTCTTCAAGTCCCCCTCAAGAGGGAAAAACGCAATAATAAAAGCCCACCAATTTCCCCATGGCAGCTGTACATAGTGTTATGTCTAGGTGCGAGGGACTGGCCATATCAGCAAGAACCAGGGACGTGTTTTTCGACCTTGTAACTGTTGTTCAGACTGAGCCCAAAAGGAACAGGAGAAAAGGTGAGAAACAGAAAATGCAGACAGTTGTAAAATAACTTGGCAGGAGCAGAGGGCGACAGAACAACGGCTAAGAGTAACATGCGCAAAAGACATCATGGCAGCCAGGCCTATGACAACGTATCCAGGCAGGCCAGGAGGCCACAAACCACAAGACACCCTCCCCTGGACAGTCCATCGGCCAAGACTAAGGACGAAGACAGAGTTCAAAACACCTGAGCAGAACAGAGGCGTCCACAGTGGAAGGAGTGGAACGCAGCAAGGTAGCAAAAGGACAGTAAGCGAGGCAGTCCACGGACAGTGAACGGCAAATCAATCCAAAAACGTGGAAGTGCAGAAATATGCTATACCGTCCAAGAGGACATCATTGGAATCGTCAAAAAACGTAGACGCCATCCAGTCCAACAGGTCAAAGCTGCAGGAATGCTCCTCAGAGGACGGAGCATCCAAAAGCAATGCGGGACAGCTTGCGTGATATTCAATATAGCTTTGTTGTAGGAGATTCTGAGCAGCCGCCCAGATATCCCATTGTGCCAAAATCCCCAGTGCAGCCGCACGCGTCATGCAGCCTGCAACGGAACAGTCCCGTTCATGGGCCTCTAAGGGACCCATCAACCGAACGAAATCCGGAACAGACAACGACGTATTGGAGAGGCAATAATCCATGGCCCAGGTGAAAGGGCAGCGAATGCAAGACATCACAGGTTGCACGCAAGTGAAACACGCAAAGCGAAAAGAAAGGGTATAGGACACACTCAGTGTCGCCAACGGCAGAACTCCGAAACCAGATAAAATGCGCTCACGGAGCAGCAGTAGGCGTCCGGGGTCGAGAAGGGCCCATCGGGGAGCAGCCATTGCGAAGGAAGCAGATCAACAGCAGTACACCAGCCGCCAAAGCAAGGATTAATGGAAAGCCACCAAAGACACTGGAAAAAATAGAATGAATAAACGCCGGTATCACCCCAAAAATAGTTTGGAAAGAGGACACTAGGCCGGACCCCACCACCTTAAAAAATGCACTAGACCTTCAGTGTTAGATGCGTTAAAAATACGGTGAATTAATTCACCGAAATGTTGTGGGAGGTTAGTGTTCAAAAGGGCCTGTATTTCACTGTGGGTACTTGCCACCTGGAGAACAAATGTCTCCCGGGCGGAAGTGAGCATAACCTCCTCGTTCAATAATAGCGCCTTTATTCTGCTCAGTTTATTGAAATCCGCCTCCATAGTAGGAATGGAAGGCCAAATAGAATTATCTACGATGTCGTGAGGGGGAGGAAAAAGCACATTCTTGCAGCAGACAACCCTGTGCGATACAGTAACAATATAAGGGATGCCGGCCTGCATACCACAGCAATAGTCGTTATTTAAAAGCAAATAGCTACCATTTGTAAGCAAAGTAAAGGTAGGAGAAATAGCAGGAGCAGGAATGCCCTTTAACACACAAGCAAGATTCGGAGCGGAAACATTACAAGCTCCGTGCAATTTAATATGTTTACAAACAAGGGAATGACCCACTGTTGAATCGCATGACTCCCCCGTGAGAAAAACTTCCTTGTCATCTCTAAGGCATTTATACATGAAAGGGAGGGACCAAAGTTCATGCAGGAAGGCACTACCCAAAGGCTGGAAACGGCCCACAGGATAATGTTTCATGCATGAACTAAATTCAAACAAGGAAAAAGGCAATGCGATAACCCCATGAACTAGCCACACAGCAGAATCTATTTCCGCTACAGAGAATGGTAAGGGCTCCACTTTCTCGATATGTAACAGAGTGTAAACTGCATCTTTCATGGACATGAACTGCTGTTTGTCAGTTAAATTAAAAGGCAGAAATAAGGCAGTGGTGTTCAAAAAGTGCCAAGGAACCTTACCCAACTTAAGTGTTTGCAAAGTCCACGCAAATTGCATAACTGAACGTAATTGATTTTGACCATGATACAACACAGAAACATCATCGTGTACAATATCAACAACAGAGGACACAATATTCTCCAACGTGTAAATGCGGGAAGACAGGGTATTAATACTATTGTCAACAACAGCAAGCACCTTTTCCAGATTTGCTTGGTCTATTTCCCGTAAACGGGAAGCAGCCTCCATTTGCGATAGCTTCCAGAGTTCATTATAAGCTTCATAAATGAACCTCTTCGGTCGTGGACCACGAGGTCCCAATATAAAGTCGGACAGATCAATATTGCCTGAAAGGAGGGACAAATGTTGTTTAACAGAGTCTAGGGAAGAATGTTGCAACCATTGTTTACATAATTTACCAACAGAATAGGTGGTGACAGTACGGGAGTTAGAAAACCTAGGATCGGGCTTATCCTGAGTATAGCCAGAAACTGTGTCATGAAAACGCAGCTGGCACTCGTTAGATGATATGGGCCAAGACAACCAAGGTGACTGAACAAGCGTAGACATATTAAACGAATTGTTCTGAAACAAAACCTGTAAAGTCGAAAGGGACATATTGAAGTGCAAGCTGTGGTTTAGAGTGGAAGACAGGGATGGAATTGATGGTGCATTCATTTGTTTTGTAGTGGCTAGACCCCAACACGTAGTCTGATAGATCGAAGCATTCAAAAACACCATTTGGGCTGGGATTAGGCAGGCACGGTGCAAGGCCTCGGTGCCTTGCACCTGCCAAGGCTTGGAGCCCCAGATTGACTTTAAATCCACAGTTTCCGTCCAGTATTCATAACCACCCACAGCCAAGGCCTTTAAAAAGGAACTCGAATAAAGCAATTTAGTGTGGGTCAACATGAATTTCTGTGTGAAAGGGGCAGGTAATTTAAAATAATAGGACCCAGGGTTCGATCTATTAAAATCAGTGAAATAAGTAAATTTATTTCGAAGAGTCCGGGAGCTACCCGATAAAGGGTTTGGGCAATGTTCCCATTGAGTGTAGGTCACAGGGCTACGTAGTGCACTCGGTTTATGGACAAAATGGTTGCCCCAATGCTGGTAACAGTATAAATCGGCATAATTCGCAGAATTCATATACAAATCCTCAGCATTAAATGAAGCATAATATTTCAAATCAGCAAACAATGCTTCAACTGCATGCACATCCCAATCATCAGAATGAATATTACTTTTTACTACATCACCCATGGAAACTCGAAGGACATTCGGTACATTAATAACTTCTGTTGGTCCATGAATTTGAAAATTTACCGCATCCCATACGATGCCATCAGCAACTGGAAAAGCTGAAATGTTCACCAATGTGTGGTCACGCTTCATGATGTGAGATGAGGAATGTGGAGCCAAAGTTCCAGCAACACTGTTCACAGCAGAGCGTTCAGGCAAATAGTGACCATTGATCAGTAGAAAAAACACTGTGACAAAGCCAATGGACATGAACAAAAAGATCAAGAAAAGTACCAACCAAATGTATGTCCAAGGGGGAATCAAAAAATTGTCTCTAAACCAGGATACAAAAATACTGAACTTGGACGGGACAATCGACGTGGTGGAATCCGAGTCAAAGGAATAACGTGTCGGACTCAGTGGCGTTGTTGGTAAATGAGCCACAGATTCTGTTTCGGGATAGGTATACTCGTTCTCGTCCATGCAGGGGGTAACTGGAGGTTCGAGTATACTTTCAGGCAAATCAATCATCTCAATTGTAACATCAGTGACCGTTCGGGCAGGAGGGCCTCGAACACAAGTCCGGTAAATTGCAGGACAAGAGACCGCTGGTGTAACACTATTTAGGATCGGCCAGTTGTTGTAGCTTGACATTTTCCACTGAGATGTATCTGTTCTCCTTGCGACCAGGAAGCGGTGGTAAGATGACTGTACGTGTTCCCTTCAAACCCAGGACTGGAACCGGTGCACGATAAGAGGGGCCGAATTCTTTCTTGTTCTCCACCTTCTCTCGAACCAGGTCTCCAATCTTCGGAAGCCAGCCGGCAACCGGAATCTGCAGGGCAGTATCTGTGGCTGAAGGTAAATGTGCGTTTGCAAGTTTGTCTCGGGCTTCTTGTAAGTCCTGTAACATAGTAGAATGGTTATCTACATCAAACTTGGCGGGTTGCGCCGCCATGTCTAGACCATCAAGGTCAGGCACAAACATTCTTATGCCAAAGAGCATTTCGTATGGGGTCCGCCCACCCAGAGATCTTCTAGGGAGATTATTAAGTGCACGTTGTACGGTATACAAGTGGGCCAGCCAGTTCCTGCCAGTACCTAAGACCCTAGCTGTCAAGGATTGCTTTAAATCACGGTTCATTCGCTCCACAATTGAATTACCCTCAGGTCTGTATGGAGACGAAAACTTCACCCGTACCCCCAGTGAACCCATTGCGTCCTTGTACGCCTTAGAGGCAAACGCTGGACCTTGGTCAGAATGGAAGGTACCGCATGCGAAGATTCCCACAAAGACACGCAAATCCCTGATGACATTTCGAGCGTCAGCACTCCGTTGTGGCCAGACCCAGATGAAACGTGTGCACGAGTCCACTGCCACTAAGATATATTTATAGGCAGTGTCTGAGGAAAATGGACCGCAGTGATCCAAGTAAACACACCCAAAGGGTCTGTTAGAAATGTAGAGCGAGGTCTGTGGTGGTCGTGTAACCGTAGAAGGCTTAATCTGTTGACACACGTCACAAGAAAGCACATAAGTACGGGTGTCTTTATATAAACCACGCCACCAGTACCGCTGCTGCAAGATGGAAACGGTCGCAGACACTCCAGCATGAGCCGAAGCCATGCCTTCGTGTGCTGCCGTTATCAAGGAAAGTCTGCGATCCGCGTTGGGTATCAGCCGATCACCAACGTTTGGTATTGTTACATAAGGAGCCTGTTCGGGACCTAACTGATAAGAATATTTGGAAGGAAAACCCCTAGGGTAATTAGCACCTTCCTTTGTCGCAGCAATAGCGGCCAAAATATCGGTGTCAATTTTTGACATGGATCTGGTAACTGCTGCTACTGAACACGTGACTACTGCTGATCTGGCTGCTTCGTCTGCCAGACCGTTACCAACAGCGTGTGCGCCCACCCGCTGATGGCCTAGGGTGTGAACCACTTGTGTGAGTGGCAAACGTTGTCTCAATTCTGCCACCCGAACCCAAAGCATCTTATGCTTGATTGTGCTACCTTTAGCGTCTCTATAGTCGTTTTGTGACCAAAAGAATAGATTGTCATTGTATGATTGAACACAGTAATAAGAATCGCATACAATAAGTGTGGTCACATCCGGATTTACGAATTCAAGCGCAAGCACCAATGCGCGCAGCTCGGCCAATTGCGCAGTACTGTCCCCGAGTGTTTGAGTATGCACTACAGTGGACTTGAACTCTCCGTTCACAAAGGTACCTGCAACAATAGCACATGCGGCTGAATAAGCATGCTTGGACCCCGTGGCCGGTTGTGCCGAACCATCGGTGTAGATCACACAGTCGTAATCCTCAAGCGGCAGTAAAGATAGAGGAGGAGGATGAACGAATTCATACTGTAAAAACTCCTGAGTCTGTAGAGAAGCATCGAAAATGAATGTGACATCCGGAGACGTCAAAGAAGTTGCCCATTGTATCCAACGGGGATGCAAAGCTTTAGAGTTCGGTACACTTGCCTTTGTCACTGCTTCTAGAGCAGGATAGGGTGTTACCACTAGAATGCGCTTTCCCTGTGCCAGTGCGCGCTCCTTCAGAATCGCCATTTGCACTGCAGTCAGAACTTTCTCCACAGATGAAAAGCGCAGTTCTGCGGACGTGTACAGATGTGACTTGTATGCGATTGGTACTGTGTCACCCTCGTTAAAGGTTAAATACGTGAAACCCACTGCCCCCGGAATTATTCTAATCACCAGGTTTGTGTGGTTATCACGCGTCAACAGGTACCTAGACTCAAGAAGGTCTGTCTGCAAAGACTGCAGAATGGAGGAATGCTCCGGAAGCCAACAAGACTTCGAAAAGTTTGGTTGTATCAAGGCATACAATGGCTTGATACGCTGGGCGTATTCGGGAATATAAGTACGCCCGAAGTTCAGGAAACCCAGCAAAGACTGAAGTTTTTTCAGAGTAGTAGGAGGGCACAAAAGTGCACATTTTTCCAAGAAGTGGGGGGCTAAGCCCTTACCTTCATTGTTGAGCTCGTAGCCCAAAAACAAAACTGTTAATTCAGCAATGTGTGATTTGGCAAAGTTAAACTTATAACCTAATACCGCAAACTCGAGAATAATGCGGTCCACTCTGGAAAGATGCGGGTATAACTCGTCGTCTGTCAGGTAAATATCATCGACGTACGAACATGCATCTGGGTCTATGCCGTCTAACAAAGAGACAACACGGGCAGCGAACACTCCTGGACTGTTTTTGTAGCCCATAGGGAGTCGCCTTAATTTGAACTGTTTACCACCGGAGGTAAAAGCGCTCCATTGGCTACACTCCGTGGCTAAGTTGTGCGTGTAAAATCCATTGGATAGGTCAAGTGTCGTTTTATATTTTTTACGAACAAGACTGTCTACAAGCGCAGAACTGTGGGTATTTTGCACCGCAAAGGTCCGACAATGAGAGTTCAAATGCCGGTAATCCAATACTAGGCGGTACGATCCATCGGGTTTAGAAACCGCGAAAAGGGGATTATTCATGGGTGATACGCATGTTTCTATTACTCCCTGATATTCTAACTGCGTCAGAATTTCAGAAACGAGGCCTTTGGCTTCACGTTTAATGGGATATTGGGGTTGTGGCTGCGGTAGGGACCGTAAAGGTATCTCATGGGGGGGAGAATCTTCATCCCAACCCACGTGGTTGCGGTATAATGCAGGAGCCAGGGACACAGCCCACTCAGCTGCAAGAGCCTCCGCTTTGTCCTTTGGGACATGTCGAGAAAAGCTCGGAAGGATTGCCTCCTCCCCTTTACGTGCAGCAAGTACGAATGGAGGTGGCCAATCCGCCTCTGCTAACAAAATGTCGTATGAAGAGGTCAGATTTTCCCAAAAATCCCTTTAATTACACGCTGTATATCACCTTCAATTTGGATGACAATATTAAATAGTCTGTCAGGGGGTGCCACTCTGGTGTCTGCTGTTTCAACAGTAATGAATGTTTCAGTTGCTGTCGCCTCCATATGAGGACGTAGCGCCTCCCGCACTATGGTAACTTCCGCGGCGCTGTCTAGGAGGGTTACTGCCCACGTCCAATTCAGGAGTCTCGTTCTCACCGTCTGTGGCATATTTCGCTGTTACAGCGGCAACTTTCTTCTTCTGAAATTGTGGGCGAGAACGTTGAAAGTCTTCTGCTTTCCCTCTGACCTGTTGTTGAGGTTGATCTCGTCCCTGGGGAGCCTCTCGACCCCTTCCTCTATCCTGGCGATCCCCTCCACTGGCTTGCGAAGTTGTCTGTGCCTGTGAAGAACGAGGAGAACGCGTATCAGGGATCTGAAACCTATCCGGAGATTTAAGTCTCGCCCTATCGCGCAAATCATATGTGCGTTCAGAAGAGACAGAAACAGGGGATGCGCCTCGCGACCCCGGCTTCTTCTGTTGCTTACCCTGTTTTTTCAACCTCCAGCTCTTTTTAGTAAAAACTGGTTTCTCATCTTTTTCAGATTGAGTTTTAGGTTGTTGTTGTTGTGTTTGTGTTTGTTGTTTTGCAAAAGGCTTATTGCCCAGGCTATTTCGGCCAATAGTTTTATAAGCCTGGGTTATAATTTTCGGTAATTCGCGCGGCTTGTCCAATTCTGGGACTAAAGCCAAAGCATTAGCTACTTGAAAGTTCACTGCATCGCCCTTGACATTCGCAAGGATCAGCTCAGCTACTACTTCGAACACTCCCACCAGTCTCATCCCTAATTCCACAGCCGCTTCAGGGCCATGTTCATCCTGTACTTTTTTAATTACAGAGGGGAGAACCGTCATGGAAGGAGTGCCGAAACACTTCGAATAAACTGCTGCGAATACCCTACCCCAGTTGTTGCATGCTGTCAACTCGGGGATTAAGTCTTTTGGCAAACTAATTGTAAGAATTCTATGTTTATCCACTGGTGTCGTGTTTGGAAAAACTGCCTCCAACTGGTCAAATTTTTCTGCAAGCCAATAAGGTAAATCATCCTTATTTTGTGGACGTTTGCCCATCACTGAGTTCACCATGACGGGACTTATGGTCACTCCGCCTGCAGCAGCTGGATGGCCCGCAACTCCAGGTGGGGCCCCCTGGATGTTGCCTGTAACATATTGCACTAAAGCGCGATGCACTCGCACCAAAGCCGAATACATATTGCGCAGGTCAGCGACTGGTATTTGCATATATTGCGGATGTGGGGTGTACCCGGCCAAAACAGGCCAAGTGGCCCCATCAATAGACAAGGGGCCTAAACGAACAGTGGTAACCGGTTGGGGGAGGGCGCCATCAAACCAAACACGGTGCTGCCAAGCCGTGAGCGGTACTTCAAGATTCCTATACGGTCTATAGTGATTAGGAACTACGGTGGCTGTATATTCATGGAACAGATTGTCCGTCCCATCCACCGCCGGAAACGTGATCCAAGAGTAGAACACTTCAAAGTGGAAAGCCGGATCGGCCTGCACCACAAAGATCAGCTCGACACCCGCGTCAGGCACTCCATACACTGTTAAGTGTGTCCGGAGCGCTGCACGGCTATGTGCCGCGATTTGAACAGCCATTGTAGGCTAGAAATAGTCGACAATCTAAAATGAGGCAGCACAAATAGGGTTTTAGCTTAGAAACCTTTTAACAACCTCAAGCTTGAAAGAACCTATAAAAACGTCAATATAGGAGGTATAACCGTCACACACGCTTCCGGAAGCGTCCGTGAGGGGTGTTGTGGACAAGCACAAGCACTACTCAAGCGTCTCGCAGATAAGCAGCCCACTCGTTGGTTGCGCCATGTTATAGGGATTCTGCACACACACAGAGCTATGCACAGGATAATAGGACCTCGGAATATAGTGGTGAGCCAAACATAAACCTTAGCACCTAAAACCCCAACCCAACTAGCCTTAGCGTCCCATTAGCAACAATGTACCAATGATTAGACAACCCAGAACACGGTATCTCTCTCTCTCAGGACTCGCAGTAGCAAGAACACCCTTTCGTCACTCACTCATACCTGTCCACAACCACCGTAAGAAGAGACACAGTATAGGTTAAAATGTTTATTTCAACATACGTGCTCTAAGATACAGTACACGTGACAGTACTATCAGCATAATGCATAAGAATAATATAATCAGCATAGTTACAACTCCATAGAATACTAACGGGGAAAGCATTTCATAAAGCAGTGGATAGAGGGCTGAATGACCTTACCACCCTCCCCGTGCTAATAGCTTTTTTATTATAACAATAGAAGACCTCTGGGCTTTGACAAGCGAACCCCCATACCTCAGTCTCTAGATGCAAGCACTACATCAGCAGACAATCACAGCTCTTCTCCCTGGAAAGGTTTTCTTCAAGTCCTCCTCAAGAGGGAAAAACGCAATAATAAAAGCCCACCAATTTCCCCATGGCAGCTGTACATAGTGTTATGTCTAGGTGCGAGGGACTGGCCATATCAGCAAGAACCAGGGACGTGTTTTTTGACCTTGTAACTGTTGTTCAGACTGAGCCCAAAAGGAACAGGAGAAAAGGTGAGAAACAGAAAATGCAGACAGTTGTAAAATAACTTGGCAGGAGCAGAGGGCGACAGAACAACGGCTAAGAGTAACGTGCGCAAAAGTCATCATGGCAGCCAGGCCTATGCCAACGTATCCAGGCAGGCCAGGAGGCCACAAACCACAAGACAGATTGCTCTAGATTCAAACAGGAACCTTTCTTCTTCAAAGCACAAAGAAAATGCCTGTAAGAGGAGGGTCTAAGGCTTCAAACTAAACAATCACTGATGCCCTATGACACAAAGTCCTATCACAAAAATTTTATTTTTCCTGGGAACCATGTGATTTGAAGACTTAGGATACTTTGTCCATGTGTGGTAATTTCCCATGCTATTTTATTGCACCAGGTAATTCTGGTTGAGGTAAAATCACATGCAGCTTTGCCGATTTTGCTTCTGCACCCGGTAAATCAAATTACACAGGACACATCTTTCAAGATCGGATTTAAGCCGCTATAATGTTATTTCCTGGTGCGGATACACCACTCCTGATAATAAAATGACTCATAAGAACTGCATGAAGTACACACAAAGTGACTGCCATATGCTTTAAAACTCAGAAACAACTGACTGGTGTATATATGTATTTGTGTTTTTTGTCGCACTCAATGTCAAATGTTCTTTACGTATTATTTGTTAAATGGTTTGTATAGTATGTCACGCTCCACGTCCATGATTTATTGTGTTGCACTTGGCTGAAACAAACAGTGTATGAAACAAACAGTGCATCTCCCATTTCAGACGTGTATGAAATGATGAAATGATATAATGACATGTGAAGTAATGGTTTAATAAATAACCAGGAACAATGAAACTAAGAAATTGGCCCTTCGTCTGTCTAAGGAGATAGCAGCATAAAAAATGGTAGCTAGGTTTTTTGTTGTGTCACTTTCTAAAAGTGGCATTTTCAAACACAGAATTTAAAAACCACCTTCACCAAAAAGGTGCGCTAATAAATTCTGAGTTCAGAGAGACTAAACTTCATTTCTCTATCTTGTCCTTATGGAAAATTATACTTGTACGATGTTACAAAGCAACTTCCATGTTAGCCCTTTGGGACAGATAGCCTTTCAATAGTGAAAAACGAAATACACAGTATTTTACTATCAGGACATGTCACACACACCAGTACATGTTCTACCTTTCACATACACTGCACCTTGCCCATGTGGGTAACTTCGGCCTACCATAGGGGTGCCTTACATGTAAGAAAAGGGAAGGTTGGGGCCTGCAAGTGGGTGCACTTTCGTCTGTCTAAGGAGATAGCAGCATAAAAAATGGTAGCTAGGTTTTTTGTTGTGTTACTTTGATTAGGCCCTATCTAGCTACTGGTTCTGGGCCCACCCCCTTTATACGACTTTTAGAAAGTGGGCATTTTCTTACTTTACCATCCTGTGTGCCTCTGACTGTTTGTGTATTCAGCATCTGGTGTGGGAGTGACAGGAGCTGGGGATGTGCATTCACTCTAGACAGTTACTTGTGGGGTTGAGGTGTGCCCTGCCTTGCCTGGGTGACTTATGACTGGGCTGAATAGACCTGGTCTGCATTTAGAGTGATGGGAGGAGTTTTGCTTGCACCTAAATAGGCTGTCTCCTTTTCACAATGCTGTCTCCGCCCCCTGTGGTCATGCAGCACCAGGGAGGACAGGACTGGTTTGGACTGGATTCAGAGACCCTTACCACAAAGAGAACAATGACAAAATGGGGTATAAGTATTGGACCTAAAACTCCAGGACTTTAGATAACTTCCAGGAACAAGTTGACCCTGCCAAGAAGAAGAACGGAAGAACTGTGTGATGAGCGCTGCCTTTCCTGAGTGAGGGGGTGGGTTGGCCTGCAGTTGCTGCTTCTGTATGTGGTGGAGGAAAAGAACTGACTCTTTTTGGCCTGCTGTGGTATCCTGCTTGTGAAGAACTCTCCAAGGGCCTGTGTGTGCTGGCCTCCTGTTCTGGGAAACTCAGGGACATCAAAATTTCTTTGCGCTGTGCTCTACACGCTTTACTTTTACAGAGCTTCATGTGCTTTTCTCTGCCATGCTCTGTGTGCTTTGCTTTTGCAAGAGTGTCTTGTGTTCTGCTCCACTACAGCGCCGTGTCCTTCAACCTTTTATTTGTTCTTTATTTGAAAGCCAAGCGTGTGTGGAGCACTTCTTCTGTGGCACCAGCATGTGGTGAGTGCTTCCCCTTTCTCCAAGGAGCACTCCAAACTGAGGGTCAAGTAGAGGCATGGGCTCATTCTGCGGCCCCCCTTTGTGGGAAGGGGAACCGCAATGTGCACAGTCGGAGAGAAGAGGGGCCGACCGGTGGCACCCTTGCCCAGGCCAAGAATTTCACCGGGCCCCGGAGGAGCGGGGCCCGGTGAGGAAGGCCGCGCCCGCCCTTCCCAGTACCTGTGGGGAGAGGCGGCCCTGGTCCGAGGCCGCCGGTAGTCCTGCGGGTGCTCCCTCAACTCTCTTGACACACCCACACCCTCAACCGCAGCCCCCACCTTCCTCAAGGTAGACCGCGACGATCAGCGGTGGATACAGCCCGCATCCCCAGCCGGCAGCACTGAATGGTTCGGTGAGTCAGGCCCCAAGGGAGTGATTGGACCGCACCGCGTGGCCTCCGCAGGCGGTCCCCATCCGGCCTGACTACAGTGCCTGAGAGTGGTCCGAGAGGCCCTGGAGGGCTCTGGACACGCTACACAACGGTGCGAGACACTGCAGGGGGCCGCAGTTGCACCGCACGTTCGCAGGCAGCGGTATTGTTTGTGCCCCCCTTTTTCTTGTGGCGCCTTGGGTGCATTTTGTGTGAACTGGCCAGATGGGGTAAACCTCGACTGAGGCCCCCCCTGTTGTGTTGACTTGAGTCCGGGTAGCTCTGCTACCCAAAATTATCATATTATCACTAGTAGGCGCGTGGGTGTTCCTGCCGCCTACAGGTCATATCCAAGTGTCCTGGAGAGGGCTCACCAGTTACGTGTGTGCTCATACCCTGTATTGACAGGTTAACGTGTTGTATAGCTGGAGCTGCACAACATGAACAGTGCTGGTGTAAGGTGTTATGCATCATGTTTTTATGATAGTACTTTCATGATCTGTGCAACTTACGAGTACTTACTGTGATGTTATGCCTAATGTTCTTAAGATCTATGTAGTGTTAGGACAACTGTCTAGTTGACAAAGTTATTTATGACCTAGGTAATATCATGACTATTGCTTAGTTGGCAAGGTGATTATTGATTTATGCGACTGTGGTCTAATAAGTTTGGTGTATAATACAAAGGATATTTTTATATAACCTTGGGTGGAGTCTTTTATGTGGTGTACCTATGTGTCACTGGTGTGTGTGTGTGTGTGTTGCGCAAACGCTTTACACATTGCCTCTGAGATAAGCCTGACTGCTCTGCCAGGCTAACAAGGGGATAAGCAGGGGTTATCTTGTGTGTGTAACTCCCTTACCCTGATTTGAGTGGTGGGTTCTGCCTGGTTTGTGTGCATACCCTAGCCAACCAGAAACCCCATTTCTAACATCCCCTTAATCTCAACAACACTGACATTAAAGAATGTTGCTTTCTTTGATGGCGTGTGCTTGAGCTTTGAAATGTATTGTGACAGCACTGACTGGATGACTTAAATCTAATTGATGCTCCATAACAGTTTAGAAAGAACCATTGAGCGATTTTTAAGAATTTATCTTTTTTGTGCATTAATAACGACAAGCAGAATGCATTTTCACACTTGATTCTATATGTACATACTTATGTAGTGCTGCTGTTGCTTTTGAAACAAAGTCCTGTGATGATGCGTTTATATGTGTTTTTCTCATGTATGTTAACTAGGCCTCAGTTTAAAAACAAATGCCATCTTGGCCAAAATGTAAGTCGCTTCTGTCACTTATGTTTCTTCCCCCTTGTCAATCGTCTCTCCTCGCAAACTGTGCAGCACGCAGTCAAGATGAAATGTAGTAGTTTATTTCTACTGTTATTGTTGTTCTGCTCTCGATGAACTTTCAGTCACAACTTCAAACATCCCATGGTTTTTCTGCTGGTTTACTGTAGTCCATTCATTTACATATCATATTATTGTTCATGCATCTAGTTATATTCTAGCATCTCCGGACATTAGCATAGAGAGTGCTGAGTAATTTTTCATGTAGTGGGTTGGTGCTTAGGTGTTAATGTGATATGTATTTTTCATGTGCTCTGATTTGCTGATGAAATGTTACATTTGTTCACACCACAGTGAGTCTGTGGTTTCTGTAATTTTATATTTGAAAATAATATGTAAAAACCCTCTATTTTGAGGGTGATCCAGAATACTTTCCTGTTCTACTAGGGATGCTGTCCTTTTCCTTCCTGGTTTTTCTGCTCATGGGGTAGTGTTGCTAAGATTCTGCACATACACAGAACTATGCGCAGGAAAACAGGACCACGGTGTATAGGGGTGTACCAACCTATCACCTTAGTACCCAAAATCCCAAAATCGACTAGCTATAGTGTCTCATTCGTTCTCCAAAATCACGAAACTACAAATGATTAGACAACCCAGAACACAACACTCCCGCCTCTCTCAGGAATCGCGGTAGCAAGACATACCCTTTCGCTCACTCACTCGTACTTGTCCACAATAAGAATGGTCCGAGTCACTGTTATAGTTCAAAATATTTATTTTAACTATTGTGCTCTATAATGCAGTATACGAGCCACTACCAGCAGCGAAATGCATAAACCTAAAACAATTAGCATTGTTACAATTCCATAGAATATAAAGGGGGATGTCATCATATATAGACAGTGGAAAAAGGACTATAAGGCCTAACCACCCTCCCCTTGGTAAGGTGAAGTTTATTATATAAAAGAAGATCTCTGGGCTTTGTCAGCAGACCCCATACCTTAGTGCCTAGATGGAAGCTTTACATCGTAGGAACCGCATAGCTCTTCTCCCTGGAAAGGACCCTCTCCAAGTGTGTCTCAGAACAACATGCATCCCCATAATATCAAAGCACGAGTTTCCAGTAGCGCAGCTGTGTTAGCATGTTTTGTCTAGATGCTAGGGACTGACCAGAACAGAATAACAAGGGGCATTGTTTATCGACCTTGCACATCGTGTTCAGACTAAACTCCAAGAACAGGCAGAGAACGCAGAAAGCAGACAGTTCTCATGTGAAAGGCACTAACAGAGTCTTGCAAAACAAAGTCATGTAGTAACATGCGCAAAAGCAGTATCATGGCAGCAAAACTCATGCTAACTTAGCAATGTCGACAATGACCCTAATGGTCATATAACAATAGATAGAATAACTTCAAATTTTTGCATTCTCTGTATCATTCTGCATTAAGAGCCTTTATGGCATTGATTCTGTACCTCTTTATTTTTTAATTCTATGACAAAACCCTCTAACTTTACAATGATCTAGAACTCAGTTATTGAGGGGGTCCACTCAATCCATCTCATTTACTTGATGAATTGTATTCCTGAGTTCTGATGTTTTGGGATGTGCCTTAACGCGGGGACACATTGCCTCAGGAAATTGAGGGTTAGCACCATCTCTGATCCAATAAATGTGGGGAATTTTGAGGTGCATAAAGTTTTAGGTAAATTTTTGCACCCATACCGTTATTACTGACTGGCAGCATCTCGATTGGTTCACCTGTAAATATCTATTTGTGAAATGTATACCAATTTCAAACAGGTAATTTGCCAGCTTTTTAAAAGCTGGACCTAGGGCTGGACTACACATGCCCGTCGCAGGGAAATTGTCCGGTAATCTGAACAGCAGTGGAAAGCTTTCAAGATTAGACAGACCCTAGAAGCAGCCACAAGGGAGCAGCACATATTTTCAGAAAGGCACATATTTGATTTGCTGCTGCTGAGAACTAAATGCTCCCTGGTACTGGACCAGACCTAGGACTATTGGAATATTTTCTTGTTTTCGCTACAGAGCTGCATGTACAACTTTATCCTTTTGGCAATACATTTGTAAAACGATGCTAAAAAAGGGTGCCTTTTTTTGGGCAAGAACCCACCGAACGCTCAAGTAGGATCAGAGATGCTTTCTACTGTCACTCTGCGCTTTAGACTTCAAAAATGTTTATTGTGAATGACAAACTCATAAAATATGAATCATTAATAAACTCATAAATCACATAGGCCGGTAGAAAAAAAATCAATTTGGCATAAATAAAGCTGCAATACTGAATCTGTACAATCTGCAAAACATCAGAAAACTGGAGGATCGAAAAACCCTTTGTCAATTTCCTAAGGTACATCTTTAGACGAAGGTTTGCATCTATACAAGACCGAAGCCATTGAACGATATTGAACAAACAATTCTATGTATACCACTCTTTCAGTAAGCATTCTTATTCCAGACAGAATATCCAATATTTATAACACAAACAAGGTCTCATGAGCTATATATAATGGTTCCCAGCTCTGAGCAGTCTGGACACACTTGTCCTGTTTTGTTTTGCTAATCCTCTTCCACAGTGGATTCGGTGGACCACAGATCTTCACAGGCCCCAACCCAAACCACATCGACATAAGTTAAAGACATAAATTACAGTCGCAAAGTGCAAAATGGGTGTGGCAACTTGGATTAGGACATCTGTCACAGGTGGCAGCAGCCCTCTAAGTGGCTGAGAGAAGTGAGGGGATAGGGGGGCAGGAGGAGGAAGGGTTTGGTGCGTGCAACAGCCAGTGCCTCTGGTGTCATGACCAAAGCTTTAGAATATCTGTAAACATCAATGAGGGCACTTTGAACTTTGCCCAGGGGGACTATATCCCTAATTAAATGTATTCGTATAATAAACGATTCTCGTTAGGCAATCCGGTGAGTAAATA
This sequence comes from Calotriton arnoldi, assembly GCA_963921515.1. Taxonomy (NCBI): domain Eukaryota; kingdom Metazoa; phylum Chordata; class Amphibia; order Caudata; family Salamandridae; genus Calotriton; species Calotriton arnoldi. The sequence continues at coordinate 630,353 of CAWUFW010009162.1, forward strand.
ATGATTTATTTACATTTCATAAGCACCCACAGCCGGGCGCCCCCGCTGCGTACCAGGATCTCCACCAACTGATTCACGTTGGTAGAATCCTGGCACGCATCGTTCTGCACCCGATCGTGGAGCGGAGTTTGAACAGACACATGCAGCACGAGACACTCTCGTGCCGGTAACACGAGAGCGCTCCTAGAACAGATGTACATAATACTACAACTTCTCTCTTTCCACCAAAATAAACGAGGAATAACTAATCACAATAAACAAGAACCTTGAGAGAAAACAAGTCATCTGATATACAACATTGTAATAAAATAAAAAATCATTTTCTTATGTCAAAACATAGTCATTAAATTTAACAGGCAATTTTCTTTGACGGGTGCTCAAATCAACATGTGAAGAAGATGCGAGTCCAGTCATATCAAAAGAAGCAGAATCATGCAAAGTATTATGCGTATTAAAACACTGCCCTACAGTAGACTTTACTGAATCCTCTTGAGGAGCAAACGAGGAAATAACAGAAGAAGGATCACGCAACCAGTTTGTCCAGTCGCATTGTTCCACCTCCTGTTTGGATAACTTGAGTAAAGAGGCAACTTGTGAGTCAGAAAGCCGCACAAGTGATCTCTTATTCCACCATCCCCTAGAACCAAGTAGCGCTGAGCCTTTGCTCACATTTGTGACTTGTACAGGTGATGAAAACTTAGACTGCCCCTTAGACACCTTTTTGGATTTTTGATAAGAACCCAATCATTGAATTTCAAACTGGTATTGTTAAACATTTTCCCTTGATCATGAACAGATTTCATGTAACCTTGTTTTTCTAAGACACGAGATACAAGATTTTTATCAACAGGTGTACCTTTGAAATGTTTATCTTGCAACCAATTGGGACATAAAATAGTGTGTACATTTCTACCTCTCAACAGAGAAAAAGGTGGAAGACCAGTGGTGCAATGTGGCGAAATGTTGTATGACCACAATTTGTCATCAAGGAAATCTTGAACATCCTTTCCTGAGGAAAGGGCTGCTTGAATAGCATCCTTGACTAATCTGTTTGCCCTTTCCACCAAGCCATTAGAGGATGGCGAATATAAGGCAACCTTGAAATGATTAACATCCTTCTCTGCTAAAAATGCAGAAAATTTCTGAGAAATGAAATGTGAACCATTGTCAGTAACCATAATGGAAGGTGAACCCTCAATGGAAAACACCTTCCTCAGAAATGTGATGGCATTAGTGGAACTGGGTGAATCACAAAACATATGATAAATCCATTTAGAATGATAATCTATCAACAAGATCAAAAACTTTAAGTCATGAGATAAAAGGTCATAAGGACCCGAGAAATCTACTCCAACCTTGTCCCAAGGTTTGTTCGGAAATGGAACAGGGTGTAAGGGCGTGTTCATGACTTTCCATTTCTTGTCTGACAAGAGGCATTCTGGACATGAATCAATATGAAACTTGACCTGGGCTTCTAAAGATGGCCACCAATAATACAACTTAATGAGTTGTGAGGTTTTTGAAATGCCTAAGTGACCATGATGTGCGCATTTAATGATATCTTCTCTTAAACTTGAGGGAGGAACAAAAGCATTGTGTCTCATAACCATACCATTGACCAAGGAGAGTTCAGAGGCAACCATGGAAAAGGCCTTTAACTCATTACCAAGTTTCCTGCTTTCAGGCCAACCTTTACAATATATTCCATTACAAGTTTAAGAATATCATCACTGCCATAAGCTTCAAGCCATGCTTGTTCAGAAATATTTGGGCATTCTCTAACAGCATCAAGTGCCGCCACCACACACTCTGTATCTTCAATACTCTCAACATCTGAAATATCCTGAAATGCCATGCGAGAAAGACAATCAGCCCGGAAATTCTTTCCACCAGAAATATGCTTGATGGAAAAATTAAATTCTTGCAATTTTGAAAGTAATCTGACCAACCTGGCTGAGGTCCTCCCAAGCCCATTGCCACTGAGTAAATGTGTAAGGGGTTTGTGGTCAGTGAACAATTCAAATTCACGCCCCCAAATGTAATTTCTAAACTTCTCAATTGCCCAAACGCAGGCGAGCGCCTCGCGTTCAATTGTACTGTAATGCGTCTCAGAAGACTTAAGCATTCTTGATGAAAATGCTATAGTGTGCTCCTTTCCAGCGACCCACTGACCAAGAACTGCACCCAACCCTGTAAGGCTAGCATCCACCATGATAAAACACTTCGAATCATCTCGAAAAGCATGAAGTGCAGGTGCTTCAACAATGAGTTTCTTGGTTTGATCAAATGAAGATGATACTTCATCAGACCAAAGAAACTTTGATCCTTTGCGCAATAAGGCACGCAAAGGCTCAACAGTTTGAGCGTATCCCTTAACAAAGCGGGCATAGTACTCCGCCAATCCCAAAAATGATCGAAGAGAATCCTTGTCTTTAGGGGGAACAGCATGACTGATGGCCTTGATAAGTGATAACTTTGGTTTGATTCCTTGAGATGACAAAGTATGGCCTAAGTAATCCAACTGTTGTGTGCCAAATTGACATTTATCAGATCTGATGGTCATGCCTGCATCATTCAATTTGGTTAATACACAAGTAAGATTTTTTAAATGTGTTTCCCAATCATTGGCAAAAACAAGAATGTCATCTTGATAGGCCTGAACTCCCGGCGTGTCTCGAAAAAGATTGTCCATCATTTTCTGAAACACGCTGGCCGCGGAGGCCAAGCCGAAGGGAAGTCTGAGATATTTGTAGACCCCAAAGGGTGTAACAAAAGTAGTCAGATCCTGTGAATCTTTTGTCAATTGAATCTGGTGATAAGCTGAACGCATGGTCTATTATGGAAAAGAATTTGGCACCCCCAAACTGGCCAGAAGTTCATGGATTTTGGGGAGGGGATGACAATCGATTAAAATGTGTTTATTTAAGGTGCGTAAGTCCGCACATAACCTGACCTCGCCAGATTTTTTCGGACAATAACGATGGGAGAAACCCATTCTGAAGAGTCACATGGTGCAATGACCTCTTCATCACATAACTTCTTTAGTACTGACTTAAGCTCATCCCTGGCACTAAGGGGTAAAGGGCGAACCTTATGTACAAAAGGTTGAACATGAGGCTTAAGTTTTATTTGATGTTGAAATCCCTTGACAGTGCCTAACTTGTTGGAAAACAAATTGGGAAACAAGTCCAAGACTTTTTTGACGTCATGTGAATGATCAATGATATTGACACAATCCAATGTGCTTTCTTCATTTTCTGACCAACCAGCTGGGGAATAACCTTGAGGAAGATCACCAAGCGCAATTGGATTATCTGACCCAGGAACAAGGCGCAAACCCATTCTAGCAAGGTCCTGCCAGCCAACTATATTGCGTCCTCTGACTGCAACATAAACTTTTGTAAAAATTGACCTTCCTAGACATTCTAACCTTGAATTAAAGTAACCCATCATTTCTATATCAAATTCTCCAAATGCTTTTGGATTGATATCTGTTTTGGTCAACCCAATAGAACCTTGCCATTTTTCAAGAAACATGACATCAGATAAAATAGTTATAGGTGAACCAGAATCTGCCATAATTGGAATCTCAATTTTTCCAAATAATGCAACACCTAATGGACCTTTGACATGGTGGGGATTGAAAACCGAATTGCATTCAATTGAAACAATCATGTCATGAAATTGGTCAGTACAATCTTCAAGAGATTCTGTAAATTCCACACTATTGACTCTGGTAGGTCTCTTGGCAGATCTGCAAACACCTTGAAAATGTCCGATTTTCTTGCATAACACACATTTCTTTCCTGAAGCGGGACACATAGGATAGTTACCAAGATGTGATCTGGAACCACATCTAAAGCAAATAGTGTTCCCTTTTTTAAAAGGTTGTTTATAAGATTTGATCACATTAACAGCATTAACGGAATTTCCCGGATCAAATGAAGTTGACTTGAAAGAGTTGATGGATTGATCTTGTTGAAGAACTTTAGAGGTAACAATAGACCTCTCAATGCTCTTTGCGATATCAATTGTGTCTTGTAAAGATGGTTTTCTGCAGCTGAGAAGACGCTCTTGTATTTTTCTCGAATAGCAAGAGAAGACAAATTGATCACGTATGTAGATCTCTGGATCTGACTCAAACTCACAAGTTGATGCAAGAACTCGTAATGCAGCAATATACTCATCGACTGATTCATCCTCGCGTTGTTTTCTTCTGTTAAAGTTATGTCTTTCAAGCATTATGTTTGATTCTTGGTCATAGTGTCTTGCCAGGCGAGATAAAGCTTCTTTATAGGGATTCCAATGATCTCCATCCCCAGCTTCACCAGGGGGAGTGGGAAACTTAGGTAAATTTTCAAACACATGCTGTGCTGCAAGTCCCAAACACCCGTAAAGGATTGCAACCTTGCGAACAGGAGAAAATTCTACAGCGTCAATGGCAACAATATGATTTTCAAAAGCTTTAATCCATTGACGCCAAGGAATATTGGGTTTACCTGGGTGTTGTAAAAAAGGAGGAGGTTGAGCAAATTGCTGAGAAGTAGCCATGACTCTTAGTAGGTAAGTAATAAATAACAATAAACAAGTAAAATATGTTTGTACTCTTAATTTGTTTAAATGTATTAAGCATTCAGTAGGTATACTAATAAGCTTTTGAAATGTATATAAAAGAAGGTGAGCCTATCACCGAATATGAAGGCTCAAAGAAGAGAAAACTGGTGAAAAACAGGTTAATAAGGTGAGCCTATCACCGTGTGTGAAGGTTCAATTGTGAAGACGCTCTAATTAAAGGTGTGCCTGTCACCGTGTAAGCAAACAGGCTGGATCATACCTGCGTGTGAATAAGGTGTTAAGGATCCGAAGACTTGAAATGTAGCCCAAACAAAGATGGCGGCCGCCGACGTGATGACGCTGAAGGGGCGGGGCTATGATGACATCAAACAGCAATGATGACGCTGGAGAGACGGGGCAGTAACGCAACTCGGATTCTCCTCAAATTCACCGAAGAAAGCGTGGGAGAAGCGGAGATCCGTTCGTCGCTGAAGTTGCAACTGTCGAGTAATGAAGAGCAGGGAGCAGCAACGCCTCATGGGGTTTCAAAAGGAATTTGGCTGGTGGGTGCCGGATGCGTGGAAGGACTCCCGATCGTCGCCAAATATAATAAACGATTCTCGTTAGGCAATCCGGTGAGTAAATAATGATTTATTTACATTTCATAAGCACCCACAGCCGGGCGCCCCCGCTGCGTACCAGGATCTCCACCAACTGATTCATGTTGGTAGAATCCTGGCACGCATCGTTCTGCACCCGATCGTGGAGCGGAGTTTGAACAGACACATGCAGCACGAGACACTCTCGTGCCGGTAACACGAGAGCGCTCCTAGAACAGATGTACATAATACTACAATTCGTTATAATCAACTAAGTTAGTGCAGCATTAAATCTCGAATAAACACACATGCAGTTTAATAAAACTTGCAATATTTGCTGTGATGTGAATCTAAAATCTACAAGTATGAGCCAACTAGATATGCACATGGCTGCACACAGCCACACAAAACGAATCAAACTTCTGTTTGTGATGAAGACCACAAACCCATTTGAAAGTCAATCTGGGCTACCAGAATCACTGCAGTGCCACACCAAGAGCAGATTGTGTACAATACAAATATAGCCAAGGAAACAAAAAGTAAAAAAAAGGTTTAAAGAGCCCAGTTTTCAATCTATAGTTATCATCTGTGACCGCCCTTTGGATCTCAGCAGCAAACAGGATGCTGCTGAGAGGCAAGGCGTGGGGCAAGGGAACAGCCCAGTGACGTCACCTACATTTTAAAGGATGGGCGTCACTACTGCTAGCCCTGGCATTTTGTTGACTCAATGCAAGAGGCTAAGGTTTATGATAATCAAGCTGATAATGAGTGCCCAGTGAGGGGCAAACCATAGCTAAGTTCCCCTAAGTTGACCAAGAGTGCTTAAGGCGAGTTAAGATGGCGGTCCCACAGAGCCACTAGCAGGGGTAGCAAAGACCTCTGGGAGCAGCAAATACTGACCTTTTCTATGGGCTTTTGGGGGTGACGCCGGCCCTGGCCATTAGGGATGATCCAGGCTAAAATGTGTTTTGCCAGTGCCGCTATTAATCCTTGCACCACAGCTCTTCCAACCTCTATTAGAATGTGCACGAAGGCACATGCACACAACTGCCCCTAGCACGAGCACCCAGTACATTTTTTAGGTCTCTCCTAGGCAGTACATTTGCTGAGCCTTCGAGACATGCTGTATCTACTCTTTGGGCTTTCACCACGCCCATCACTTTTCATTAGTTGTTTCATGTGCCTTTCTAAATTCCTTAGTTTTCAGTGGTAAATTGTGGCCATTTGTCCCTATTTCTGGTGTGTGTCGTTCCCTCCCATGGCTACTGACCCTGTTACATGTGTTATTTAGATTCTTGCCATTTAAGTTAGTTACGATGCACTATTTTTTTAGATTGCCTCGGCTCATGTGTTTGTTGGCTTTCCAAAGCAGGCCCCTCCCACGTTCCGTTGCTTCTGTTTCTTTCAACAGGCCACAACTCACTTTTATCACTTTTAACTACAAAACAGAAGACCTGGTGATCTTTAAATCAGCCCTCAGATCCTACCACCAACACATCAAACTAGAAAAGAAGACGTACTACTCAAATTTAATTAATAAAGCAGATAATCGAAAGACTATTTTCAATATAGTAAAAACATTTACTAATCCTAAAAACCTAGAACATGGAAATCCCTCTCTCACAAGACCTATGCAATCGTATCGCCGACTTTTTTGAGAATACAATTCTAGACATAAAGAAAGATTTTACTAAAACACTTCCCCAAATGCAAAACGGTCAGATCACAGGAAAAAGAAATAAGGAACTGATATGTTTTAAGGAGATCAACCTAGAACAATCTAGGCAAGCTATTCTCTCCTGTAAATCTGGCTTGCCTTTTGATCCTTGCCCCCCAAAAATTTTACATGCACTGGTGGATACTATCAACCCCATCATTAATCAGATTATTAATGCTACTTTCAGACTAGCCAAAATTCCCGACAGCTGGAAAATCGCTGCTGTGAAACCGCTTCAAAAAAAGAAACTTTCAGATCCAACAACCCTTTCCAATCTCAGGCCGATCTCACTGTTGCCATGTTTGAGTAAAATTGCTGAGAAACTTGTTAACAACCAACTCAATGATTTCACGCAGGAAGCCAACATCTTACATCCCAAGCAATCTGGCTTTCGATCGGGTCACTCAACAGAATCAGTACTACTGCACACCACTGAATCTTTAAAACTTGCTATGGATCAGGGAAAGGATGCGGTACTGGTTCTGTTAGATTTGTCAGCGGCGTTTGACACAGTCTCTCATGATATTCTGAGAGACAGACTTGCATGCAGTGGAATCACTAACAATGCACTGGCCTGGATTACATCTTTTTTGGAAAACAGGCAACAGATTCTAACACTGGGATGCTATAGATCGCAAGAGAGAGGACTGGCATCAGGGGTCCCTCAAGGATCGGCCCTGAGCCCAACTCTCTTTAATCTTTACATGGCACCACTGCTTTATCTGATGGACACCTACGATGTGGAGTGCATAGCATATGCAGATGACACTCAACTGATCCTTACCCTAGATAAAAATTCGACAGTGGCTGAAGAGAAATTTCACCACTGTCTAACAGCAGTGATGGATTGGATGAAGCTTAACCACCTGAAATGTAATAGCTCCAAAACAGAGATAATGTTGTTTGGCAAGACCAACGTTTTCAGACCGGACCAATGTTGGCCGTCAAATTCGGTCCCACCTCCTACTACAGTAGATACTGTAAGGAATCTGGGAATAAAATTCTATCAGACATTATCCTTCCACAAACAAGCCCTTGCTGTGGCAGGTACCTGTTTTCAAGTAATAAAAATCCTTAGAAAATGTTTTGATCTTCTCGCAATGTCAGCCAAAAAGACAGTGGTAGCAGCCTTAATTCTATCCCGTCTGGACTACTGTAATAGTCTTTATGCAGGAACTAACAAAAAAGTCCTACAAAGACTACAGGTGGTCCAGAACGCCGCAGCGAGGCTGGTACTCAATTTGCCTAGAGACTCCTCCTCAGCAATAGCACTAAAAACCCTCCATTGGCTGCCCGTCCATAAGAGGGTTCTCTACAAGGTTCTGACCATCATTTATAAAACAACTAATAATACTGGACCAGAATATCTCAATGTCAGAACTAAGCCATACACCACTCAACGTACTCTAAGGTCATCTTCAGAGAACTTTTTAACAACACCCAATTTTAAACTTAAAACCAGGGGCGGAAAGACACTGGCGGCCATAGGGACCAAAGCCTGGAACTCCTTGCCAACTCAACTCAGACACACACAAACTGAACTCAACTTCAGGAAGTCCTTAAAAACATGGATGTTTGGTATTCCAGATAATATTGCCTGGTCTTTTCTCTGAATCTCTACTATCTAAGTCTGCGCCAGCTCCTTCTCCTGGTAGGTGCCCTCCCTCTCCGCATACATCGCCAAGATACTCCTTGGAGTGAACGTTGCGCTATATAAAAACTCATTCATTCATTAAGCTGGTAATATGAGGCTCTTAACAAAAGGTTGTTATTCCACCAGTTTTGTCCAGGGGCGTACTATTTTGCACAGTGTGCACACTGGTGTGTGCGTAAGGGCTCTGAAAGCGCGCAGTAGTCTTAATAACAGTACTTTGTGAGAGACTGACCTTGTGAAACATATGCCTGCAGCTGCCAGGCTTGGATTCCTGTTTCTTTTTGCCACCTCTTCCCCCTGCTCGTAATTCAACTTGGTACGTTCTGGGTTTCCTCTACAATGCCTTATGATAATTGAGTGACATCAGCACTAAATACACAGTGATTGGCTGCTGACTGAATTACACCCCGGCAGGCAGGGCGGGGGAGGTGTGTGCGGGGAGCTACGGGGAGAGAGTACGACTCCAAGGTAGGCACGCCTCTCAGCAACATGCTCTAGAAGCTTTTATGTATGTAAATATTATTTATTTTCGTATTGCTGCACTTTTCCCCTTGACTAAACTGTGAAGAGCATGCTGTTGCAGCATTGACTGATTTGTACAAAGCTCGCCTCCCTGTGTCATTTTTAGGTCGAGCATTCGAGACCTCTTGTATATACTTTAGTATATACTTATATGTGTATGTACTTTGTGGGCTCTGGAGATCAGCCCTAGGACTTGTCTGCTTCCACTTAGGGACTTTCTTTTCTGTTCAACTGCCTCTATTTAACTGTCTTGATAGAAAACGACCAGTGAAGGTCAGTAAAATACCAGAATTGCTTTCTGCTTGTTCAACTGCCTCTATTTAACTGTCTTGATAGAAAACGACCAGTAGAAGTCAGAAAAATACCAGAACTGCTTTCTGCTGAGGGACTTTCTTTTTTTTATTTTTCTGGCAACTGCTTCTATTTAACTTTCTTGATAGAAAACGACCAGCAGAGGTCAGTAAAATACCAGAATCACTTTAGCATTCTCTAGATTACAGTCCATAGAAATTGTCTTCCAGGAGCACCCGTAGACAATAATATTTTTTTCAAATCTTGTATTTTCAGTGATATGACCACCGAAGGCCCTGATTGTATATTAAAAACAGAGCTTTGGACTATACCATTTCCCAATGAAAGGCAATATTTCTCTCTATGTGTTCCCATACCTGGCGTGTCACGCAGTTTGGTGCTTACTTTCCCTCCATGTTAAAGAACAGTAGTTGTTTCAGCACCAGGCTAATGTGCTGCATAGCTAAGGTCCCAAAGGCGAGACCGACTGCATTGCAAATGCTTGTTAGAACAGCTAGCTGTGTTTGCAGAAGGCTGACGATTCTCCCTGCGGAAGGGCCTGAGAGCCAGTGGCCGTGCGCCGCAAACAGCTTGTTTATGTGTACTTGACTGAAGCCTGTCTGTTTATGGTTTTCACATTTTTACATAGCATTAGTTTGAGAGGCTTTAAACCCCGTGTCCATTCCTCCACTGCAAAACTCTGCCCTTCTCTCTCTTCTAAAGTTACTCCTTGTCCTCAAGCCCAAACTCTGCCTGTCTCTGTTTGCCAAACTCTCTCTCACCCTCAAATGCATGCACCCCGCGCCTGTCCTTCCACCCCAACCTCTGTCTGTTCCTCTCCTGACTCCATTTGCGGTGCACTATCTGCATGAAAGGATGTAGGGGCTTAGGTGTAGGAGCAGAGTGATGGTTGCATTTTAGATGTTTTGAGGAAAATGGGAACTTATCTCTACGTCACAATACTACTAAAAGAGCTAAAGAAAAGAACTAGTCAATTTATTGGGGCGCTTCTCCAGATGGGACGTTTTGCGGGGGCATTTAAACTCTCCCCAGGTGACAGCAAGTGGCTCTTGACTTTCACTGGAGCCCCGAAATAGCAGTTTAGGAAGAGACAATGTATGCGTTAATGTGTATGCGTTACTATTGTCAACAGTACATGTAGTCAAATGCCACTATTTCAAGAATGATCAAAAACTGTTTAGTGTTTCAAAGTTTACGAAAAGCAGGTGCTGTGAATTTTATAATAATAATTTTATCAATATGATACAAACTCCATGTGCCATGCTACAAACGCAACTACCTCTTGGTGGTTAAATAATAGCCGTAGTGTTGTGCCCTGTACAAGTAGACACAGGTAGCCATGTAGTATTTCCAAGTCTTCTTTATTGGTTCCATGTCCAGTTAACATCTTCCTTAGTCCAGCCAGCTCTGGTCAAGTACCAGCCCCACAAGGAGCAGACTGCCTAGCTGCTCAGCCCATCTCTAACTGCCAACACTCATCCACTCAGGCACCCAGGCATTCCACGCATCACAGTCACACCAACATTCCGTAACCAACTCACACTCTGGCTGAGCAGCTAGGAGGACCTAGGCTGGTTTACATGTAAATTCAATATAGAGGATATAACATTATCCCTTTCCTTTAAATAAAAACAAAATAACAAAACTTCAAGAGAAGAACTATGCACAATAAAGCAGTAGTGTTCTAAACTCATGGATGCAACATAAAGCAAAACATCATGAGAGAGTGAACAATAAAAAACAAGAAAGGATGGATAAAATACAACATAAATAAGTATCAATATCCCCCATCCTCCCCCTTGAAAAAATATTAAAACATTTCAAAGCGTAAACACACTGTAACAATTTGTAGCGAAAACCAATTGTAAAATTTTGCAGCGTAACAAATTGTAACATCAAGTAGAGTGACGCAAAGGGTAACACACCCCGCAACACCAAACCCAACTAACATATGTAGAGTAACACAAAAGGCAGCACACTCCGCGATACCAATCCCAACTAACATCATGTAGAGTAACGCAAAGGGCAGCACACCCCGCGACACCGATCCCAACTGCAAGGGAACAAACAAATATATGGGACAGAGATCCATGGAAACTGTGTATGGGGATAGCACCCATAACACACACCCTATGTAGGGATGTACCTTTGTACAGGTAAGTGGGGATGACACCCACAATCCAACCCTGTGTAAGGATTAACACCAAAACCAGGTATAAGGGAGCTCATCCATATACCTACCCCCATGTAGGGGTCACAGACAGTGAAATGAAAATGGGACTGTTACCCAAACCCATCCCTTATGTAAGGGAAAAAAACTGACTGTGATAACCACCCATAAAACTCACGGACCACCCATCCTTTGATAAGCGTAAAACTGTGGCATCACGACATACGAAACTGTAGCATAGTACTAATACTAATACAAATCCATTAACTGTAGAACACTAGAAAACTGTGCCCCACGCCGGTGAGCGATCTCTCACCCGAGTTGACTCTGCAATTCCCAGTGCTCACAACAAAGCTAAGTACAAATATGCTGTAAAAGATAACTTCTTGTAACACAATGAACATTAACATTGACAATCAATGCTGACATTAACCACACTGTAAAGTCCTCGTGTGAGCGACGTCTCACAAAATTAGAAAAGGCAGACTCAATACATTGTGCGATGACAGCAATCCAGTAAAAGATAGCACACGTTACAGCATAAAACTAAAATGTGCATTTGAAAGTCACAGCTAAGACAGAACCTTCAGCACAGGCAAGACGGCAATGGAAGACTCCGGGGCAGTATGTCACCAGGAAGAGTTTGTAATAGCCTCCCAACTGTGCACAAGCGCTCTGACGTGGACGAACCCAAAGAAAGAAAAGTACCTGCATTGTCTTGTGGACAACAGATAAACCAGGAGAGCAGGAGCCAATTTCGCCGATCTTCATACTGGGAAGCTGCTGAGGTTTCAATGAACTTTATGGAGAGTTAACAACGTGATTGGCGAAGCACAAAAAAGACATGGGTTACACCCTTGGTTAGATACGCCAATCCCAATATGGCGGCACGCTGTGTCACGCTGGTGCAGAGTGGTTCACGGTGCGTGCTTGCACCAAAACGTCCGAAGGAAACAAAGAGTCGGGAGAAAACAGGCGTCACATAGCTTCGCGCAGAGCTGGAGGTCAGAAGATCCCACAGAGGTCTGCGTCACCATGCAGGTAAGAGTGCGTGCACTGGTTGTGACACGCGCCACAGTTTTTAAACTTGTAATTAGCGGTTGAACTGACGCTGACTCAAAGATGGCTCAAAAGATGCCAACAATAAAAGACGTAAAATGACTCACCTCCAGTGTTCAACTAAATGCTCTGACACCATTGAAAATCACTAAGCATGGCCAAACTACTCCGAGCCTTTGTGTATGTGAAGTGGATGGCCGAGAGGGATCCTAGCCCAAACGGCCTCCACACCAAACCAACTTCATTTGAAGCATCCATGTTAAAAATGACCACAGCTGACCTAGAGCTTGGTAATTTCAAGCGACCCTTTCTGTGTGAAATCCAGTGTGTATGGACCTCTGCTCCAGTGCAGATACGAATCCTCTTGTAGACGTAGAAAGATCATGCAGGCACCTCACATGTTGCGCCCGCATCTGGATGTAGACACACTTTGTGCAGGTCAAATATCCAAGTAACTCTTAACGCATCCAAGCAGTATGAGCCCACATGTAGAAAGTCAAAATTTTACTTGAAGACACTGTGGTCTTTTTAGATCGATGTGGCTGGAACACCAGATGTGGCTGTAGTGTAACTACTCCTCCAACTCACCAAACCTTTTGGTAGAAAACGATGTGGCTGGAACACCAAATGTAGCTGTAGTGTAACTACACCTCCAACTCACCAAACCTTTCTGTAGAAAACGATGTGGCTGGAACACCAGATGTAGCTGTAGTGTAACTACATCTCCAACTCACAGTTCCATTCTGTAGATCCAGAGGAGTATTTCCAGGCTGTAGTGTCAATTTTTAATGACACAGGTGGGTGGGGCTGTCCGTTGACAAGGACACTGGTGGGGCTGGCGCTGGCTTGTCTGGAAATCCATTCTTTGTTCATGTAGTTTCTTTAGTTTCTTGTAGTTTCGCTGGTTACTGTAGTTTCTTGTAGTTTCTTTGTTTCTTGTCTTTTCTCTTGGTTGCTTTACCAATGATCCATAAAAGACGCATGAGTAAGTCCGCTCGTCGCCAAAATAATGTTGTGCCCTGTACAAGTAGACACAGGTAGCCATGTAGTATTTCCAAGTCTTCTTTATTGGTTCCATGTCCAGTTAACATCTTCCTTAGTCCAGCCAGCTCTGGTCAAGTACCAACCCCACCAGGAGCAGCCTGCCTAGCTGCTCAGCCCATCTCTAACTGCCAACACTCATCCACTCAGGCACCCAGGCATTCCACGCATCACAGTCACATCAACATTCCGTAACCAACTCACACTCTGGCTGAGCAGCTAGGAGGACCTAGGCTGGTTTACATGTAAATGCAATATAGAGGATATAACACGTAGTTAAATATATATGTTAGTGGTACTCATTTTATCTGCCCACATAGATGGAAGTAGAAGGGATTCATTTGAACATTTGTTTCCTGGTAACACTGAAAGCTCTAAAGTATTCGTTCAAACTGAGGAGCTATCTTACCCTCGCAGTACAAGGACAATCTCCAGGAACAATGTTAGAAGTTTTTTGTAACTTCCTGTGTAGATAGGGCTGTATGTCATAATTTGTGGCTTTAAAGTGCAATGGCTAACAAGGTATGTTTGTAGGCTTGTCTGATTGGATTTATTTTTATGAATGTGTAGTGGAAAAGGCTCCTCTGTGACTGAAAAGTTGGGGGAGTTTGTAGAAATAGTATCAGCTGGCCAAACTGCTTGGTGAGTATACAGAGCTTGCTGCCCACATGGAAGTTGAGGCTGGTGAGTACCCGGGGGTGCCCTGCAGAGTAGGGGAACGTGATTACAGTCTGTGTCTTTGGCATTGAGGCCTTGAGCTGCCACATCCTAGGGGTATTTTTTCTTTGTTTCCTGGTGCCCCTGTTCACACTTTTACAAACACTTCAAGTACCAGAATGCAATGTAAGATGAATTTTGTCACACTTGACATGGGACTGAGTGAGATTTCTGCATAAACAGAATTATCGCCTGCTTTGATACTCGAAGTACTCACTCAAATTATTAATGTACTCACTCAACCAAAACGTTGCCGTTCAGAGGACATGGGTATTTATTTAACACTCAGTACAAAGCTGTGAGTTTCTATCCCATGAAGTAGTGTTCCTGGCATACCGTGTGTTGGGTACTTTATGATGACTTGGTATCCGTGTGTTGGCATCAGCTTGATCAGTGGAGCAGGTGTTCTGAATCAACAATGTCACAATGAAGTCTTGCTTATGGGGCTAGCATGTAAAAACACCTAATGAGGCCTACCAGTCTCTACACCACTTCTTGGTGTACACCAGAGGTCAGCTCAGGTTCCAGCACAGCCTTTGTTATCACAGTCTAGAGGAGAGTTTCAAGATGTCTTGTGTGTGTGGGTGGGTGAGGCCCACTGTCACCCTATGACCCCAGCCATACTGACTAGTTCTCCCCTTTTAAAGGAGCCGCCCTCATCTTCAATTAAAATGTTGCTGCATTGTGTCATTTCCTGATTATATTCCCAAAGCATCTCCTAATCCCGAGTTTACCCCGATCTCCTTCCATTTGTCACCGGTGGCTCTCCCTCTCCCATCCTCAGCCCTCATTTCCTCTCTGTAGTGCTTTGAAACAACTTTGGGGCGTTTAAGCGCAGCACAATTACCTACATTTACATAATATCATGTACCCACCTTCCTTTTGTTGTAGACTCCCTATCTCTAGTGACAGGTGTCCTCTCATGTCCTCTGTCTTATGTATTATGTTCTCACTCAGTGCTTTAAAGCAGACTAAAGGGGTAAAGCGCTATAGAAAAAAAACTATTAGACATAAATAACCGTTCCCTCTCTCTCTCGCTTCCCTGTATAGTCCTTCTGAGGTCGAACCTAGACAGCACTTGCTTGCTTTGTCAGCAGTCCTTCCTACAAACACACACAACACTCAGGATAATGTGCTGCAAGGCTACACACTTATAAGGTCCAAAAGGCGAGACCTATTGGCTAAGCCAATCTTGTTTGACTTTATCATTGCAGCAGTTAGCATGGACTGCTGTTTCAGTGTTGACAGTCGGATTAAAGAGAACGAGAGGGAAAGGAATCCATATTGTGCAGTTAAAGAGCAGACACATATATCCACCCTGACTGGAAGTACCGGTGTATTACGAGAACACATTTTTTTCCTCGGGGTTGGCATAAATTATTTGATTTAATTTGTTTCTATTCCGGTGTGTTCCAGTCAAGGTACAGCATTAAGGAAAAAAAGGAAACATATTGCTCTCAGCCTCCACGAGGAATCTATTTGAATAGTTGACTGTGCCTAATCTGATCATGGCTGTCGCTGTCCCAGTTTCCCAGTCTTGGGACGGATTGAAAGTTTTCACTGCCCCCCTCCCCTCCCGCTTGTTATGCTTTGTCAAAATCTCTCCATCTAAATGCAAATGCAGACTTCTTGGCTGCCAAAGAAGGGTTGCTGGGGAAACGTCAGGACAATTAAAATTTAAATTCCGAACCTGTCAGCCTCTGTCAGAGAGCGGAACGACAGAAAGAAAGCACGCACAACACACAAGCAATCATATCCTGCGCAGCGGCACCGCGGCTTCACCCCGGAGTGCAGTAAGGGTTGGAGCCCATTCCTGGCATGTGACACGTGTCACTCTGTCATGTGGCATATGCCACAGCTCATGTGACATGTGCCACAGATTTTTTACATTCCCTTTCATGATTAACTGGAGATAATGTCAGTTAATGATTTCCAAAGGACTATCTTTCACTCTACTAAAATACATAAATAAATAATTTAAAAAAAAACAATATCATTTTTTTTTTCCCCAGGTGGGGTTTGAACCCTTGTCAAAAGGTACACATAGCCACTGTTATCTAACACTATAACATGTGCTCTGCTTTAAAAATCCTTCCCCAAAAGTGTTTTTTGTCATAGAAAAAGGGTGCTGTCCTACTTTTATTTCCATGCTGTTTTGCTTTTACATGAAACACATCCACTCTTGATTTCCATGCTTTATATACAAATAGCCCTTCCTTTCTTTCACTCTGCCACTTGCCCCATGCATTTCTTTTTCTTACACAATCACCCCCAAATTCTCATTCCACTAAATAAGGGATTTCTTTCATAGCAAACCTTGCCCCCCTCCACATGCCACAGCATGCCATCAATGCCTGACATGCATTATGACTAAAGAGGCCATAATTCTCCCAGACACTGCTAGGGGGTGATTTACAAAGGCACAACTTTCATTTGTGGAAATTAGAAAAAAAAATGGAAAAGAATTTAAAAAATAGATTTTCCCCAGCTGGGGTTTGAACCCTGGTCAAAAATCACTCACAGCCCCTGTGCACTGCCACTGTACCATCTGAGGAGCATGCTTCATACAGGTTGTCTAGGAATCTTTCCGGTATCACCTTCTTCCACTTCAACCTACGTGCTTGATCTTTGGTACCAATATCCTCGTTTGGGATACTCCAACCCTCTGCTCCTTGTAGAGCAGACGGGTAGCCCAAATCAAGCATAAGGGGATTATGGTCACTATGACTGCCCCAAGAAACGCTCAGTTACTCCACAGCCTGGGCTAGAGGTGCTGAAAGCATTATATAATCAATGGTACTAGTGCAACCCCTGCCTGTTTAAATGGGAACCAGCATAGTCACCTCAGTTTGCTCTAAGCAGTACAGGTTGTTGGCTGAGAGGAGCGCCTCTATATGAGTTCCTGATGATGAATACTCAAAATGTGTGACCAAGGATGAGAGCCCCCCCACGGTCCAATGTAGCAGTACAATTAAGGTGACATAGATGAATATTAAAGTCACCCAGGATTATTATCTCATAATAGAAGTGCTTCCCCTCCCCATAATGTTCAAGCAGCCCCTCCAGGCCTACTAAGTATTTTGTCTTCAAGCTTCTGGTAAAGGAATTATAAAAATTAACGACTAACAGAGTGGAATGATTCTTAAATGTCAGCTCCACTGCTAACAGGTGTGGTGATTGACACTCTATCAATCTACTTTTGCAGGTTAATTTAAGTGAGACCAATAAAAGAAGACCCCCCTTGCTCTTCCCGCTGTTGAGGGAGTTGCACTCTTAAAAAACGAGATGAAACCATCCCAAAAAAACTATTTGTGGTGTCCCAGGTTTCCTGTAGGGCAATTATATGACATGATAAAAGAAAGCTCTGCCATATTGTGCCATCTCTTTTTGACCTTAAGCCTGCTATATTCCATGAAAGTATCTTCACACAGGGGGGGGTATCAGATGTTAGGACTGGCTTGCGTGAGCGAGCAGGCATGGGCTTGGGAGGTGAGGCACGTAAGACTGAATTGTTAGAAACCAGAGCCATGGGCCTAGAGCCCTGCGGCTTTGCCTGGGCTGGTGTTAGTAAATTGTTTTCATTAAGACCCTGTGCACTTAACAATGGTTTAAATCTATTGGCCAAGGGAAAGACGGAACCTATGGTTCTACCCTGAGCCAATTTATTTGGGCTAGGAGGGAGCTGCCAAGGATGATTCAAGGATGGCTGATCAAAATGATAGAAATACTTAAGGGGGAGAATCTTGATTAATGTTTTAGAGCTACACCTAAGATGACAGCTAGCAAGTGCTTTTGCTTGTACAGGATGTTTAACATTAACTATAACACAATCCCCCTCCTTATTTTGCCTGATCCTGCGACCAACCCAGCCCACTCTTCTGGCCATAATAATATCAGGAGATATGTTTTGACCATTAACCACATTATTATTACACTAATGAGTAACTTTATGTATAAGGTCCACAGTAGATTCCCTCGAGCTACGAGACAATGGGGGAACTCCCACTAGGACAACAGCCAAGGGTGCTGATTCTGGAGGCAGATCCAAAATACTCTGGCTTTCAACTCTTGACATAACAGGTTGATGCACAATAGATGTATCAATTTGGCCCCCCTGGGTGTTTGCAACCCTTGTGTTTGTGCCGCCTGTATTACAGTAATTGGATTGGATAGGGCGCACATGTTCCTAGACCCATGGGACACCCCCTCTCCCAATGAACAGAATTTTGTGTCTGCTGTGTTATGTGGTTCAGACTACCAGGCACAGCAAAAAATGTCCCTGTGTTGGACAGCCACGCAGAGACTTGCCTAACAGGACAAGACATCCCTCCCCCCTCTGTCTCTGTCCCGTTGGAGGGATAGGGGTCATTGGAAGGAGGATATTAAATTAAGTCTCGCCTCTATGCCCTCCAGCTTTTGTCATAAAGGTGCTACAAGGTCTTTGGTCATTTGTTCTATACTGGAAAAAAAGGTGTCTAACAGTGGTTCAAGACTGGTGCTGGGTTTGGCTGGTAATATAGGCTTAATCAGTGATGTCTTCAGAGGGACTCTTTTACAGCCAGTCTTCTTCCTCTTGGTGGGGGAGCCGTCCAGGACTGAGTCATCTCCAGCCATAAACATGACTGGCTCGACATTGGGAACCCCCGTAGATGAAAACATGGGCCCAAGCACGGGCACAGGCACATGTGGAGCAAAGTCCGGGCTGGGGGTAGCCCCTACAATCTCGCAGTTTTCCACTGTGGTTGAATCCTGGACGAGCTTCCCAGTCTCCAGGGAGAGCCTTCTTTCAGTTAGAGCTATCTCCTTTTATATGAAGTTGGCTGCCCTAGTTAGGAAGGAATCAATAGTCGCTACTGTGCTGCCCCCAGTAGTTCACCCTGAGGTTCCCCCTGAACCCACAGCAGCCATTTTCCTTTTGACCATAATTGATGGTGCACAAGACCCGTAGAGATAGAGCAACTAGGTGAGGCAGAAAGGTCAAAATAGAGTCAGAATACACACTTCACTTAGTTGTGATGAGTTGTAGCAAGAGTCAAGAAGACCTGAGGGGGCCGCTTAATATACAAATCAAAGAGTCGACTATAAAAAAGAAGTGACCAGTACCTTGACTTTTGAAGGGTGCCCAGGAATCCAAAAGTCCAAGTGAAAGCCAAGGGACCTGGCCCAGCCCAGCCTCTAACGGCCGCAGACGGGTGCAGACCGACCCTCTCTTGGCCCCGGGCATTAGCCCGGGTGCGTCCCACGCGAATCCCGCGCAGCCGGAGCCCGCAACCAATTTCAAAGTGCCTCTGGGTGCGGGTGGTGCTGGAGAATATGGTCCTGCCCCTCGGCTTCAACAACGTTGGTCTCCCGCGCAGCGGGAGTCCGGAACTAATTTCAAAGCGCCTCCCGGCGCGGGTGGTGCTGGGGCGTGTAGTCCTGCCCCTCAGCTTCAACAACGCCGGTCCCCCACGCAGCGGGAGCCCGCAACCAATTTCAAAGCACCCCTGGGCGCGGGTGGTGCTGGGGCGTGTGGTCCTGCCCCACGGCTTCAACAACACGGGTCTCCTGCGCAGCGGGAGCCCGGAACCGATTTCAAAGTGCCTCCGGGCGCGGGTGGTGCGGGGGCGTGTGGTCCTGCCCCTCGGCTTCAACAATGCCGGTCTCCATCTGTTACACCAACAGAAAAATGCCTTGGGAATCACAGCCGCTGGGTGACCTCAAGTCTCACTCATTGCGAGTGACACTCTCTCATTTGATGTCCATGTTGAGCTCTCACCCCCAAATGGCTAAATGTCGCAACTGACAAAGTGCTAGAACCTGAACTCTAAAGGCAAATCTTTTCAAAGCTCTCCTGTGTGCAGAAGTGCTTCTGTGAGCTTTAAAGAGCTCCTGAAGCAATTCTACTTCAAAGGAAGCCTTTCTAAAGATCGTTTCACTTGATGTGGGAAATGCTACAGGGCACGGCAATCCTGGATGCGCTTGCTGAAATACATACAAAATGAGATCCACACTTTCGGTCACTGTATGGGCGGATGACCCCGTGCAGTCTCCGACCCTTTTATTTAAAGCCTCTGGCCATACCTGGCCTGATGATTTACAGGGTGCATATCTGGGGCAGTGAGCCACTGTAGTAAGGTCCGGGTGGCTCACTACATACCTCCTCAACTTGGCTCTGAACTTCAACATTGAACTTGGCACACAAAGTCTTTGAGTCACTGGCGCATTTGAGGATTCAGCCTGGGATTGTACTGCAGTGTTGTGAGTGGTTTTGCACCTCCTTGGTGCCGTGATCACTTCGGGCACCCATGGTACTGCTCCCTTCCTCCCTAACCTGCTACCGAGCTCCGCTGTCTGGGGCAGGACTATCAGATCTCTTGTCCCCGGGCGCGATGTTGGTCATTGCACTGTCCTCTCCACCTTCAGGCTCTGGCTGATTTGTTATGTCTATGTTCCAGAACCAAGAAATGTTTCTGGTGATGTTTCACCCCCTTTTTTGGCAGTTATCATGGTGCCTTCCATGTTGAGCACTGTCCACACTCCCGATTCCAATGGTGTTCTGAACTTCAAACCTGGTCTCCTGTCTTTGATGATCACTTTATCCCCTTGCATGATATGCTGTGTCAAGTCAAGTCAAGAAATACTTTGTTCGGCCACTAAAAGCCATAAAAGCAAACATTTGATAAAAATACAGTAATTAAAAGATCCCACATGTGCAGTTAAAAAAACAAGTCACACAAGTCAATAGGCTAAAAATCAACAGTACACACGAATACAGTTAAAAACACGTTTTTAAAAGCCGCCGCTGAGCATTATAATAAACATAAAATACGGCAAATAAAGTGCATGAGTAATAAAGCATTAACTCAGTAGATGGGCTAGGGAGTTAGTATAACTCACACAGGGTGAAACATGTAGTTCCCAGAACACAGTTTACAGATACAGCCTGACTACTGCAAAAACAACCTCTCCTGTGTCTTGTGGCCCCTGTTAAAAAGCTTGCGACCCCAAAGCAAACCATAGGAGAAGAAAGCATTTGAAAATATAGTAGTGCAGGCCATACTTGAACAAATTGACAATTTCTGAGCAGCGGGAGTATGAACTTTTTTGCGTAAGGAATCAGAAATCACAAAAATGAAATGTAGAGAGTCCTGATCAGAAAAATTGTCACAAGAGCAGGGCTTTAGTGCTCCAGGTTTCATGTAGCCTTTGGGGACGGCTAATAACCAGGGTACCAGATTCAATCGGAATCTGGTTAACACAAACCAATGGTATGTTTTAGTGACAAACAACAAATATGGCTGTACCTGTAGGCTCAGGCTCAGTGTAACAAACCTTCTCACAGTGGGCTTAGTTAACTCGTTACCTTCCCTGAGCCCCTGCCTTTTGGCCAGAAACTGTTGTTTGATGTTTCTAATGGCAGCAGGCCTAGGATTAGCATACAAATCAGGGGAACCCAACAATTTCATTTGCTACCTAGTATAATTTAGCCAGGGGATACGTGGGGCCCCCTCATGTGCAATGCAATCCATGATGACAAGTTGA
Source organism: Calotriton arnoldi (assembly GCA_963921515.1). NCBI lineage: Eukaryota > Metazoa > Chordata > Amphibia > Caudata > Salamandridae > Calotriton > Calotriton arnoldi. The sequence goes on from CAWUFW010009162.1 coordinate 652,222, forward strand.
TTTAATGTAGGGGTGGGACAAGCCCAGATTCTCAACCAGCGCAGCAACGGGGCAACAGCAATCAGGTCTGAGATATACCCCACACCCAGTTCCTCATGTAGGATGTACGCCGGGGTAGTGGGGGGACGGCGAGTAGTTTGTGCATACATTAATTTTCTGCCCCCTGTATGTCTCTCACAGCTTTATAACTCCAGACAACAGACCCATACGTGGCCATAGAAATTCATTTTTCTCTGTACACCTTAAGCAAGGCTAAGATGGGCTTAGAGCACAGCTTTTTTGCAAACTCCAAGGTTTGCCCGGCTGCTCTGGCCAGAAAGTTCTTTGTGTGCATTCTTTGCGCAGACCAAGTCCCTCTATCATCGAACAGCACCCCCATATATGGAAAGGTTGACACTTTTGTTAGTTCTGCCTCTTTGCAAAAAAAACGTAATCCTGGCAGCCGTCCGAGAGCCTATTGACATAGTGTGGGATTTTAAGAAATCGGTGGCTAGGTCAAGTGAGTCCATAAAATCTATAAAACCATTTAAAAGTTTTTGAAGACTCACGGCGGTTCTGGCAAACAGGACAACGTTGTCTGCGTACAATAGGGCGGGGATCATCTTGGATCCAGCTGGCGGGATGTCTTTCAGCCGGATGATAGGATGTCCCCTAGTTTGTTGATATACAGTGTGAACAACAGAGGGGCCAAAATGCACCCCTTCCGGACACCTCTCTTGACCACCCAGGAGTCCATCACTCCGCCATCCTCATTAAATCTCACTGCCGCCGTGGTGTCAGCTATCGCCCCATCTCTCTCCTTCCCGGTGTGGCAAAAGTCTGCAAAAAGTGGTGAACAAACAATTTACCAGCTACGTCGAGGGTCACGGCCTACTCCATCCAGCCCAATCAGGTTTCAGAGCCACATACAGCATCGAGGCAGCTCTGGTGGAAGTCACCGAAGCCATTCGGTAATGCTTGGATTCGGGCGGTAGGGCGGCTCTAATTTTGTTGGACCTCTCAGCGACATTCGATACAGTGCCACACTCCCTGCTCTTGGATCGCCTCTCTGATATTGGTATTTCGGGGTCGGCTTGGAAATGGTTGAAGTCCTTTCTAGAGGACAGAATGCAACAAGCCTGGCTCTCTCCTTTTCTTCCACCCCTCAGACTGTGACCACAGGAGTACCTCAAGGGTCCACCTTGAGTCCCCTTCTTTTCAACATATATGTCACTCCCCTGATCCAGCTGGCGGAGGAGCTGGGAGCTAAGATCATCGCTTATGTGGATGATACCCAGCTCCTTTTCACGTGGAAGAAAGGTGACTTCTCCACTTCTTCAGCCAAATCCTGTCTGACGGCCGTCTTCTAATGGCTTTCCTCTGCTCAATTAAAGTGCAATGAGGACAAATCGAAGATCCTTCTGTTCGGGAATTTCCCCCCTCAGTTTCGGGTATCACTCTGGCCGGCGGAATATCCCATGCCTACCTCCAAGGGCCAACCTACAAAAAACCTGGGGATATGGTTTGACGAGAAACTTCTCTTTTCTACTCAGATAAAGAAGCTTGCTGGGCAGTGCTTTGGCACACTCAAGTCTCTTAGGAAATTTCTACCGCTTCTCCCTAAATCAGCTAGGGAAACGGTGACTCGTGCCATGATTCTATCACGCATTGACTATGCCAATGCCCTGTACGTAGGCTTTCCAAAATACCTCCTGAACAGATTGCAGGTAGTCCAAAATGCAGCGGCAAGGACTCTTCTTAACATCCCTATTAGAACCAGCGTAAGGCAACACTTGCAGGACCTTCACTGGTTACCTGTAATACAAAGAGTCAAGTTCAAAGCCCTTGCCCTGGCTCACTCAGCTCTGCACGGACATGGTCCGGCCTATCTGAGAAAGTGCTTTAGGTTTTATGTCCCCGCTAGACAGCTGCGTTCAGCGTCGCAGTCTCTCGCTCACGTCCCGCGCTTCCGCCTCAAGAGAATTGGAGGGAGCTCTCTTGTTTTTATACCGGCCTCTGCCTGGAATCTGCTTCCCTTGAACCCTTGCAGTATTCAGGACTCCAAGCTCTTTAGGAAAGGACTGAAGACATTTCTTTTCATCTAGCGATCTTTTTTCTTCTCTCCCCACTGGGTTCGCGCCGGGACACTCTTTGAGTAGCCGTGCGCGCTATAAATTGGACTAACATAACATTGGACTAACATTATTATGGGCGGCATGTAAGAAGGCCACCAATCCCGTATCCAGACCCAGATCCCGGAGGGTCAGCCACAGCTTGGATCTATTGACACAGTCAAACGCTGACGTCAGGTCCATAAAAGCCATATGTAGAATGCCCTTCTTGTCAATTGTATATTTCCCAACCACCAAGTGCAGGTTGAGACATTGATCCAGCGTTCCTTTGCCTTGCCTAAAGTCGTATTGTAGGTCAGATATAACGTTAAAATGGTCTAGCCACACTGTTAAACGATCCAGTATCACTTTCCCCATGATTTTTGCAGCCGAGTCCAGAAGCGAGATCGGTCGATAACAAGCAGGGTCATCCCTTGAGCCCTTTTTGAAAATGGGAAAAATGATGGCCTTGGCCCAGGAGGGAGGGAAATCACGCACACAGGCCGCACAAAAGACCTGTGCCAGAATTGTTGCCCTAACCACAGGGTCAGCCCTATACAGGTCTGAGGGGACACCATCCGGACCAGGAGCTTTCCCGCCAGAGGTTGTACTGATACCTTTGTAAACCTAATCTGTGCTAAAGTGAAGTGAGATACTAGCTAAGCCGGAGTCCCCGTGTGCCTCAAATACTTCTAGGTTATCACCACTATACATGCCTTCGAAGTGCTAAACCCAGCGCTCAGCAGATATAGTACAATCAGTTCTATAGTTGGCTGTATCTGAAAAAAGGGACTATTTACTATAGCTCAAAACTTGGAGCTGTCAGACAGAGCACTAGCTTGTCCGAGAGCCTCCCAAGCTTGTTCCCTGATTCACTTCTTTCTTTGATGGACTGCAGACTTATAGGCCTTCCTACAGCTCCTGACTGTGGCCTCATCCCTCAGGGCTTGTTTGAGTGCTAACAATAACTTCTTATGGGCCGTGGTGCAAGTAGCATCAAACCACCTCTTGGCCTTAGGGCCTTTAGTCCTGCTCTTAGTAGTTAGACTAGAGGCTGTCTGTTTAGTTATTTTATCAAAGACATCTAGGGCTGCCCTTTCCTGCGTATTAATGTCCATGCTAACTAAAATCTCTGAGGAGCATGCGGCATACAGGTTGTCCAGGAATCTTTCCGGTATCACCTCCTCCCACTTCAACGTACATGCTTGATCTTTGGTACCAATATCCACGTTTGGGATACTCCAACTATCTGCTCCTTGTAGAGCAGACGGGTAGCCCAAATCAAGCATAAGGGGATTATGGTCACTATGGCTGCCCTAAGAAATGCTCATTTACTCCACAGCCTGGGCTAGAGGTGCTGAAAGCATTATATAATCAATGGTACTAGTGCAACCCCTGCCTGTGTAAGTGGGAACCGGCATAGTCACCTCACTTTGCTCTAAGCAGTACAGGTTGTTGGCTGAGAGGAGCGCCTCTATATTTATTTATTTATTTATTTTTAGAGTTTTCTATAGCGCGGACCAGACCCAGGGTAGGGTATCAGAGCGCTTTACAATGAGGGCACAGTACGAATAAAACAGTTGGCAAAATATAGCACACATAAAATCAGCAAATTTTACAAAGTTCGGAGGGTCGCCGGCGTGAGAGTATTTCTGAGCAACGGGTCATGAGTAGCGAGGGTGTCCTTAAAGGGATAGAAGAGGCAAGTTTAAGGGTTTAGACCTGGAATGGTCTGTGTGATAGTTTACGGGAGGAATTTGCACATAAGGAATGATTTTGCTTCTTTTTTGAACAGAGGAGTAGAGGAGATTTTTCTGATGTAGGGAGGAAGCAAATTCCATATTCTAGGTGCTGCTCCGGAGAATGCTCTGTTAGAGGTTTTTTTCTTGTTGCAACGAGAGGGTTTCAGGAGTAAATTATCAACGCTCCTAGAATGTCTGATTCCTCCAGATAAGGTAAGTTTTTGGGATAGGTACTGGGGAGTATTGTGGTGGAGCGCTTTGTGAGTGATGCATGCCATTTTTAGGTGGATTCGAGCTTCATAAGGTAGCCAGTTGAGTGCTTTCAGGTGTGGCGATATGTGGTCAAATTTCCTAGATCCTGTAAGGAGTCTTGCTGCGGCGTTGAGACAGGCTTTTAAAGGGGCAGTTGAGATTTTGGGAAGCCCCGCGAGGGTGGTGCATCCGTACTCCAGCCTTGAGATGACTAAGGACTGAACTGCAGTTTTGAGGCCCGGGTTCTCGATGAAAGGTTTCATTTTCCTAAGATAGCTGAGGTGGAAGCGTGCATTTTTAGCTAACAGGTTGATGTGTGTTTGCATGTTAAGGTTCTTATCTAGCGTAATTCCAAGTGATTTGGTGGAGTCCACCAGAGTTGGCGTGCAGTTCAGTGCAGTGAGCAGCTTGGCCCATTCCTTTGTTTCCTGGGAGTTATTAGGGGGGGAGATTAGAAGAAATTCAGTTTTTTCCGAGTTTAGCTTGAGGAAGTTGGTCGTTAGCCAGTGGACGGTCTTTTCGAGTGCCAGGTTCATCGTCTTTATGTCTTCAATGGAGGAGATCTTGATGTAAAGTTGAGTGTCGTCCGCGTACATGTGGTAGGCTATGTTCGCCTGCTGTAGTAGTTTGGCTAGTGGTTCGACATATAGGTTGAATAGGGTGGGGGATAGGGTAGAGCCTTGTGGTACTCCTAGAGGGTTCGGTGAGGAGGGAGAAAGATTTTTGTTCACCATGAACGATTGCGTTCTGTTTTCCAGAAAGGATTTGAACCATTGAAGGACTGTGCCAGATAAACCCATCCTATTTTCTAGTCTTCTTAGAATTTTGTCGTGATTGACCGTGTCGAAGGCTGAGGAGAGGTCGAGCAGGACTAGTAGACAGGTTTCGTTGCGGTCAAGAGCAAGGAGGGCGTCGTCCACTATATGCAGAATGGCTGTTTCTGTGCTATGGCCTGGTCTGAAACCCGGTTGGTGGATGTTCAGAAGGTTGAAGTCCATGATGTGTTGGTTCAGCTGTTGTTGAACACATTTTTCCAGGACCTTGGCTAGCATGGGGATGTTGGTTAGGGGTCGTAAATTGTTGGAGTCGGAGGGGTTTGCTGTCGGTTTCTTTAATATAGGGGTGACTTGGCCCGTTTTTAGACAGTCCGGAATGTGCCCTTGCGCTAGCGAGGCGTTGATGATTTTGGTCCAGAGAGGGGAAATGACTTGGTAGATGTGGGGAAGGCAATTTGAGGGGACTGGGTCATCGAAGTGGTTGTTGAGTTTGGTGGTTGCTAAAGTTTTGGTGATGTCATTAAGATCGTAAAGTTTGAAAGTGGACCAGTGAGAGTTATTTTTTGGCAAAAGTAACTCGGGTTGATCAGGGTTTTCAGCTTGAAAGTTCTTTGGGGTGGCTGAGTTAGCTGCTGCCATGTTAAGCTCGAGTTGGAGGGAGTTTGTTTTTGCTGTGAAGAATGAAGAAAATTCTTCGCTGCTAAGCTGTGATTTCGAGGTCAAGAGAGAGGATTTAGCCAATTTGTTAGATTGTTGTTTTAGAATTTCAAAGAGTTTCTTTGGTCTGTTCTTGGCATTGTCCAGTTCTGATCTAAAGAAGACTTTTTTAGATTGTAGAATACTTTTGTTATAGGAGTTTCTAGCTTTCCGAAGTAGTTTAAGATGGAGGGGGGAGGGATGTTGTCTCCATTTCCGTTCTTATGATCTAAGTTTACGTCTTTCTTCATTCAGGGCTGCGTTAAACCAAGGGTTTTTGTCTTTATCTGGAATTCGTTTGAGTTTAGGTGGAGCAGCATGGTCAAAGACATTGGTCATCGTGGAGTTGTAGTGATCGGTGAGGTCACTGACGTCAGACATGTTGTTGGGGGGGATGAGGACTTTCTCACAGTGGGAGGCTAGGTTGTGCCAGTCGAGGTTTTTCGTGTTTCTTATCAATTGTTTAGGCTTGTTTTGTTGCGGGAAAGTTTTCTTGGTAGCGGAGGAAATTTGGAAGGTGATGATGTGATGGTCTGACCAGTCACAAGGGGTGATCAAGATAGATTCAATCGTATTTTGTTTAGAGATGAGCCAGTCAAGAGTAGCACCCTTAGAGTGATGGGCTTTGAGATAGCTTGGATCAAGGAATGGTTTGCTAGGAAGGTTTTGAGGGCGTTGACCTGTTTGTCAAGGGGGTTTTCCCAATGGAGATTGAAGTCGCCGAGGAATATGTCGTTGGAATGAGGGGTAGAGTTTGTGGTAATGATTTCCATAAGTTGGTCTGTAAATACTACGTTCTTACCTGGGGGATGGTAGAGGATATGTAGTTTGTGGGAGTGGTTATCTGATTTGACAGAGATCCCAAGGTATTCACAGGAGTCCATGGGTTCGGAGTGAAAGTTCGAGATGGTAATAGTTGGATCGATGAATGAAGGCTAGTCCTCCGCCCTTTTTGAGAGGTCTGTCTAGTCTAATAATGTTGTAGTCTGGGGGAACTAGACGGTCTAGGCATGGGGAGGACGATTCATTGAGCCAAGTTTCCGTGAGGATGGTTATGTCCGCTTTCATGTTCAGGGTGAGGTCGGCGATGTCTGAGGCGTGTTTTAAGGCTGAACGGTAGTTTAGGAGAAGGCAGGAGATCGGTTTTGAGGAATTCTTTACGGTCGGCTCATGAATTTCGGGGTTGGGGGTTATGGATTGGAGGTTGTTCAGGTTTATTCCTCTGTGTTTTGGATGTGATGTTCTGTTTGGGTTGATGGGGACTGGGAGAATAGAGAATTTTTCTTCATTAGTGATGTGGAAAGTGGGGGATTCATATGACAGTATAAGGGGTTGGATTTCCACATCCGTTAGGTAGTTGAGATCTTCTTCAAGTGTGATGGGGCTCGTAGGAGTTTCGTATAGTAGTAAAAGGGTATGGATTTCCAGGTCCGTTAGGTAGTTGGGGAGTTTGTGAGTGTGTAGGTGTCGATTAGTCAGAGGCAGGGGGATAGTTTTTATCACATTGTTGACTGCCGTTAGAGAGTGTTGAAGATGGGTAAATTTGGAAAGAGAGTTTTCAGCAAGTAGTAGGATGCTTTTGATATCTAATATAACGTTCTGTAGTTCCCTAGATGTGAGGTAGGACTGGGTTATGAGTTGGTCTTGTTCAGAGGGGTGATAGGGAGGAGGGGACAGGATCGGCGGGCAGGGAGGGCTGGGAGTAGTATTGCTGAGGGGTTTGATGTCTGTGTGGGTAGTGTGGTGGGTATGTGTAGCTGGGAGCGGGAGCGGGGTGGTAGATAATGATAGGGGTATGTGCTGGCTGGGGGTTTTAATCTGACTCAATAGAGTGGCCGTGTCGTTGTGGGTGTCATCAGCAGTCAGTAGAGGGTTGTGGAGGAGGGTGAGAGTAGTGGGGATAGGGGAGGTGGCGGAGTGTGGAGATGCGGAAGGTCGGGATTGGACATAACGGGAGGGGCGTTGATGTTGGTTCTGAAGATGATTTCATTTGAGGGTGTAGGTGATATGAGCTCTAAAGGAGGTGAGCTGTTGTTGCCTCTTTCATAGGTTCTGGGTAGGGGAGGGGGACTCTGATCTTCATGAGATGAGGGGGTGGAGGGTGTGGATCGGTCCTGTGGTGCGTTGGGTGGGGAGATGGTGTGGGTTTTAAGGGTGAGAAAGTATTTGTCGAATAGTTCTAGGTCTCTGTTAGCTGCTTGAATAAGAACAGTGCCATTTTTGTAGGATGTTATGTTCAGTGTGGCTCTGAGGTTTGGTGCGGGTGTTGTTGTTATCCTGGTTCCGTAGGGGATATTTTTATGGACATGGATGGTTAGGTGCTTAGAAAAGGCAGACCGCCATTTGGCTATTCTTCTTGTGAAGAATATGAGGTTATTGATTATAGCGCCTTTCTTGGCGTTGAAGGAGGGGTCCAGAAACAAGATTTCGGGGTTTTTTCTAAGAAGGTTGTGTTTGAACGTTTTCGAGCCACTTTTAGATAGATTGGGAGGGTAGTGAATAGAGAATGCGCTGTTTCCTTCCGGAATCATGTGTGGTCCAGCCATGATGTGGGAAGTCCTTGTTCTGTGTGGTATTTCACCTTCGGGTGGGGGGAGGCAGTTTAATGGAAGGTGGGAGCCATTAAGGATGATTGCCGTTTTGTTGGGGCTCCGTTAAAGATGGCCGCCTCCTTTGCGGGTGTTTGCAACGGATATACTATTTGGACTGGGAATCCCTTTTTGTTTTGGATTAAGATTCAGTCACCTTGTTCTTAATACTTGGCACTGGGTAGCCTTTTTGCTATCATCTTACTATATTGTGATGCTCTTCGAATCAGACCTATTTCACATAATAAGAGGAAGGGCTTGTGAGGACATCATCAGCCACTCATGTATTAAATAGCAGAAACATTGAGATGGTCGTAAAGCGGGGGTTCCGTATCTGCTGGCAAGATCAAGGTGGAGTTTACCATTTTGCAGCTAGTTTGATGTAGGAGTGCCTGCCCCTCATTTCAGCTGCCATCTTAGGGTCAGGTGTCTAGCTTGCAGAGGAAAATTGAGCAAACTTTGTTGCTTCCACAAATAAGCATGGTGCTGCAACCATACAAATGCGCAATCACCAGAACTGCAACTCTCGGTGACATCGGAGGTGGAAAAAACTTCCTTGACTACATGAGACCGCCATCCCAAGAGAATTAGTCAGGCAGTCGACGTTGCACTCTCCAAGAAGTGTTTTTAAGTGGTAACTCGCGCTGTGTCAACAATGGATGCAAAAATATATACACCCTTCCTCTCAATACCACTGTAAACGGAAACTCTAGTCCTCATGGAAGTATTTCCTCGTCTTCACGAGACCGCCATTTTGGGTCAGGCACCATTCAGATAGAGATTAGATTTGGCAGGCAGCCGGAGTTGTAACCTCCAAGAGGTGCTCCAATGTTTCAACTCGCTGCGCGCTGCGCCTGCAACAGATGCCTATGTCAAACAGACTCTCCCTCTGACCACCTTTGCGCTGGACCTCGCATTGTGTTATATTGTGTTGAGTGCCTGATGATGAATGCTCAAAATGTGTGACCAAGGATGAGAGCCCCCCCACGGTCCAATGTAGCAGTACAATTAAGGTGACATAGATGAATATTAAAGTCACCCAGGATTATTATCTCATAATAGAAGTGCTTCCCCTCCCCATAATGTTCAAGCAGCCCCTCCAGGGCTACTAAGTGTTTTGTCTTCAAGCTTCTGGTAAAGGAATTATAAAAATTAACGACTAACAGAGTGGAATGATTCTTAAATGTCAGCTCCACTGCTAACAGGTGTGGTGATTGACACTCTACCAATCTACTTTTGCAGGTTAATTTAAGTGAGACCAATAAAAGAAGACCCCCCCTTGCTCTTCCCGCAGTTGAGGGAGTTGCACTCTTAAAAAACGAGATAAAACCATCCAAAAAAACTATTTGTGGTGTCCCAGGTTTCCTGTAGGGCAATTATATGAGATGATAAAAGAAAGCTCTGCCATATTGTGCCATCTCTTTTTGACCTTAAGCCTATCTTCACACGGGGGAGGGGTATCAGATGTTAGGACTGGCTTGGGTGAGCAAGCAGGCATGGGCTTGGGAGGTGAGGCACGTAAAACTGAAATGTTAGAAACCAGAGCCATGGGCCTAGAGCCCTGCAGCTTTGCCTGGGCTGGTGTTAGTCAATTGTTTTCATCAAGACCCTGTGCACTTAACAATGGTTTAAATCTGTTGGCCAAGGGAAAGACGGGACCTATGGTTCTACCCTGAGCCAATTTATTTGGTCTAGGAGGGAGCTGCCAAGGATGATTCAAGGATGGCTGGTCAAAATGACAGAAATACTGAAGGGGGAGAATCTTGATTAATGTTTTAGAGCTACACCTAAGATGACAGCAAGTGCTTTTGCTTGTACAGGATGTTTAACATTAACTATAACACAATCCCCCTCCTTATTTTGCCTGATCCTGCGACCAACCCAGCCCACTCTTCTGGCCATAATAATATCAGGAGATATGTTTTGACCATTAACCACATTATTATTACACTAATGAGTAACTTTATGTATAAGGTCCACAGTAGATTCCCTCGAGCTACGAGACAATGGGGGAACTCCCACTAGGACAACAGCCAAGGGTGCTGATTTTGGAGGCAGATCCAAAATACTCTGGCTTTCAACTCTTGACATAACAGGTTCTTGCACAATAGATGTATCAATTTGGCCCCCCTGGGTGTTTGCAACCCTTGTGTTTGTGCCGCCTGTATTACAGTAATTGGATTGGTTAGGGCGCAAATGTTCCTAGACCCATGGGACACCCCCTCTCCCAATGAACAGAATTTTGTGTCTGCTGTGTTATGTGGTTCAGACTACCAGGCACAGCAAAAAATGTCCCTGTGTTGGACAGCCACGTAGAGACTTGCCTAACAGGACAAGACATCCCTCCCCCCTCTGTCTCTGTCCCGTTGGAGGGATAGGGGTCATTGGAAGGAGGATATTAAATTAAGCCTCACCTCTATACCCTCCAGCTTTTGTCGTAAAGGTGCTACAAGGACTTTGGTCATTTGTTCTATACTGGAAAAAAAGGTGTCTAACAGTGGTTCAAGACTGGTGCTGGGTTTGGCTGGTAATATAGGGTTAATCAGTGATGTCTTCAGAGGGACTCTTTTACAGCCAATCTTCTTCCTCTTGGTGGGGGAGCCGTCCAGGACTGAGTCATCTCCAGCCATAAACATGACTGGCTCGACATTGGGAACCCCCGTAGATGAAAACATGGGCCCAAGCACGGGCACAGGCACATGTGGAGCAAAGTCCGGGCTGGGGGTAGCCCCTACAATCTCGCAGTTTTCCACTGTGGTTGAATCCTGGACGAGCTTCCCAGTCTCCAGGGAGAGCCTTCTTTCAGTTAGAGCTATCTCCTTTGATATGAAGTTGGCTGCCCTAGTTAGGAAGGAATCAATAGTCGCTACTGTGCTGCCCCCAGTAGTTCCCCCTGAGGTTCCCCCTGAACCCACAGCAGCCATTTTCCTTTTGACCATAATTGATGGTGCACAAGACCCGTAGAGATAGAGCAACTAGGTGAGGCAGAAAGGTCAAAATAGAGTCAGAATACACACTTCACTTAGTTGTGATGAGTTGTAGCAACAGTCAAGAAGACCTGAGGGGGCCGCTTAATATACAAATCAAAGAGTCGACTATAAAAAAGATGTGACCAGTACCTTGACTTTTGAAGGGTGCCCAGGAATCCAGAAGTCCAAGTGAAAGCCAAGGGACCTGGCCCAGCCCAGCCTCTAACGGCCGCAGACGGGCGCAGACGGACCCTCTCTTGGCCCCGGGCATGAGCCCGGGTGCGTCCCACGCGAATCCCGCGCAGCGGGAGCCCGCAACCAATTTCAAAGTGCCTCTGGGTGCGGGTGGTGCTGGAGAATATGGTCCTGCCCCTCGGCTTCAACAACGTTGGTCTCCCGCGCAGCGGGAGTCCGGAACCAATTTTAAAGCACCTCCCGGCGCGGGTGGTGCTGGGGCGTGTGGTCCTGCACCTCGTCTTCAACAACGCCGGTCCCCCACGCAGCGGGAGCCCGCAACCAATTTCAAAGCACCTCTGGGCGCGGGTGGTGCTGGGGTGTGTGGTCCTGCCCCACGGCTTCAACAACACGGGTCTCCCGCGCAGCGGGAGCCCGCAATCGATTTCAAAGTGCCTCCGGGCGCGGGTGGTGCGGGGGCGTGTGGTGCTGCCCCTCGGCTTCAACAACGCCGGTCTCCATCTGCTACACCAACAGAAAAATGCCTTGGGAATCACAGCCGCTGGGTGACCTCAAGTCTCACTCATTGCGAGTGACACTCTCTCATTTGATATCCATGTTGAGCTCTCACCCCCAAATGGCTAAATGTCGCAACTGACAAAGTGCTAGAACCTGAACTCTAAAGGCAAATCTTTTCAAAGCTCTCCTGTGTGCAGAAGTGCTTCTGTGAGCTTTAAAGAGCTCCTGAAGCAATTCTACTTCAAAGGAAGCCTTTCTAAAGATCGTTTCACTTGATGTGGGAAATGCTACAGGGCACGGCAATCCTGGATGCGCTTGCTGAAATACATACAAAATGAGATCCACACTTTCGGTCACTGTATGGGCGGATGACCCCGTGCAGTCTCCGACCCTTTTATTTATAGCCTCTGGCCATACCTGGGTGCATATCTGGGGCAGTGAGCCACTGTAGTAAGGTACGGGTGGCTCACTACATACCTCCTCAACTTGGCTCTGAACTTCAACATTGAACTTGGCACACAAAGTCTTTGAGTCACTGGCGCATTTGAGGATTCAGCCTGGGATTGTACTGCAGTGTTGTGAGTGGTTTTGCACCTCCTTGGTGCCGTGATCACTTCGGGCACCCATGGTACTGCTCCCTTCCTCCCTAACCTGCTACCGAGCTCCGCTGTCTGGGGCAGGACTATCAGATCTCTTGTCCCCGGGCGCGATGTTGGTCATTGCACTGTCCTCTCCACCTTCAGGCTCTGGCTGATTTGTTATGTCTATGTTCCAGAACCAAGAAATGTTTCTGGTGATGTTTCACCCCTTTTGTGGCAGTTATCATGGTGCCTTCCATGTTGAGCACTGTCCACACTCCCGATTCCAATGGTGTTCTGAACTTCAAACCTGGTCTCCTGTCTTTGATGATCACTTTATCCCCTCGCATGATATGCTGTGTCAAGTCAAGTCAAGAAATACTTTGTTCGGCCACTAAAAGCCATAAAAGCAAACATTTGATAAAAATACAGTAATTAAAAGATCCCACATGTGCAGTTAAAAAAACAAGTCACACAAGTCAATAGGCTAAAAACCAACAGTACACACGAATACAGTTAAAAACACGTTTTTAAAAGCCGCAGCTGAGCATTATAGTAAACATAAAATACGGCAAATAAAATGCATGAGTAATAAAGCATTAACTCAGTAGATGGGCTAGGGAGTTAGCATAACTCACACAGGGTGACACATGTAGTTCCCAGAACACAGTTTACAGACACAGCCTGACTACTGCAAAAACAACCTCTCCTGTGTCTTGTGGCCCCTGTTAAAAAGCTTGTGACCCCAAAGCAAACCATAGGAGAAGAAAGCATTTGAAAATATACTAGTGCAGGCCTTACTTGAACAAATTGACAATTTCTGAGCAGCGGGAGTATGAACTTTTTGCGTAAGGAATCAGAAGTCACAAAAATGAAATGTAGAGAGTCCTGCTCAGAAAAATTGTCACAAGAGCAGGGCTTTAGTGCTCCAGGTTTCATGTAGCCTTTGGGGATGGCTAATAACCAGGGTACCAGATTCAATAGGAATCTGGTTAACACAAAGCAATGGTATGTTTTAGTGACAAACAACAAATATGGCTGTACCTGTAGGCTCAGGCTCAGTGTAACAAACTTTCTCACAGTGGGCTTAGTTAACTCGTTACCTTCCCTGAGCCCCTGCCTTTTGGCCAGAAACTGTTGTTTGATGTCTCTAATGGCAGCAGGGCCTAGGATTAGCATACAAATCAGGGGAACCCAACAATTTCATTTGCTCCCTAGTATAATTTAGCCAGGGGATACGTGGGGCCCCCTCATGTGCAATGCAATCCATGATGACAAGTTGATTTAATGTAGGGGTGGGACAAGCCCAGATTCTCAACCAGCGCAGCAACGGGGCAACAGCAATCAGGTCTGAGATATACCCCACGCCCAGTTCCCCATGTAGGATGTACGCCGGGGTAGTGGGGGACGGCAAGTAGTTTGTGCATAAATTAATTTTCTGCCCCCTGTATGTCTCTCACAGCTTTATAACCCCAGACATCAGACCCATACGTGGCCATAGAAATGCATTTTTCTCTGTACACCTTAAGCAAGGCTAAGATGGGCTTAGAGCACAGCTTTTTTGCAAACTCCAAGGTTGCCCCGGCTGCTCTGGCCAGAAAGTTCTTTGTGTGCATTCTTTGCGCAGACCAAGTCCCTCTATCATCGAACATCACCCCCATATATGGAAAGGTTGACACTTTTGTTAGTTCTGCCTCTTTGCAAAAAAAACGTAATCCTGGCAGCCGTCCGAGAGCCTATTGACATAGTGTGGGATTTTAAGAAATCGGTGGCTAGGTCAAGTGAGTCCATAAAATCTATAAAACCATTTAAAAGTTTTTGAAGACTCACGGCGGTTCTGGCAAACAGGACAACGTCGTCTGCGTACAATAGGGCGGGGATGATCTTGGATCCAGCTGGCGGGATGTCTTTACAGCCGGATTATAGGATGTCCCCTAGTTTGTTGATATACAGTGTGAACAACAGAGGGGCCAAAATGCACCCCTTCCGGACACCTCTCTTGACCACCCAGGAGTCCATCACTCCGCCATCCTCATTAAATCTCACTGCCGCCGTGGTGTCAGCTATCGCCCCATCTCTCTCCTTCCCGGTGTGGCAAAAGTCTGCAAAAAGTGGTGAACAAACAATTTACCAGCTACGTCGAGGGTCACGGCCTACTCCATCCAGCCCAATCAGGTTTCAGAGCCACATACAGCATCGAGGCAGCTCTGGTGGAAGTCACCGAAGCCATTCGGTAATGCTTGGATTCGGGCGGTAGGGCGGCTCTAATTTTGTTGGACCTCTCAGCGACATTCGATACAGTGCCACACTCCCTGCTCTTGGATCGCCTCTCTGATATTGGTATTTCGGGGTCGGCTTGGAAATGGTTGAAGTCCTTTCTAGAGGACAGAATGCAACAAGCCTGGCTCTCTCCTTTTCTTCCACCCCTCAGACTGTGACCACAGGAGTACCTCAAGGGTCCACCTTGAGTCCCCTTCTTTTCAACATATATGTCACTCCCCTGATCCAGCTGGCGGAGGAGCTGGGAGCTAAGATCATCGCTTATGTGGATGATACCCAGCTCCTTTTCACGTGGAAGAAAGGTGACTTCTCCACTTCTTCAGCCAAATCCTGTCTGACGGCCGTCTTCTAATGGCTTTCCTCTGCTCAATTAAAGTGCAATGAGGACAAATCGAAGATCCTTCTGTTCGGGAATTTCACTCCTCAGTTTCGGGTATCACTCTGGCCGGCGGAATATCCCATGCCTACCTCCAAGGGTCAACCTACAAAAAACCTGGGGATATGGTTTGACGAGAAACTTCTCTTTTCTACTCAGATAAAGAAGCTTGCTGGGCAGTGCTTTGGCACACTCAAGTCTCTTAGGAAATTTCTACCGCTTCTCCCTAAATCAGCTAGGGAAACGGTGACTCGTGCCATGATTCTATCATGCATTGACTATGCCAATGCCCTGTACGTAGGCTTTCCAAAATACCTCCTGAACAGATTGCAGGTAGTCCAAAATGCAGCGGCAAGGACTCTTCTTAACATCCCTATTAGAACCAGCGCAAGGCAACACTTGCAGGACCTTCACTGGTTACCTGTAATACAAAGAGTCAAGTTCAAAGCCCTTGCCCTGGCTCACTCAGCTCTGCACGGACATGGTCCGGCCTATCTGAGAAAGTGCTTTAGGTTTTATGACCCCGCTAGACAGCTGCGTTCAGCGTCGCAGTCTCTGGCTCACGTCCCGCGCTTCCGCCTCAAGAGAATTGGAGGGAGCTCTCTTGTTTTTATACCGGCCTCTGCCTGGAATCTGCTTCCCTTGAACCCTTGCAGTATTCAGGACTCCAAGCTCTTTAGGAGAGGACTGAAGACATTTCTTTTCATCTAGCAATCTTTTTTCTTCTCTCCCCACTGGGTTCGCGCCGGGACACTCTTTGAGTAGCCGTGCGCGCTATAAATTGGACTAACATAACATTGGACTAACATTATTATGGGCGGCATGTAAGAAGGCCACCAATCCCGTATCCAGACCCAGATCCCGGAGGGTCAGCCACAGCTTGGATCTATTGACACAGTCAAACGCTGACGTCAGGTCCATAAAAGCCATATGTAGAATGCCCTTCTTGGCAATTGTATATTTCCCAACCACCAAGTGCAGGTTGAGACATTGATCCAGCGTTGCTTTGCCTTGCCTAAAGTCGTATTGTAGGTCAGATATAACATTAAAATGGTCTAGCCACACTGTTAAACGATCCAGTATCACTTTCCCCATGATTTTTGCAGCCGAGTCCAGAAGCGAGATCGGTCGATAACAAGCAGGGTCATCCCTTGAGCCCTTTTTGAAAATGGGAAAAATGATGGCCTTGGCCCAGGAGGGAGGGAAATCACGCACACAGGCCACACAAAAGACCCGTGCCAGAATTGTTGCCCTAACCACAGGGTCAGCCCTATACAGGTCTGAGGGGACACCATCCGGACCAGGAGCTTTCCCGCCAGAGGTTGTACTGATACCTTTGTAAACCTAATCTGTGCTAAAGTGAAGTGAGATACTAGCTAAGCCGGAGTCCCCGTGTGCCTCAAATACTTCTAGGTTATCACCACTATACATGCCTTCGAAGTGCTAAACCCAGCGCTCAGCAGATATAGTTCAATCAGTTCTATAGTTGGCTATATCTGAAAAAAAGGGACTATTTACTATAGCTCAAAACTTGGAACTGTCAGACAGAGCACTAGCTTGTCCGAGAGCCTCCCAAGCTTGTTCCCTGATTCACTTCTTTCTTTGATGGACTGCAGACTTATAGGCCTTCCTACAGCTCCTGACTGTGGCCTCATCCCTCAGGGCTTGTTTGAGTGCTAACAATAACTTCTTATGGGCCGTGGTGCAAGTAGCATCAAACCACCTCTTGGCCTTAGGGCCTTTAGTCCTGTTCTTAGTAGTTAGACTAGAGGCTATCTGTTTAGTTATTTTATCAAAGACATCTAGGGCTGACCTTTCCTGCGTATTAATATACATGCTAACTAAAATCTCTGAGGAGCATGCGGCATACAGGTTGTCCAGGAATCTTTCCGGTATCACCTCCTCCCACTTCAACGTACATGCTTGATCTTTGGTACCAATATCCACGTTTGGGATACTCCAACTATCTGCTCCTTGTAGAGCAGACGGGTAGCCCAAATCAAGCATAAGGGGATTATGGTCACTATGGCTGCCCTAAGAAATGCTCATTTACTCCACAGCCTGGGCTAGAGGTGCTGAAAGCATTATATAATCAATGGTACTAGTGCAACCCCTGCCTGTGTAAGAGGGAACCGGCATAGTCCCCTCACTTTGCTCTAAGCAGTACAGGTTGTTGGCTGAGAGGAGCGCCTCTATATTTATTTATTTATTTATTTTTAGAGTTTTCTATAGCGCAGACCAGACCCAGGGTAGGGTATCAGAGCGCTTTACAATGAGGGCACAGTACGAATAAAACAGTTGGCAAAATATAGCACACATAAAATCAGCAAATTTTACAAAGTTCGGAGGGTCGCCGGCGTGAGAGTATTTCTGAGCAACGGGTCATGAGTAGCGAGGGTGTCCTTAAAGGGATAGAAGAGGCAAGTTTAAGGGTTTAGACCTGGAATGGTCTGTGTGATAGTTTACGGGAGGAATTTGCACATAAGGAATGATTTTGCTTCTTTTTTGAACAGAGGAGTAGAGGAGATTTTTCTGATGTAGGGAGGAAGCGAATTCCATATTCTAGGTGCTGCTCCGGAGAATGCTCTGTTAGAGGTTTTTTTCTTGTTGCAACGAGAGGGTTTCAGGAGTAAATTATCAACGCTCCTAGAATGTCTGATTCCTCCAGATAAGGTAAGTTTTTGGGATAGGTACTGGGGAGTATTGTGGTGGAGCGCTTTGTGAGTGATGCATGCCATTTTTAGGTGGATTCGAGCTTCATAAGGTAGCCAGTTGAGTGCTTTCAGGTGTGGCGATATGTGGTCAAATTTCCTAGATCCTGTAAGGAGTCTTGCTGCGGCGTTGAGACAGGCTTTTAAAGGGGCAGTTGAGATTTTGGGAAGCCCCGCGAGGGTGGTGCATCCGTACTCCAGCCTTGAGATGACTAAGGACTGAACTGCAGTTTTGAGGTCCGGGTTCTCGATGAAAGGTTTCATTTTCCTAAGATAGCTGAGGTGGAAGCGTGCATTTTTAGCTAACAGGTTGATGTGTGTTTGCATGTTAAGGTTCTTATCTAGCGTAATTCCAAGTGATTTGGTGGAGTCCACCAGAGTTGGCGTGCAGTTCAGTGCAGTGAGCAGCTTGGTCCATTCCTTTGTTTCCTAGGAGTTATTAGGGGGAGATTAGAAGAAATTCAGTTTTTTCCGAGTTTAGCTTGAGGAAGTTGGTCGTTAGCCAGTGGACGGTCTTTTCGAGTGCCAGGTTCATCATCTTTATGTCTTCAATGGAGGAGATCTTGATGTAAAGTTGAGTGTCGTCCGCGTACATGTGGTAGGCTATGTTCGCCTGCTGTAGTAGTTCGGTTAGTGGTTCGACATATAGGTTGAATAGGGTGGGGGATAGGGTAGAGCCTTGTGGTACTCCTAGAGGGTTCGGTGAGGAGGGAGAAAGATTTTTGTTCACCATGAACGATTGCGTTCTGTTTTCCAGAAAGGATTTGAACCATTGAAGGACTGTGCCAGATAAACCCATCCTATTTTCTAGTCTTCTTAGAATTTTGTCGTTATTGACCGTGTCGAAGGCTGAGGAGAGGTCGAGCAGGACTAGTAGACAGGTTTCGTTGCGGTCAAGAGCAAGGAGGGCGTCGTCCACTATATGCAGAATGGCTGTTTCTGTGCTATGGCCTGGTCTGAAACCTGATTGGTGGATGTTCAGAAGGTTGAAGTCCATGATGTGTTGGTTCAGCTGTTGTTGAACACATTTTTCCAGGACCTTGGCTAGCATGGGGCTGTTGGTTATGGGTCGGAAATTGTTGGAGTCGGAGGGGTTTGCTGTTGGTTTCTTTAGTATAGGGGTGACTTGGCCCGTTTTTAGACAGTCCGGAATGTGCCCTTGCGCTAGCGAGGCGTTGATGATTTTGGTCCAGAGAGGGGAAATGACTTGGTAGATGTGGGGAAGGCAATTTGAGGGGACTGGGTCATTGAAGTGGTTGTTGAGTTTGGTGGTTGCTAAAGTTTTGGTGATGTCATTAAGATCGTAAAGTTTGAAAGTGGACCAGTGAGAGTTATTTTTTGGCAAAAGTAACTCGGGTTGATCAGGGTTTTCAGCTTGAAAGTTCTTAGGGGTGGCTGAGTTAGCTGCTGCCGTGTTAAGCTCGAGTTGGAGGGAGTTTGTTTTTGCTGTGAAGAATGAAGAAAATTCTTCGCTGCTAAGCTGTGATTTCGAGGTCAAGAGAGAGGATTTAGCCAATTTGTTAGATTGTTGTTTTAGAATTTCAAAGAGTTTCTTTGGTCTGTTCTTGGCATTGTCTAGTTCTGATCTAAAGAAGTCTTTTTTAGATTGTAGAATACTTTTGTTATAGGAGTTTCTAGCTTTCCGAAGTAGTTTAAGATGGAGGGGGGAGGGATGTTGTCTCCATTTCCGTTCTGATGATCTAAGTTTACGTCTTTCTTCATTCAGGGCTGCGTTAAACCAAGGGTTTTTGTCTTTGTCTGGAATTCGTTTGAGTTTAGGTGGAACAGCATGGTCAAAGACCTTGGTCATCGTGGAGTTGTAGTGATCGGTGAGGTCACTGACGTCAGACATGTTGTTGGGGGGGATGAGGACTTTCTCACAGTGGGAGGCTAGGTTGTGCCAGTCGAGGTTTTTCGTGTTTCTTATCAATTGTTTAGGCTTGTTTTGTTGCGGGAAAGTTTTCTTCGTAGCGGAGGAAATTTGGAAGGTGATGATGTGATGGTCTGACCAGTCACAAGGGGTGATCAAGATAGATTCAATCGTATTTTGTTTAGAGATGAGCCAGTCAAGAGTAGCACCCTTAGAGTGAGTGGGCTTTGAGATAGCTTGGATCAAGGAATGGTTTGCTAGGAAGGTTTTGAGGGCGTTGACCTGTTTGTCAAGGGGTTTTCCCAATGGAGATTGAAGTCGCCGAGGAATATGTCGTTGGAACGAGGGGTAGAGTTTGTGGTAATGATTTCCATAAGTTGGTCTGTAAATGCTACGTTCTTACCTGGGGGATGGTAGAGGATATGTAGTTTGTGGGAGTGGTTATCTGATTTGACAGAGATCCCAAGGTATTCACAGGAGTCCATGGGTTCGGAGTGAAACTTCGAGATGGTAATGTCGGATCGATGAATGCAGGCTAGTCCTCCGCCCTTTTTGAGAGGTCTGTCTAGTCTAATAATGTTGTAGTCTGGGGGAACTAGAAGGTCTAGGCATGGGGAGGACGATTCATTGAGCCAAGTTTCCGTGAGGATGGTTATGTCCGCTTTCATGTTCAGGGTGAGGTCGGCGATGTCTGAGGCGTGTTTTAAGGCTGAACGGCAGTTTAGGAGAAGGCAGGAGATCGGTTTTGAGAAATTCTTTACGGTCGGCTCATGAATTTCGGGGTTGGGGGTTATGGATTGGAGGTTGTTCAGGTTTATTCCTCTGTGTTTTGGATGTGATGTTCTGTTTGGGTTGATGGGGACTGGGAGAATAGAGAATTTTTCTTCATTAGTGATGTGGAAAGTGGGGGATTCGTATGACAGTATAAGGGTTTGGATTTCCACATCCGTTAGGTAGTTGAGATCTTCTTCAAGTGTGATGGGGCTCGTAGGAGTTTTGTATAGTAGTAAAAGGGTATGGATTTCCAGGTCCGTTAGGTAGTTGGGGAGTTTGCGAGTGTGTAGGTGTCGATTAGTCAGAGGCAGGGGGATAGTTTTTATCACATTGTTGACTGCCGTTAGAGAGTGTTGAAGATGGGTAAGTTTGGAAAGAGAGTTTTCAGCAAGTAGTAGGATGCTTTTGATATCTAATATAACGTTCTGTAGTTCCCTAGATGTGAGGTAGGACTGGGTTATGAGTTGGTCTTGTTCAGAGGGGTGATAGGGAGGAGGGGACAGGATCGGCGGGCAGGGAGGGCTGGGAGTAGTATTGCTGAGGGGTTTGATGTCTGTGTGGGTAGTGTGGTGGGTATGTGTAGCTGGGAGCGGGAGCGGGGTGGTAGATAATGATAGGGGTATGTGCTGGCTGGGGGTTTTAATCTGACTCGATAGAGTGGTCGTGTCGTGGTGGGTGTCATCAGCAGTCGGTAGAGGGTTGTGGAGGAGGGTGAGAGTAGTGGGGATAGGGGAGGTGGCGGAGTGTGGAGATGCGGAAGGTCGGGATTGGACATAACGGGAGGGGCATTGATGTTGGTTCTGAAGATGATTTCATTTGAGGGTGTAGGTGATATGAGCTCTTAAGGAGGTGAGCTGTTGTTGCCTCTTTCATAGGTTCTGGGTAGGGGAGGGGGACTCTGATCTTCATGAGATGAGGGGGTGGAGGGTGTGGATCGGTCCTGTGGTGCGTTGGGTGGGGAGATGGTGTGGGTTTTAAGGGTGAGAAAGTATTTGTCGAATAGTTCTAGGTCTCTGTTAGCTGCTTGAATAAGAACAGTGCCATTTTTGTAGGATGTTATGTTCAGGGTGGCTCTGAGGTTTGGTGCGGGTGTTGTTGTTATCCTGGTTACGTAGGGGATATTTTTATGGACATGGATGGTTAGGTGCTTAGAAAAGGCAGACCGCCATTTGGCTATTCTTCTTGTGAAGAATATGAGGTTATTGATTATAGCGCCTTTCTTGGCGTTGAAGGAGGGGTCCAGAAACAAGATTTCGGGGTTTTTTCTAAGAAGGTTGTGTTTGAACGTTTTCGAGGCACTTTTAGATAGATTGGGAGGGTAGTGAATAGAGAATGCGCTGTTTCCTTCCGGAATCATGTGTGGTCCAGCCATGATGTGGGAAGTCCTTGTTCTGTGTGGTATTTCACCTTCGGGTGGGGGAGGCAGTTTAATGGAAGGTGGGAGCCATTAAGGATGATTGCCGTTTTGTTGAGGGCTCGTTAAAGATGGCCGCCTCCTTTGCGGGTGTTTGCAACGGATATACTATTTGGACTGGGAATCCCTTTTTGTTTTGGATTAAGATTCAGTCACCTTGTTCTTAATACTTGGCACTGCGTAGCCTTTTCGCTATCATCTTACTATATTGTGATGCTCTTCGAATCAGACCTCTTTCACATAATAAGAGGAAGGGCTTGTGAGGACATCATCAGCCACTCATGTATTAAATAGCAGAAGCATTGAGATGGTCGTAAAGCGGGGGTTCCGTATCTGCTGGCAAGATCAAGGTGGAGTTTACCATTTTGCAGCTAGTTTGATGTAGGAGTGCCTGCCCCTCATTTCAGCTGCCATCTTAGGGTCAGGTGTCTAGCTTGCAGAGGAAAATTGAGCAAACTTTGTTGCTTCCACAAATAAGCATGGTGCTGCAACCATACAAATGCGCAATCACCAGAACTGCAACTCTCGGTGACATCGGAGGTGGAAAAAACTTCCTTGACTACATGAGACCGCCATCCCAAGAGAATTAGTCAGGCAGTCGACGTTGCACTCTCCAAGAAGTGTTTTTAAGTGGTAACTCGCGCTGTGTCAACAATGGATGCAAAAATATATAGACCCTTCCTCTCAATACCACTGTAAACGGAAACTCTAGTCCTCATGGAAGTATTTCCTCGTCTTCACGAGACCGCCATTTTGGGTCAGGCACCATTCAGATAGAGATTAGATTTGGCAGGCAGCCGGAGTTGTAACCTCCAAGAGGTGCTCCAATGTTTCAACTCGCTGCGCGCTGCGCCTGCAACAGATGCCTATGTCAAACAGACTCTCCCTCTGACCACCTTTGCGCTGGACCTCGCATTGTGTTATATTGTGTTGAGTGCCTGATGATGAATGCTCAAAATGTGTGACCAAGGATGAGAGCCCCCCCACGGTCCAATGTAGCAGTACAATTAAGGTGACATAGATGAATATTAAAGTCACCCAGGATTATTATCTCATAATAGAAGTGCTTCCCCTCCCCATAATGTTCAAGCAGCCCCTCCAGGGCTACTAAGTGTTTTGTCTTCAAGCTTCTGGTAAAGGAATTATAAAAATTAACGACTAACAGAGTGGAATGATTCTTAAATGTCAGCTCCACTGCTAACAGGTGTGGTGATTGACACTCTACCAATATACTTTTGCAGGTTAATTTAAGTGAGACCAATAAAAGAAGACCCCCCCTTGCTCTTCCCGCAGTTGAAGGAGTTGCACTCTTAAAAAACGAGATAAAACCATCCAAAAAAACTATTTGTGGTGTCCCAGGTTTCCTGTAGGGCAATTATATGAGATGATAAAAGAAAGCTCTGCCATATTGTGCCATCTCTTTTTGACCTTAAGCCTATCTTCACACGGGGGAGGGGTATCAGATGTTAGGACTGGCTTGGGTGAGCAAGCAGGCATGGGCTTGGGAGGTGAGGCACGTAAAACTGAAATGTTAGAAACCAGAGCCATGGGCCTAGAGCCCTGCAGCTTTGCCTGGGCTGGTGTTAGTCAATTGTTTTCATCAAGACCCTGTGCACTTAACAATGGTTTAAATCTGTTGGCCAAGGGAAAGACGGGACCTATGGTTCTACCCTGAGCCAATTTATTTGGTCTAGGAGGGAGCTGCCAAGGATGATTCAAGGATGGCTGGTCAAAATGACAGAAATACTGAAGGGGGAGAATCTTGATTAATGTTTTAGAGCTACACCTAAGATGACAGCCAGCAAGTGCTTTTGCTTGTACAGGATGTTTAACATTAACTATAACACAATCCCCCTCCTTATTTTGCCTGATCCTGCGACCAACCCAGCCCACTCTTCTGGCCATAATAATATCAGGAGATATGTTTTGACCATTAACCACATTATTATTACACTAATGAGTAACTTTATGTATAAGGTCCACAGTAGATTCCCTCGAGCTACGAGACAATGGGGGAACTCCCACTAGGACAACAGCCAAGGGTGCTGATTCTGGAGGCAGATCCAAAATACTCTGGCTTTCAACTCTTGACATAACAGGTTGATGCACAATAGATGTATCAATTTGGCCCCCCTGGGTGTTTGCAACCCTTGTGTTTGTGCCGCCTGTATTACAGTAATTGGATTGGTTAGGGCGCAAATGTTCCTAGACCCATGGGACACCCCCTCTCCCAATGAACAGAATTTTGTGTCTGCTGTGTTATGTGGTTCAGACTACCAGGCACAGCAAAAAATGTCCCTGTGTTGGACAGCCACGCAGAGACTTGCCTAACAGGACAAGACATCCCTCCCCCTCTGTCTCTGTCCCGTTGGAGGGATAGGGGTCATTGGAAGGAGGATATTAAATTAAGCCTCGCCTCTATACCCTCCAGCTTTTGTCGTAAAGGTGCTACAAGGTCTTTGGTCATTTGTTCTATACTGGAAAAAAAGGTGTCTAACAGTGGTTCAAGACTGGTGCTGGGTTTGGCTGGTAATATAGGCTTAATCAGTGATGTCTTCAGAGGGACTCTTTTACAGCCAGTCTTCTTCCTCTTGGTGGGGGAGCCGTCCAGGACTGAGTCATCTCCAGCCATAAACATGACTGGCTCGACATTGGGAACCCCCGTAGATGAAAACATGGGCCCAAGCACGGGCACAGGCACATGTGGAGCAAAGTCCGGGCTGGGGGTAGCCCCTACAATCTCGCAGTTTTCCACTGTGGTTGAATCCTGGACGAGCTTCCCAGTCTCCAGGGAGAGCCTTCTTTCAGTTAGAGCTATCTCCTTTGATATGAAGTTGGCTGCCCTAGTTAGGAAGGAATCAATAGTCGCTACTGTGCTGCCCCCAGTAGTTCCCCCTGAGGTTCCCCCTGAACCCACAGCAGCCATTTTCCTTTTGACCATAATTGATGGTGCACAAGACCCGTAGAGATAGAGCAACTAGGTGAGGCAGAAAGGTCAAAATAGAGTCAGAATACACACTTCACTTAGTTGTGATGAGTTGTAGCAACAGTCAAGAAGACCTGAGGGGGCCGCTTAATATACAAATCA
Source organism: Calotriton arnoldi (assembly GCA_963921515.1). NCBI lineage: Eukaryota > Metazoa > Chordata > Amphibia > Caudata > Salamandridae > Calotriton > Calotriton arnoldi. The sequence continues at coordinate 677,119 of CAWUFW010009162.1, forward strand.
AAGAGTCGACTATAAAAAAGATGTGACCAGTACCTTGACTTTTGAAGGGTGCCCAGGAATCCAGAAGTCCAAGTGAAAGCCAAGGGACCTGGCCCAGCCCAGCCTCTAACGGCCGCAGACGGGCGCAGACGGACCCTCTCTTGGCCCCGGGCATGAGCCCGGGTGCGTCCCACGCGAATCCCGCGCAGCGGGAGCCCGCAACCAATTTCAAAGTGCCTCTGGGTGCGGGTGGTGCTGGAGAATATGGTCCTGCCCCTCGGCTTCAACAACGTTGGTCTCCCGCGCAGCGGGAGTCCGGAACCAATTTTAAAGCACCTCCCGGCGCGGGTGGTGCTGGGGCGTGTGGTCCTGCACCTCGGCTTCAACAACGCCGGTCCCCCACGCAGCGGGAGCCCGCAACCAATTTCAAAGCACCTCTGGGCGCGGGTGGTGCTGGGGCGTGTGGTCCTGCCCCACGGCTTCAACAACACGGGTCTCCCGCGCAGCGGGAGCCCGCAACCGATTTCAAAGTGCCTCCGGGCGCGGGTGGTGCGGGGGCGTGTGGTGCTGCCCCTCGGCTTCAACAACGCCGGTCTCCATCTGCTACACCAACAGAAAAATGCCTTGGGAATCACAGCCGCTGGGTGACCTCAAGTCTCACTCATTGCGAGTGACACTCTCTCATTTGATGTCCATGTTGAGCTCTCACCCCCAAATGGCTAAATGTCGCAACTGACAAAGTGCTAGAACCTGAACTCTAAAGGCAAATCTTTTCAAAGCTCTCCTGTGTGCAGAAGTGCTTCTGTGAGCTTTAAAGAGCTCCTGAAGCAATTCTACTTCAAAGGAAGCCTTTCTAAAGATCGTTTCACTTGATGTGGGAAATGCTACAGGGCACGGCAATCCTGGATGCGCTTGCTGAAATACATACAAAATGAGATCCACACTTTCGGTCACTGTATGGGCGGATGACCCCGTGCAGTCTCCGACCCTTTTATTTATAGCCTCTGGCCATACCTGGTCTGATGATTTACAGGGTGCATATCTGGGGCAGTGAGCCACTGTAGTAAGGTACGGGTGGCTCACTACATACCTCCTCAACTTGGCTCTGAACTTCAACATTGAACTTGGCACACAAAGTCTTTGAGTCACTGGCGCATTTGAGGATTCAGCCTGGGATTGTACTGCAGTGTTGTGAGTGGTTTTGCACCTCCTTGGTGCCGTGATCACTTCGGGCACCCATGGTACTGCTCCCTTCCTCCCTAACCTGCTACCGAGCTCCGCTGTCTGGGGCAGGACTATCAGATCTCTTGTCCCCGGGCGCGATGTTGGTCATTGCACTGTCCTCTCCACCTTCAGGCTCTGGCTGATTTGTTATGTCTATGTTCCAGAACCAAGAAATGTTTCTGGTGATGTTTCACCCCCTTTTGTGGCAGTTATCATGGTGCCTTCCATGTTGAGCACTGTCCACACTCCCGATTCCAATGGTGTTCTGAACTTCAAACCTGGTCTCCTGTCTTTGATGATCACTTTATCCCCTCGCATGATATGCTGTGTCAAGTCAAGTCAAGAAATACTTTGTTCGGCCACTAAAAGCCATAAAAGCAAACATTTGATAAAAATACAGTAATTAAAAGATCCCACATGTGCAGTTAAAAAAACAAGTCACACAAGTCAATAGGCTAAAAACCAACAGTACACACGAATACAGTTAAAAACACGTTTTTAAAAGCCGCAGCTGAGCATTATAGTAAACATAAAATACGGCAAATAAAATGCATGAGTAATAAAGCATTAACTCAGTAGATGGGCTAGGGAGTTAGCATAACTCACACAGGGTGACACATGTAGTTCCCAGAACACAGTTTACAGACACAGCCTGACTACTGCAAAAACAACCTCTCCTGTGTCTTGTGGCCCCTGTTAAAAAGCTTGTGACCCCAAAGCAAACCATAGGAGAAGAAAGCATTTGAAAATATACTAGTGCAGGCCTTACTTGAACAAATTGACAATTTCTGAGCAGCGGGAGTATGAACTTTTTTGCGTAAGGAATCAGAAGTCACAAAAATGAAATGTAGAGAGTCCTGCTCAGAAAAATTGTCACAAGAGCAGGGCTTTAGTGCTCCAGGTTTCATGTAGCCTTTGGGGATGGCTAATAACCAGGGTACCAGATTCAATAGGAATCTGGTTAACACAAAGCAATGGTATGTTTTAGTGACAAACAACAAATATGGCTGTACCTGTAGGCTCAGGCTCAGTGTAACAAACTTTCTCACAGTGGGCTTAGTTAACTCGTTACCTTCCCTGAGCCCCTGCCTTTTGGCCAGAAACTGTTGTTTGATGTCTCTAATGGCAGCAGGGCCTAGGATTAGCATACAAATCAGGGGAACCCAACAATTTCATTTGCTCCCTAGTATAATTTAGCCAGGGGATACGTGGGGCCCCCTCATGTGCAATGCAATCCATGATGACAAGTTGATTTAATGTAGGGGTGGGACAAGCCCAGATTCTCAACCAGCGCAGCAACGGGGCAACAGCAATCAGGTCTGAGATATACCCCACGCCCAGTTCCCCATGTAGGATGTACGCCGGGGTAGTGGGGGGACGGCAAGTAGTTTGTGCATAAATTAATTTTCTGCCCCCTGTATGTCTCTCACAGCTTTATAACCCCAGACATCAGACCCATACGTGGCCATAGAAATGCATTTTTCTCTGTACACCTTAAGCAAGGCTAAGATGGGCTTAGAGCACAGCTTTTTTGCAAACTTCAAGGTTGCCCCGGCTGCTCTGGCCAGAAAGTTCTTTGTGTGCATTCTTTGCGCAGACCAAGTCCCTCTATCATCGAACATCACCCCCATATATGGAAAGGTTGACACTTTTGTTAGTTCTGCCTCTTTGCAAAAAAAACGTAATCCTGGCAGCCGTCCGAGAGCCTATTGACATAGTGTGGGATTTTAAGAAATCGGTGGCTAGGTCAAGTGAGTCCATAAAATCTATAAAACCATTTAAAAGTTTTTGAAGACTCACGGCGGTTCTGGCAAACAGGACAACGTCGTCTGCGTACAATAGGGCGGGGATGATCTTGGATCCAGCTGGCGGGATGTCTTTACAGCCGGATTATAGGATGTCCCCTAGTTTGTTGATATACAGTGTGAACAACAGAGGGGCCAAAATGCACCCCTTCCGGACACCTCTCTTGACCACCCAGGAGTCCATCACTCCGCCATCCTCATTAAATCTCACTGCCGCCGTGGTGTCAGCTATCGCCCCATCTCTCTCCTTCCCGGTGTGGCAAAAGTCTGCAAAAAAGTGGTGAACAAACAATTTACCAGCTACGTCGAGGGTCACGGCCTACTCCATCCAGCCCAATCAGGTTTCAGAGCCACATACAGCATCGAGGCAGCTCTGGTGGAAGTCACCGAAGCCATTCGGTAATGCTTGGATTCGGGCGGTAGGGCGGCTCTAATTTTGTTGGACCTCTCAGCGACATTCGATACAGTGCCACACTCCCTGCTCTTGGATCGCCTCTCTGATATTGGTATTTCGGGGTCGGCTTGGAAATGGTTGAAGTCCTTTCTAGAGGACAGAATGCAACAAGCCTGGCTCTCTCCTTTTTCTTCCACCCCTCAGACTGTGACCACAGGAGTACCTCAAGGGTCCACCTTGAGTCCCCTTCTTTTCAACATATATGTCACTCCCCTGATCCAGCTGGCGGAGGAGCTGGGAGCTAAGATCATCGCTTATGTGGATGATACCCAGCTCCTTTTCACGTGGAAGAAAGGTGACTTCTCCACTTCTTCAGCCAAATCCTGTCTGACGGCCGTCTTCTAATGGCTTTCCTCTGCTCAATTAAAGTGCAATGAGGACAAATCGAAGATCCTTCTGTTCGGGAATTTCACTCCTCAGTTTCGGGTATCACTCTGGCCGGCGGAATATCCCATGCCTACCTCCAAGGGTCAACCTACAAAAAACCTGGGGATATGGTTTGACGAGAAACTTCTCTTTTCTACTCAGATAAAGAAGCTTGCTGGGCAGTGCTTTGGCACACTCAAGTCTCTTAGGAAATTTCTACCGCTTCTCCCTAAATCAGCTAGGGAAACGGTGACTCGTGCCATGATTCTATCATGCATTGACTATGCCAATGCCCTGTACGTAGGCTTTCCAAAATACCTCCTGAACAGATTGCAGGTAGTCCAAAATGCAGCGGCAAGGACTCTTCTTAACATCCCTATTAGAACCAGCGCAAGGCAACACTTGCAGGACCTTCACTGGTTACCTGTAATACAAAGAGTCAAGTTCAAAGCCCTTGCCCTGGCTCACTCAGCTCTGCACGGACATGGTCCGGCCTATCTGAGAAAGTGCTTTAGGTTTTATGACCCCGCTAGACAGCTGCGTTCAGCGTCGCAGTCTCTGGCTCACGTCCCGCGCTTCCGCCTCAAGAGAATTGGAGGGAGCTCTCTTGTTTTTATACCGGCCTCTGCCTGGAATCTGCTTCCCTTGAACCCTTGCAGTATTCAGGACTCCAAGCTCTTTAGGAGAGGACTGAAGACATTTCTTTTCATCTAGCAATCTTTTTTCTTCTCTCCCCACTGGGTTCGCGCCGGGACACTCTTTGAGTAGCCGTGCGCGCTATAAATTGGACTAACATAACATTGGACTAACATTATTATGGGCGGCATGTAAGAAGGCCACCAATCCCGTATCCAGACCCAGATCCCGGAGGGTCAGCCACAGCTTGGATCTATTGACACAGTCAAACGCTGACGTCAGGTCCATAAAAGCCATATGTAGAATGCCCTTCTTGGCAATTGTATATTTCCCAACCACCAAGTGCAGGTTGAGACATTGATCCAGCGTTGCTTTGCCTTGCCTAAAGTCGTATTGTAGGTCAGATATAACATTAAAATGGTCTAGCCACACTGTTAAACGATCCAGTATCACTTTCCCCATGATTTTTGCAGCCGAGTCCAGAAGCGAGATCGGTCGATAACAAGCAGGGTCATCCCTTGAGCCCTTTTTGAAAATGGGAAAAATGATGGCCTTGGCCCAGGAGGGAGGGAAATCACGCACACAGGCCACACAAAAGACCCGTGCCAGAATTGTTGCCCTAACCACAGGGTCAGCCCTATACAGGTCTGAGGGGACACCATCCGGACCAGGAGCTTTCCCGCCAGAGGTTGTACTGATACCTTTGTAAACCTAATCTGTGCTAAAGTGAAGTGAGATACTAGCTAAGCCGGAGTCCCCGTGTGCCTCAAATACTTCTAGGTTATCACCACTATACATGCCTTCGAAGTGCTAAACCCAGCGCTCAGCAGATATAGTTCAATCAGTTCTATAGTTGGCTATATCTGAAAAAAAGGGACTATTTACTATAGCTCAAAACTTGGAACTGTCAGACAGAGCACTAGCTTGTCCGAGAGCCTCCCAAGCTTGTTCCCTGATTCACTTCTTTCTTTGATGGACTGCAGACTTATAGGCCTTCCTACAGCTCCTGACTGTGGCCTCATCCCTCAGGGCTTGTTTGAGTGCTAACAATAACTTCTTATGGGCCGTGGTGCAAGTAGCATCAAACCACCTCTTGGCCTTAGGGCCTTTAGTCCTGTTCTTAGTAGTTAGACTAGAGGCTATCTGTTTAGTTATTTTATCAAAGACATCTAGGGCTGACCTTTCCTGCGTATTAATATACATGCTAACTAAAATCTCTGAGGAGCATGCGGCATACAGGTTGTCCAGGAATCTTTCCGGTATCACCTCCTCCCACTTCAACGTACATGCTTGATCTTTGGTACCAATATCCACGTTTGGGATACTCCAACTATCTGCTCCTTGTAGAGCAGACGGGTAGCCCAAATCAAGCATAAGGGGATTATGGTCACTATGGCTGCCCTAAGAAATGCTCATTTACTCCACAGCCTGGGCTAGAGGTGCTGAAAGCATTATATAATCAATGGTACTAGTGCAACCCCTGCCTGTGTAAGAGGGAACCGGCATAGTCCCCTCACTTTGCTCTAAGCAGTACAGGTTGTTGGCTGAGAGGAGCGCCTCTATATTTATTTATTTATTTATTTTTAGAGTTTTCTATAGCGCAGACCAGACCCAGGGTAGGGTATCAGAGCGCTTTACAATGAGGGCACAGTACGAATAAAACAGTTGGCAAAATATAGCACACATAAAATCAGCAAATTTTACAAAGTTCGGAGGGTCGCCGGCGTGAGAGTATTTCTGAGCAACGGGTCATGAGTAGCGAGGGTGTCCTTAAAGGGATAGAAGAGGCAAGTTTAAGGGTTTAGACCTGGAATGGTCTGTGTGATAGTTTACGGGAGGAATTTGCACATAAGGAATGATTTTGCTTCTTTTTTGAACAGAGGAGTAGAGGAGATTTTTCTGATGTAGGGAGGAAGCGAATTCCATATTCTAGGTGCTGCTCCGGAGAATGCTCTGTTAGAGGTTTTTTTCTTGTTGCAACGAGAGGGTTTCAGGAGTAAATTATCAACGCTCCTAGAATGTCTGATTCCTCCAGATAAGGTAAGTTTTTGGGATAGGTACTGGGGAGTATTGTGGTGGAGCGCTTTGTGAGTGATGCATGCCATTTTTAGGTGGATTCGAGCTTCATAAGGTAGCCAGTTGAGTGCTTTCAGGTGTGGCGATATGTGGTCAAATTTCCTAGATCCTGTAAGGAGTCTTGCTGCGGCGTTGAGACAGGCTTTTAAAGGGGCAGTTGAGATTTTGGGAAGCCCCGCGAGGGTGGTGCATCCGTACTCCAGCCTTGAGATGACTAAGGACTGAACTGCAGTTTTGAGGTCCGGGTTCTCGATGAAAGGTTTCATTTTCCTAAGATAGCTGAGGTGGAAGCGTGCATTTTTAGCTAACAGGTTGATGTGTGTTTGCATGTTAAGGTTCTTATCTAGCGTAATTCCAAGTGATTTGGTGGAGTCCACCAGAGTTGGCGTGCAGTTCAGTGTAGTGAGCAGCTTGGTCCATTCCTTTGTTTCCTAGGCGTTATTAGGGGGGGAGATTAGAAGAAATTCAGTTTTTTCCGAGTTTAGCTTGAGGAAGTTGGTCGTTAGCCAGTGGACGGTCTTTTCGAGTGCCAGGTTCATCATCTTTATGTCTTCAATGGAGGAGATCTTGATGTAAAGTTTAGTGTCGTCCGCGTACATGTGGTAGGCTATGTTCGCCTGCTGTAGTAGTTCGGTTAGTGGTTCGACATATAGGTTGAATAGGGTGGGGGATAGGGTAGAGCCTTGTGGTACTCCTAGAGGGTTCGGTGAGGAGGGAGAAAGATTTTTGTTCACCATGAACGATTGCGTTCTGTTTTCCAGAAAGGATTTGAACCATTGAAGGACTGTGCCAGATAAACCCATCCTATTTTCTAGTCTTCTTAGAATTTTGTCGTTATTGACCGTGTCGAAGGCTGAGGAGAGGTCGAGCAGGACTAGTAGACAGGTTTCGTTGCGGTCAAGAGCAAGGAGGGCGTCGTCCACTATATGCAGAATGGCTGTTTCTGTGCTATGGCCTGGTCTGAAACCTGATTGGTGGATGTTCAGAAGGTTGAAGTCCATGATGTGTTGGTTCAGCTGTTGTTGAACACATTTTTCCAGGACCTTGGCTAGCATGGGGCTGTTGGTTATGGGTCGGAAATTGTTGGAGTCGGAGGGGTTTGCTGTTGGTTTCTTTAGTATAGGGGTGACTTGGCCCGTTTTTAGACAGTCCGGAATGTGCCCTTGCGCTAGCGAGGCGTTGATGATTTTGGTCCAGAGAGGGGAAATGACTTGGTAGATGTGGGGAAGGCAATTTGAGGGGACTGGGTCATTGAAGTGGTTGTTGAGTTTGGTGGTTGCTAAAGTTTTGGTGATGTCATTAAGATCGTAAAGTTTGAAAGTGGACCAGTGAGAGTTATTTTTTGGCAAAAGTAACTCGGGTTGATCAGGGTTTTCAGCTTGAAAGTTCTTAGGGGTGGCTGAGTTAGCTGCTGCCGTGTTAAGCTCGAGTTGGAGGGAGTTTGTTTTTGCTGTGAAGAATGAAGAAAATTCTTCGCTGCTAAGCTGTGATTTCGAGGTCAAGAGAGAGGATTTAGCCAATTTGTTAGATTGTTGTTTTAGAATTTCAAAGAGTTTCTTTGGTCTGTTCTTGGCATTGTCTAGTTCTGATCTAAAGAAGTCTTTTTTAGATTGTAGAATACTTTTGTTATAGGAGTTTCTAGCTTTCCGAAGTAGTTTAAGATGGAGGGGGAGGGATGTTGTCTCCATTTCCGTTCTGATGATCTAAGTTTACGTCTTTCTTCATTCAGGGCTGCGTTAAACCAAGGGTTTTTGTCTTTGTCTGGAATTCGTTTGAGTTTAGGTGGAACAGCATGGTCAAAGACCTTGGTCATCGTGGAGTTGTAGTGATCGGTGAGGTCACTGACGTCAGACATGTTGTTGGGGGGATGAGGACTTTCTCACAGTGGGAGGCTAGGTTGTGCCAGTCGAGGTTTTTCGTGTTTCTTATCAATTGTTTAGGCTTGTTTTGTTGCGGGAAAGTTTTCTTCGTAGCGGAGGAAATTTGGAAGGTGATGATGTGATGGTCTGACCAGTCACAAGGGGTGATCAAGATAGATTCAATCGTATTTTGTTTAGAGATGAGCCAGTCAAGAGTAGCACCCTTAGAGTGAGTGGGCTTTGAGATAGCTTGGATCAAGGAATGGTTTGCTAGGAAGGTTTTGAGGGCGTTGACCTGTTTGTCAAGGGGTTTTCCCAATGGAGATTGAAGTCGCCGAGGAATATGTCGTTGGAACGAGGGGTAGAGTTTGTGGTAATGATTTCCATAAGTTGGTCTGTAAATGCTACGTTCTTACCTGGGGGATGGTAGAGGATATGTAGTTTGTGGGAGTGGTTATCTGATTTGACAGAGATCCCAAGGTATTCACAGGAGTCCATGGGTTCGGAGTGAAACTTCGAGATGGTAATGTCGGATCGATGAATGCAGGCTAGTCCTCCGCCCTTTTTGAGAGGTCTGTCTAGTCTAATAATGTTGTAGTCTGGGGGAACTAGAAGGTCTAGGCATGGGGAGGACGATTCATTGAGCCAAGTTTCCGTGAGGATGGTTATGTCCGCTTTCATGTTCAGGGTGAGGTCGGCGATGTCTGAGGCGTGTTTTAAGGCTGAACGGCAGTTTAGGAGAAGGCAGGAGATCGGTTTTGAGAAATTCTTTACGGTCGGCTCATGAATTTCGGGGTTGGGGGTTATGGATTGGAGGTTGTTCAGGTTTATTCCTCTGTGTTTTGGATGTGATGTTCTGTTTGGGTTGATGGGGACTGGGAGAATAGAGAATTTTTCTTCATTAGTGATGTGGAAAGTGGGGGATTCGTATGACAGTATAAGGGTTTGGATTTCCACATCCGTTAGGTAGTTGAGATCTTCTTCAAGTGTGATGGGGCTCGTAGGAGTTTTGTATAGTAGTAAAAGGGTATGGATTTCCAGGTCCGTTAGGTAGTTGGGGAGTTTGCGAGTGTGTAGGTGTCGATTAGTCAGAGGCAGGGGGATAGTTTTTATCACATTGTTGACTGCCGTTAGAGAGTGTTGAAGATGGGTAAGTTTGGAAAGAGAGTTTTCAGCAAGTAGTAGGATGCTTTTGATATCTAATATAACGTTCTGTAGTTCCCTAGATGTGAGGTAGGACTGGGTTATGAGTTGGTCTTGTTCAGAGGGGTGATAGGGAGGAGGGGACAGGATCGGCGGGCAGGGAGGGCTGGGAGTAGTATTGCTGAGGGGTTTGATGTCTGTGTGGGTAGTGTGGTGGGTATGTGTAGCTGGGAGCGGGAGCGGGGTGGTAGATAATGATAGGGGTATGTGCTGGCTGGGGGTTTTAATCTGACTCGATAGAGTGGCCGTGTCGTGGTGGGTGTCATCAGCAGTCGGTAGAGGGTTGTGGAGGAGGGTGAGAGTAGTGGGGATAGGGGAGGTGGCGGAGTGTGGAGATGCGGAAGGTCGGGATTGGACATAACGGGAGGGGCATTGATGTTGGTTCTGAAGATGATTTCATTTGAGGGTGTAGGTGATATGAGCTCTTAAGGAGGTGAGCTGTTGTTGCCTCTTTCATAGGTTCTGGGTAGGGGAGGGGGACTCTGATCTTCATGAGATGAGGGGGTGGAGGGTGTGGATCGGTCCTGTGGTGCGTTGGGTGGGGAGATGGTGTGGGTTTTAAGGGTGAGAAAGTATTTGTCGAATAGTTCTAGGTCTCTGTTAGCTGCTTGAATAAGAACAGTGCCATTTTTGTAGGATGTTATGTTCAGGGTGGCTCTGAGGTTTGGTGCGGGTGTTGTTGTTATCCTGGTTACGTAGGGGATATTTTTATGGACATGGATGGTTAGGTGCTTAGAAAAGGCAGACCGCCATTTGGCTATTCTTCTTGTGAAGAATATGAGGTTATTGATTATAGCGCCTTTCTTGGCGTTGAAGGAGGGGTCCAGAAGCAAGATTTCGGGGTTTTTTCTAAGAAGGTTGTGTTTGAACGTTTTCGAGCCACTTTTAGATAGATTGGGAGGGTAGTGAATAGAGAATGCGCTGTTTCCTTCCGGAATCATGTGTGGTCCAGCCATGATGTGGGAAGTCCTTGTTCTGTGTGGTATTTCACCTTCGGGTGGGGGGAGGCAGTTTAATGGAAGGTGGGAGCCATTAAGGATGATTGCCGTTTTGTTGAGGGCTGTTAAAGATGGCCGCCTCCTTTGCAGGTGTTTGCAACGGATATACTATTTGGACTGGGAATCCCTTTTTGTTTTGGATTAAGATTCAGTCACCTTGTTCTTAATACTTGGCACTGGGTAGCCTTTTCGCTATCATCTTACTATATTGTGATGCTCTTCGAATCAGACCTCTTTCACATAATAAGAGGAAGGGCTTGTGAGGACATCATCAGCCACTCATGTATTAAATAGCAGAAGCATTGAGATGGTCGTAAAGTGGGGGTTCCGTATCTGCTGGCAAGATCAAGGTGGAGTTTAACATTTTGCAGCTAGTTTGATGTAGGAGTGTCTGCCCCTCATTTCAGCTGCCATCTTAGGGTCAGGTGTCTAGCTTGCAGAGGAAAATTGAGCAAACTTTGTTGCTTCCACAAATAAGCATGGTGCTGCAACCATACAAATGCGCAATCACCAGAACTGCAACTCTCGGTGACATCGGAGGTGGAAAAAACTTCCTTGACTACATGAGACCGCCATCCCAAGAGAATTAGTCAGGCAGTCGACGTTGCACTCTCCAAGAAGTGCTTTTTAAGTGGTAACTCGCACTGTGTCAACAATGGATGCAAAAATATATAGACCCTTCCTCTCAATACCACTGTAAACGGAAACTCTAGTCCTCATGGAAGTATTTCCTCGTCTTCACGAGACCGCCATTTTGGGTCAGGCACCATTCAGATAGAGATTAGATTTGGCAGGCAGCCGGAGTTGTAACCTCCAAGAGGTGCTCCAATGTTTCAACTCGCTGCGCACTGCGCCTGCAACAGATGCCTATGTCAAACAGACTCTCCCTCTGACCACCTTTGCGCTGGACCTCGCATTGTGTTATATTGTGTTGAGTGCCTGATGATGAATGCTCAAAATGTGTGACCAAGGATGAGAGCCCCCCCCCACGGTCCAATGTAGCAGTACAATTAAGGTGACATAGATGAATATTAAAGTCACCCAGGATTATTATCTCATAATAGAAGTGCTTCCCCGCCCCATAATGTTCAAGCAGCCCCTCCAGGGCTACTAAGTGTTTTGTCTTCAAGCTTCTGGTAAAGGAATTATAAAAATTAACGACTAACAGAGTGGAATGATTCTTAAATGTCAGCTCCACTGCTAACAGGTGTGGTGATTGACACTCTACCAATATACTTTTGCAGGTTAATTTAAGTGAGACCAATAAAAGAAGACCCCCCCTTGCTCTTCCCGCAGTTGAAGGAGTTGCACTCTTAAAAAACGAGATAAAACCATCCAAAAAAACTATTTGTGGTGTCCCAGGTTTCCTGTAGGACAATTATATGAGATGATAAAAGAAAGCTCTGCCATATTGTGCCATCTCTTTTTGACCTTAAGCCTATCTTCACACGGGGGAGGGGTATCAGATGTTAGGACTGGCTTGGGTGAGCAAGCAGGCATGGGCTTGGGAGGTGAGGCACGTAAAACTGAAATGTTAGAAACCAGAGCCATGGGCCTAGAGCCCTGCAGCTTTGCCTGGGCTGGTGTTAGTCAATTGTTTTCATCAAGACCCTGTGCACTTAACAATGGTTTAAATCTGTTGGCCAAGGGAAAGACGGGACCTATGGTTCTACCCTGAGCCAATTTATTTGGTCTAGGAGGGAGCTGCCAAGGATGATTCAAGGATGGCTGGTCAAAATGACAGAAATACTGAAGGGGGAGAATCTTGATTAATGTTTTAGAGCTACACCTAAGATGACAGCCAGCAAGTGCTTTTGCTTGTACAGGATGTTTAACATTAACTATAACACAATCCCCCTCCTTATTTTGCCTGATCCTGCGACCAACCCAGCCCACTCTTCTGGCCATAATAATATCAGGAGATATGTTTTGACCATTAACCACATTATTATTACACTAATGAGTAACTTTATGTATAAGGTCCACAGTAGATTCCCTCGAGCTACGAGACAATGGGGGAACTCCCACTAGGACAACAGCCAAGGGTGCTGATTCTGGAGGCAGATCCAAAATACTCTGGCTTTCAACTCTTGACATAACAGGTTGATGCACAATAGATGTATCAATTTGGCCCCCCTGGGTGTTTGCAACCCTTGTGTTTGTGCCGCCTGTATTACAGGAATTGGATTGGTTAGGGCGCAAATGTTCCTAGACCCATGGGACACCCCCTCTCCCAATGAACAGAATTTTGTGTCTGCTGTGTTATGTGGTTCAGACTACCAGGCACAGCAAAAAATGTCCCTGTGTTGGACAGCCACGCAGAGACTTGCCTAACAGGACAAGACATCCCTCCCCCTCTGTCTCTGTCCCGTTGGAGGGATAGGGGTCATTGGAAGGAGGATATTAAATTAAGCCTCGCCTCTATACCCTCCAGCTTTTGTCGTAAAGGTGCTACAAGGTCTTTGGTCATTTGTTCTATACTGGAAAAAAAGGTGTCTAACAGTGGTTCAAGACTGGTGCTGGGTTTGGCTGGTAATATAGGCTTAATCAGTGATGTCTTCAGAGGGACTCTTTTACAGCCAGTCTTCTTCCTCTTGGTGGGGGAGCCGTCCAGGACTGAGTCATCTCCAGCCATAAACATGACTGGCTCGACATTGGGAACCCCCGTAGATGAAAACATGGGCCCAAGCACGGGCACAGGCACATGTGGAGCAAAGTCCGGGCTGGGGGTAGCCCCTACAATCTCGCAGTTTTCCACTGTGGTTGAATCCTGGACGAGCTTCCCAGTCTCCAGGGAGAGCCTTCTTTCAGTTAGAGCTATCTCCTTTGATATGAAGTTGGCTGCCCTAGTTAGGAAGGAATCAATAGTCGCTACTGTGCTGCCCCCAGTAGTTCCCCCTGAGGTTCCCCCTGAACCCACAGCAGCCATTTTCCTTTTGACCATAATTGATGGTGCACAAGACCCGTAGAGATAGAGCAACTAGGTGAGGCAGAAAGGTCAAAATAGAGTCAGAATGCACACTTCACTTAGTTGTGATGAGTTGTAGCAACAGTCAAGAAGACCTGAGGGGGCCGCTTAATATACAAATCAAAGAGTCGACTATAAAAAAGATGTGACCAGTACCTTGACTTTTGAAGGGTGCCCAGGAATCCAGAAGTCCAAGTGAAAGCCAAGGGACCTGGCCCAGCCCAGCCTCCCTCTAACGGCCGCAGACGGGCGCAGACGGACCCTCTCTTGGTCCCGGGCATGAGCCCGGGTGCGTCCCACGCGAATCCCGCGCAGCGGGAGCCCGCAACCAATTTCAAAGTGCCTCTGGGTGCAGGTGGTGCTGGAGAATATGGTCCTGCCCCTCGGCTTCAACAACGTTGGTCTCCCGCGCAGCGGGAGTCCGGAACCAATTTTAAAGCGCCTCCCGGCGCGGGTGGTGCTGGGGCGTGTGGTCCTGCCCCTCGGCTTCAACAACGCCGGTCCCCCACGCAGCGGGAGCCCGCAACCAATTTCAAAGCACCTCTGGGCGCGGGTGGTGCTGGGGCGTGTGGTCCTGCCCCACGGCTTCAACAACACGGGTCTCCCGCGCAGCGGGAGCCCGCAACCGATTTCAAAGTGCCTCCGGGCGCGGGTGGTGCGGGGGCGTGTGGTCCTGCCCCTCGGCTTCAACAACGCCGGTCTCCATCTGCTACACCAACAGAAAAATGCCTTGGGAATCACAGCCGCTGGGTGACCTCAAGTCTCACTCATTGCGAGTGACACTCTCTCATTTGATGTCCATGTTGAGCTCTCACCCCCAAATGGCTAAATGTCGCAACTGACAAAGTGCTAGAACCTGAACTCTAAAGGCAAATCTTTTCAAAGCTCTCCTGTGTGCAGAAGTGCTTCTGTGAGCTTTAAAGAGCTCCTGAAGCAATTCTACTTCAAAGGAAGCCTTTCTAAAGATCGTTTCACTTGATGTGGGAAATGCTACAGGGCACGGCAATCCTGGATGCGCTTGCTGAAATACATACAAAATGAGATCCACACTTTCGGTCACTGTATGGGCGGATGACCCCGTGCAGTCTCCGACCCTTTTATTTATAGCCTCTGGCCATACCTGGTCTGATGATTTACAGGGTGCATATCTGGGGCAGTGAGCCACTGTAGTAAGGTCCGGGTGGCTCACTACATACCTCCTCAACTTGGCTCTGAACTTCAACATTGAACTTGGCACACAAAGTCTTTGAGTCACTGGCGCATTTGAGGATTCTGCCTGGGATTGTACTGCAGTGTTGTGAGTGGTTTTGCACCTCCTTGGTGCCGTGATCACTTCGGGCACCCATGCTACTGCTCCCTTCCTCCCTAACCTGCTACCGAGCTCCGCTGTCTGGGGCAGGACTATCAGATCTCTTGTCCCCGGGCGCGATGTTGGCCATTGCACTGTCCTCTCCACCTTCAGGCTCTGGCTGATTTGTTATGTCTATGTTCCAGAACCAAGAAATGTTTCTGGTGATGTTTCACCCCCTTTTGTGGCAGTTATCATGGTGCCTTCCATGTTGAGCACTGTCCACACTCCCGATTCCAATGGTGTTCTGAACTTCAAACCTGGTCTCCTGTCTTTGATGATCACTTTATCCCCTCGCATGATATGCTGTTTCAAGTCAAGTCAAGAAATACTTTGTTCGGCCACTCAAAGCCATAAAAGCAAACATTTGATAAAAATACAGTAATTAAAAGATCCCACATGTGCAGTTAAAAAAACAAGTCACACAAGTCAATAGGCTAAAAACCAACAGTACACACGAATACAGTTAACAACACGTTTTTAAAAGCCGCCGCTGAGCATTATAATAAACATAAAATACGGCAAATAAAGTGCATGAGTAATAAAGCATTAACTCAGTAGATGGGCTAGGGAGTTAGCATAACTCACACAGGGTGACACATGTAGTTCCCAGAACACAGTTTACAGACACAGCCTGACTACTGCAAAAACAACCTCTCCTGTGTCTTGTGGCCCCTGTTAAAAAGCTTGCGACCCCAAAGCAAACCATAGGAGAAGAAAGCATTTGAAAATATAGTAGTGCAGGCCTTACTTGAACAAATTGACAATTTCTGAGCAGCGGGAGTATGAACTTTTTTGCGTAAGGAATCAGAAATCACAAAAATGAAATGTAGAGAGTCCTGCTCAGAAAAATTGTCACAAGAGCAGGGCTTTAGTGCTCCAGGTTTCATGTAGCCTTTGGGGACGGCTAATACCCAGGGTACCAGATTCAATCGGAATCTGGTTAACACAAAGCAATGGTATGTTTTAGTGACAAACAACAAATATGGCTGTACCTGTAGGCTCAGGCTCAGTGTAACAAACTTTCTCACAGTGGGCTTAGTTAACTCGTTACCTTCCCTGAGCCCCTGCCTTTTGGCCAGAAACTGTTGTTTGATGTCTCTAATGGCAGCAGGGCCTAGGATTAGCATACAAATCAGGGGAACCCAACAATTTCATTTGCTCCCTAGTATAATTTAGCCAGGGGATACGTGGGGCCCCCTCATGTGCAATGCAATCCATGATGACAAGTTGATTTAATGTAGGGGTGGGACAAGCCCAGATTCTCAACCAGCGCAGCAACAGGGCAACAGCAATCAGGTCTGAGATATACCCCACGCCCAGTTCCCCATGTAGGATGTACGCCGGGGTAGTGGGGGACGGCAAGTAGTTTGTGCATACATTAATTTTCTGCCCCCTGTATGTCTCTCACAGCTTTATAACCCCAGACATCAGACACATACGTGGCCATAGAAATGCCTTTTTCTCTGTACACCTTAAGCAAGGCTAAGATGGGCTTAGAGCACAGCGTTTTTGCAAACTCCAAGGTTGCCCCGGCTGCTCTGGCCAGAAAGTTCTTTGTGTGCATTCTTTGCGCAGACCAAGTCCCTCTATCATCGAACAGCACCCCCATATATGGAAAGGTTGACACTTTTGTTAGTTCTGCCTCTTTGCAAAAAAAACGTAATCCTGGCAGCCGTCCGAGAGCCTATTGACATAGTGTGGGATTTTAAGAAATCGGTGGCTAGGTCAAGTGAGTCCATAAAATCTATAAAACCATTTAAAAGTTTTTGAAGACTCACGGCGGTTCTGGCAAACAGGACAACGTCGTCTGCGTACATTAGAGCGGGGATCATCTTGGATCCAGCTGGCGGGATGTCTTTACAGACGGATGATAGGATGTCCCCTAGTTTGTTGATATACAGTGTGAACAACAGAGGGGCCAAAATGCACCCCTTCCGGACACCTCTCTTGACCACCCAGGAGTCCATCACTCCGCCATCCTCATTAAATCTCACTGCCGCCGTGGTGTCAGCTATCGCCCCATCTCTCTCCTTCCCGGTGTGGCAAAAGTCTGCAAAAAAGTGGTGAACAAACAATTTACCAGCTACGTCGAGGGTCACGGCCTACTCCATCCAGCCCAATCAGGTTTCAGAGCCACATACAGCATCGAGGCAGCTCTGGTGGAAGTCACCGAAGCCATTCGGTAATGCTTGGATTCGGGCGGTAGGGCGGCTCTAATTTTGTTGGACCTCTCAGCGACATTCGATACAGTGCCACACTCCCTGCTCTTGGATCGCCTCTCTGATATTGGTATTTCGGGGTCGGCTTGGAAATGGTTGAAGTCCTTTCTAGAGGACAGAATGCAACAAGCCTGGCTCTCTCCTTTTTCTTCCACCCCTCAGACTGTGACCACAGGAGTACCTCAAGGGTCCACCTTGAGTCCCCTTCTTTTCAACATATATGTCACTCCCCTGATCCAGCTGGCGGAGGAGCTGGGAGCTAAGATCATCGCTTATGTGGATGATACCCAGCTCCTTTTCACGTGGAAGAAAGGTGACTTCTCCACTTCTTCAGCCAAATCCTGTCTGACGGCCGTCTTCTAATGGCTTTCCTCTGCTCAATTAAAGTGCAATGAGGACAAATCGAAGATCCTTCTGTTCGGGAATTTCACTCCTCAGTTTCGGGTATCACTCTGGCCGGCGGAATATCCCATGCCTACCTGCAAGGGCTCAACCTACAAAAAACCTGGGGATATGGTTTGACGAGAAACTTCTCTTTTCTACTCAGATAAAGAAGCTTGCTGGGCAGTGCTTTGGCACACTCAAGTCTCTTAGGAAATTTCTACCGCTTCTCCCTAAATCAGCTAGGGAAACGGTGACTCGTGCCATGATTCTATCACGCATTGACTATGCCAATGCCCTGTACGTAGGCTTTCCAAAATACCTCCTGAACAGATTGCAGGTAGTCCAAAATGCAGCGGCAAGGACTCTTCTTAACATCCCTATTAGAACCAGCGTAAGGCAACACTTGCGGGACCTTCACTGGTTACCTGTAATACAAAGAGTCAAGTTCAAAGCCCTTGCCCTGGCTCACTCAGCTCTGCACGGACATGGTCCGGCCTATCTGAGAAAGTGCTTTAGGTTTTATGTCCCCGCTAGACAGCTGCGTTCAGCGTCGCAGTCTCTCGCTCACGTCCCGCGCTTCCGCCTCAAGAGAATTGGAGGGAGCTCTCTTGTTTTTATACCGGCCTCTGCCTGGAATCTGCTTCCCTTGAACCCTTGCAGTATTCAGGACTCCAAGCTCTTTAGGAAAGGACTGAAGACATTTCTTTTCATCTAGCGATCTTTTTTCTTCTCTCCCCACTGGGTTCGCGCCGGGACACTCTTTGAGTAGCCGTGCGCGCTATAAATTGGACTAACATAACATTGGACTAACATTATTATGGGCGGCATGTAAGAAGGCCACCAATCCCGTATCCAGACCCAGATCCCGGAG
The DNA here is from genome assembly GCA_963921515.1 of Calotriton arnoldi. Lineage (NCBI taxonomy): Eukaryota > Metazoa > Chordata > Amphibia > Caudata > Salamandridae > Calotriton > Calotriton arnoldi. The sequence goes on from CAWUFW010009162.1 coordinate 695,512, forward strand.
GGTCAGCCACAGCTTGGATCTATTGACACAGTCAAACGCTGACGTCAGGTCCATAAAAGCCATATGTAGAATGCCCTTCTTGTCAATTGTATATTTCCCAACCACCAAGTGCAGGTTGAGACATTGATCCAGCGTTCCTTTGCCTTGCCTAAAGTCGTATTGTAGGTCAGATATAACGTTAAAATGGTCTAGCCACACTGTTAAACGATCCAGTATCACTTTCCCCATGATTTTTGCAGCCGAGTCCAGAAGCGAGATCGGTCGATAACAAGCAGGGTCATCCCTTGAGCCCTTTTTGAAAATGGGAAAAATGATGGCCTTGGCCCAGGAGGGAGGGAAATCACGCACACAGGCCACACAAAAGACCCGTGCCAGAATTGTTGCCCTAACCACAGGGTCAGCCCTATACAGGTCTGAGGGGACACCATCCGGACCAGGAGCTTTCCCGCCAGAGGTTGTACTGATACCTTTGTAAACCTAATCTGTGCTAAAGTGAAGTGAGATACTAGCTAAGCCGGAGTCCCCGTGTGCCTCAAATACTTCTAGGTTATCACCACTATACATGCCTTCGAAGTGCTAAACCCAGCGCTCAGCAGATATAGTTCAATCAGTTCTATAGTTGGCTGTATCTGAAAAAAAGGGACTATTTACTATAGCTCAAAACTTGGAGCTGTCAGACAGAGCACTAGCTTGTCCGAGAGCCTCCCAAGCTTGTTCCCTGATTCACTTCTTTCTTTGATGGACTGCAGACTTATAGGCCTTCCTACAGCTCCTGACTGTGGCCTCATCCCTCAGGGCTTGTTTGAGTGCTAACAATAACTTCTTATGGGCCGTGGTGCAAGTAGCATCAAACCACCTCTTGGCCTTAGGGCCTTTAGTCCTGCTCTTAGTAGTTAGACTAGAGGCTATCTGTTTAGTTATTTTATCAAAGACATCTAGGGCTGCCCTTTCCTGCGTATTAATGTCCATGCTAACTAAAATCTCTGAGGAGCATGCGGCATACAGGTTGTCCAGGAATCTTTCCGGTATCACCTCCTCCCACTTCAACGTACATGCTTGATCTTTGGTACCAATATCCACGTTTGGGATACTCCAACTATCTGCTCCTTGTAGAGCAGACGGGTAGCCCAAATCAAGCATAAGGGGATTATGGTCACTATGGCTGCCCTAAGAAATGCTCATTTACTCCACAGCCTGGGCTAGAGGTGCTGAAAGCATTATATAATCAATGGTACTAGTGCAACCCCTGCCTGTGTAAGTGGGAACCGGCATAGTCACCTCACTTTGCTCTAAGCAGTACAGGTTGTTGGCTGAGAGGAGCGCCTCTATATTTATTTATTTATTTATTTTTAGAGTTTTCTATAGCGCGGACCAGACCCAGGGTAGGGTATCAGAGCGCTTTACAATGAGGGCACAGTACGAATAAAACAGTTGGCAAAATATAGCACACATAAAATCAGCAAATTTTACAAAGTTCGGAGGGTCGCCGGCGTGAGAGTATTTCTGAGCAACGGGTCATGAGTAGCGAGGGTGTCCTTAAAGGGATAGAAGAGGCAAGTTTAAGGGTTTAGACCTGGAATGGTCTGTGTGATAGTTTACGGGAGGAATTTGCACATAAGGAATGATTTTGCTTCTTTTTTGAACAGAGGAGTAGAGGAGATTTTTCTGATGTAGGGAGGAAGCGAATTCCATATTCTAGGTGCTGCTCCGGAGAATGCTCTGTTAGAGGTTTTTTTCTTGTTGCAACGAGAGGGTTTCAGGAGTAAATTATCAACGCTCCTAGAATGTCTGATTCCTCCAGATAAGGTAAGTTTTTGGGATAGGTACTGGGGAGTATTGTGGTGGAGCGCTTTGTGAGTGATGCATGCCATTTTTAGGTGGATTCGAGCTTCATAAGGTAGCCAGTTGAGTGCTTTCAGGTGTGGCGATATGTGGTCAAATTTCCTAGATCCTGTAAGGAGTCTTGCTGCGGCGTTGAGACAGGCTTTTAAAGGGGCAGTTGAGATTTTGGGAAGCCCCGCGAGGGTGGTGCATCCGTACTCCAGCCTTGAGATGACTAAGGACTGAACTGCAGTTTTGAGGTCCGGGTTCTCGATGAAAGGTTTCATTTTCCTAAGATAGCTGAGGTGGAAGCGTGCATTTTTAGCTAACAGGTTGATGTGTGTTTGCATGTTAAGGTTCTTATCTAGCGTAATTCCAAGTGATTTGGTGGAGTCCACCAGAGTTGGCGTGCAGTTCAGTGCAGTGAGCAGCTTGGTCCATTCCTTTGTTTCCTGGGAGTTATTAGGGGGAGATTAGAAGAAATTCAGTTTTTTCCGAGTTTAGCTTGAGGAAGTTGGTCGTTAGCCAGTGGACGGTCTTTTCGAGTGCCAGGTTCATCGTCTTTATGTCTTCAATGGAGGAGATCTTGATGTAAAGTTGAGTGTCGTCCGCGTACATGTGGTAGGCTATGTTCGCCTGCTGTAGTAGTTCGGTTAGTGGTTCGACATATAGGTTGAATAGGGTGGGGGATAGGGTAGAGCCTTGTGGTACTCCTAGAGGGTTCGGTGAGGAGGGAGAAAGATTTTTGTTCACCATGAACGATTGCGTTCTGTTTTCCAGAAAGGATTTGAACCATTGAAGGACTGTGCCAGATAAACCCATCCTATTTTCTAGTCTTCTTAGAATTTTGTCGTGATTGACCGTGTCGAAGGCTGAGGAGAGGTCGAGCAGGACTAGTAGACAGGTTTCGTTGCGGTCAAGAGCAAGGAGGGCGTCGTCCACTATATGCAGAATGGCTGTTTCTGTGCTATGGCCTGGTCTGAAACCCGATTGGTGGATGTTCAGAAGGTTGAAGTCCATGATGTGTTGGTTCAGCTGTTGTTGAACACATTTTTCCAGGACCTTGGCTAGCATGGGGATGTTGGTTATGGGTCGGAAATTGTTGGAGTCGGAGGGGTTTGCTGTCGGTTTCTTTAGTATAGGGGTGACTTGGCCCGTTTTTAGACAGTCCGGAATGTGCCCTTGCGCTAGCGAGGCGTTGATGATTTTGGTCCAGAGAGGGGAAATGACTTGGTAGATGTGGGGAAGGCAATTTGAGGGGACTGGGTCATTGAAGTGGTTGTTGAGTTTGGTGGTTGCTAAAGTTTTGGTGATGTCATTAAGATCGTAAAGTTTGAAAGTGGACCAGTGAGAGTTATTTTTTGGCAAAAGTAACTCGGGTTGATCAGGGTTTTCAGCTTGAAAGTTCTTTGGGGTGGCTGAGTTAGCTGCTGCCGTGTTAAGCTCGAGTTGGAGGGAGTTTGTTTTTGCTGTGAAGAATGAAGAAAATTCTTCGCTGCTAAGCTGTGATTTCGAGGTCAAGAGAGAGGATTTAGCCAATTTGTTAGATTGTTGTTTTAGAATTTCAAAGAGTTTCTTTGGTCTGTTCTTGGCATTGTCTAGTTCTGATCTAAAGAAGTCTTTTTAGATTGTAGAATACTTTTGTTATAGGAGTTTCTAGCTTTCCGAAGTAGTTTAAGATGGAGGGGGAGGGATGTTGTCTCCATTTCCGTTCTGATGATCTAAGTTTACGTCTTTCTTCATTCAGGGCTGCGTTAAACCAAGGGTTTTTGTCTTTGTCTGGAATTCGTTTGAGTTTAGGTGGAACAGCATGGTCAAAGACCTTGGTCATCGTGGAGTTGTAGTGATCGGTGAGGTCACTGACGTCAGACATGTTGTTGGGGGGATGAGGACTTTCTCACAGTGGGAGGCTAGGTTGTGCCAGTCGAGGTTTTTCGTGTTTCTTATCAATTGTTTAGGCTTGTTTTGTTGCGGGAAAGTTTTCTTGGTAGCGGAGGAAATTTGGAAGGTGATGATGTGATGGTCTGACCAGTCACAAGGGGTGATCAAGATAGATTCAATCGTATTTTGTTTAGAGATGAGCCAGTCAAGAGTAGCACCCTTAGAGTGAGTGGGCTTTGAGATAGCTTGGATCAAGGAATGGTTTGCTAGGAAGGTTTTGAGGGCGTTGACCTGTTTGTCAAGGGGTTTTCCCAATGGAGATTGAAGTCGCCGAGGAATATGTCGTTGGAACGAGGGGTAGAGTTTGTGGTAATGATTTCCATAAGTTGGTCTGTAAATGCTACGTTCTTACCTGGGGGATGGTAGAGGATATGTAGTTTGTGGGAGTGGTTATCTGATTTGACAGAGATCCCAAGGTATTCACAGGAGTCCATGGGTTCGGAGTGAAACTTCGAGATGGTAATAGTCGGATCGATGAATGCAGGCTAGTCCTCCGCCCTTTTTGAGAGGTCTGTCTAGTCTAATAATGTTGTAGTCTGGGGGAACTAGACGGTCTAGGCATGGGGAGGACGATTCATTGAGCCAAGTTTCCGTGAGGATGGTTATGTCCGCTTTCATGTTCAGGGTGAGGTCGGCGATGTCTGAGGCGTGTTTTAAGGCTGAACGGCAGTTTAGGAGAAGGCAGGAGATCGGTTTTGAGGAATTCTTTACGGTCGGCTCATGAATTTCGGGGTTGGGGGTTATGGATTGGAGGTTGTTCAGGTTTATTCCTCTGTGTTTTGGATGTGATGTTCTGTTTGGGTTGATGGGGACTGGGAGAATAGAGAATTTTTCTTCATTAGTGATGTGGAAAGTGGGGGATTCATATGACAGTATAAGGGTTTGGATTTCCACATCCGTTAGGTAGTTGAGATCTTCTTCAAGTGTGATGGGGCTCGTAGGAGTTTCGTATAGTAGTAAAAGGGTATGGATTTCCAGGTCCGTTAGGTAGTTGGGGAGTTTGCGAGTGTGTAGGTGTCGATTAGTCAGAGGCAGGGGGATAGTTTTTATCACATTGTTGACTGCCGTTAGAGAGTGTTGAAGATGGGTAAGTTTGGAAAGAGAGTTTTCAGCAAGTAGTAGGATGCTTTTGATATCTAATATAACGTTCTGTAGTTCCCTAGATGTGAGGTAGGACTGGGTTATGAGTTGGTCTTGTTCAGAGGGGTGATAGGGAGGAGGGGACAGGATCGGCGGGCAGGGAGGGCTGGGAGTAGTATTGCTGAGGGGTTTGATGTCTGTGTGGGTAGTGTGGTGGGTATGTGTAGCTGGGAGCGGGAGCGGGGTGGTAGATAATGATAGGGGTATGTGCTGGCTGGGGGTTTTAATCTGACTCGATAGAGTGGCCGTGTCGTGGTGGGTGTCATCAGCAGTCGGTAGAGGGTTGTGGAGGAGGGTGAGAGTAGTGGGGATAGGGGAGGTGGCGGAGTGTGGAGATGCGGAAGGTCGGGATTGGACATAACGGGAGGGGCGTTGATGTTGGTTCTGAAGATGATTTCATTTGAGGGTGTAGGTGATATGAGCTCTAAAGGAGGTGAGCTGTTGTTGCCTCTTTCATAGGTTCTGGGTAGGGGAGGGGGACTCTGATCTTCATGAGATGAGGGGGTGGAGGGTGTGGATCGGTCCTGTGGTGCGTTGGGTGGGGAGATGGTGTGGGTTTTAAGGGTGAGAAAGTATTTGTCGAATAGTTCTAGGTCTCTGTTAGCTGCTTGAATAAGAACAGTGCCATTTTTGTAGGATGTTATGTTCAGGGTGGCTCTGAGGTTTGGTGCGGGTGTTGTTGTTATCCTGGTTCCGTAGGGGATATTTTTATGGACATGGATGGTTAGGTGCTTAGAAAAGGCAGACCGCCATTTGGCTATTCTTCTTGTGAAGAATATGAGGTTATTGATTATAGCGCCTTTCTTGGCGTTGAAGGAGGGGTCCAGAAACAAGATTTCGGGGTTTTTTCTAAGAAGGTTGTGTTTGAACGTTTTCGAGCCACTTTTAGATAGATTGGGAGGGTAGTGAATAGAGAATGCGCTGTTTCCTTCCGGAATCATGTGTGGTCCAGCCATGATGTGGGAAGTCCTTGTTCTGTGTGGTATTTCACCTTCGGGTGGGGGGAGGCAGTTTAATGGAAGGTGGGAGCCATTAAGGATGATTGCCGTTTTGTTGAGGGCCGTTAAAGATGGCCGCCTCCTTTGCGGGTGTTTGCAACGGATATACTATTTGGACTGGGAATCCCTTTTTGTTTTGGATTAAGATTCAGTCACCTTGTTCTTAATACTTGGCACTGGGTAGCCTTTTTGCTATCATCTTACTATATTGTGATGCTCTTCGAATCAGACCTATTTCACATAATAAGAGGAAGGGCTTGTGAGGACATCATCAGCCACTCATGTATTAAATAGCAGAAACATTGAGATGGTCGTAAAGCGGGGGTTCCGTATCTGCTGGCAAGATCAAGGTGGAGTTTACCATTTTGCAGCTAGTTTGATGTAGGAGTGCCTGCCCCTCATTTCAGCTGCCATCTTAGGGTCAGGTGTCTAGCTTGCAGAGGAAAATTGAGCAAACTTTGTTGCTTCCACAAATAAGCATGGTGCTGCAACCATACAAATGCGCAATCACCAGAACTGCAACTCTCGGTGACATCGGAGGTGGAAAAAACTTCCTTGACTACATGAGACCGCCATCCCAAGAGAATTAGTCAGGCAGTCGACGTTGCACTCTCCAAGAAGTGTTTTTAAGTGGTAACTCGCGCTGTGTCAACAATGGATGCAAAAATATATACACCCTTCCTCTCAATACCACTGTAAACGGAAACTCTAGTCCTCATGGAAGTATTTCCTCGTCTTCACGAGACCGCCATTTTGGGTCAGGCACCATTCAGATAGAGATTAGATTTGGCAGGCAGCCGGAGTTGTAACCTCCAAGAGGTGCTCCAATGTTTCAACTCGCTGCGCGCTGCGCCTGCAACAGATGCCTATGTCAAACAGACTCTCCCTCTGACCACCTTTGCGCTGGACCTCGCATTGTGTTATATTGTGTTGAGTGCCTGATGATGAATGCTCAAAATGTGTGACCAAGGATGAGAGCCCCCCCACGGTCCAATGTAGCAGTACAATTAAGGTGACATAGATGAATATTAAAGTCACCCAGGATTATTATCTCATAATAGAAGTGCTTCCCCTCCCCATAATGTTCAAGCAGCCCCTCCAGGGCTACTAAGTGTTTTGTCTTCAAGCTTCTGGTAAAGGAATTATAAAAATTAACGACTAACAGAGTGGAATGATTCTTAAATGTCAGCTCCACTGCTAACAGGTGTGGTGATTGACACTCTACCAATATACTTTTGCAGGTTAATTTAAGTGAGACCAATAAAAGAAGACCCCCCCCTTGCTCTTCCCGCAGTTCAGGGAGTTGCACTCTTAAAAAACGAGATAAAACCATCCAAAAAAACTATTTGTGGTGTCCCAGGTTTCCTGTAGGGCAATTATATGAGATGATAAAAGAAAGCTCTGCCATATTGTGCCATCTCTTTTTGACCTTAAGCCTATCTTCACACGGGGGAGGGGTATCAGATGTTAGGACTGGCTTGGGTGAGCAAGCAGGCATGGGCTTGGGAGGTGAGGCACGTAAAACTGAAATGTTAGAAACCAGAGCCATGGGCCTAGAGCCCTGCAGCTTTGCCTGGGCTGGTGTTAGTCAATTGTTTTCATCAAGACCCTGTGCACTTAACAATGGTTTAAATCTGTTGGCCAAGGGAAAGACGGGACCTATGGTTCTACCCTGAGCCAATTTATTTGGTCTAGGAGGGAGCTGCCAAGGATGATTCAAGGATGGCTGGTCAAAATGACAGAAATACTGAAGGGGAGAATCTTGATTAATGTTTTAGAGCTACACCTAAGATGACAGCAGCAAGTGCTTTTGCTTGTACAGGATGTTTAACATTAACTATAACACAATCCCCCTCCTTATTTTGCCTGATCCTGCGACCAACCCAGCCCACTCTTCTGGCCATAATAATATCAGGAGATATGTTTTGACCATTAACCACATTATTATTACACTAATGAGTAACTTTATGTATAAGGTCCACAGTAGATTCCCTCGAGCTACGAGACAATGGGGGAACTCCCACTAGGACAACAGCCAAGGGTGCTGATTCTGGAGGCAGATCCAAAATACTCTGGCTTTCAACTCTTGACATAACAGGTTGATGCACAATAGATGTATCAATTTGGCCCCCCTGGGTGTTTGCAACCCTTGTGTTTGTGCCGCCTGTATTACAGTAATTGGATTGGTTAGGGCGCAAATGTTCCTAGACCCATGGGACACCCCCTCTCCCAATGAACAGAATTTTGTGTCTGCTGTGTTATGTGGTTCAGACTACCAGGCACAGCAAAAAATGTCCCTGTGTTGGACAGCCACGCAGAGACTTGCCTAACAGGACAAGACATCCCTCCCCCTCTGTCTCTGTCCCGTTGGAGGGATAGGGGTCATTGGAAGGAGGATATTAAATTAAGCCTCACCTCTATACCCTCCAGCTTTTGTCGTAAAGGTGCTACAAGGTCTTTGGTCATTTGTTCTATACTGGAAAAAAAGGTGTCTAACAGTGGTTCAAGACTGGTGCTGGGTTTGGCTGGTAATATAGGCTTAATCAGTGATGTCTTCAGAGGGACTCTTTTACAGCCAATCTTCTTCCTCTTGGTGGGGGAGCCGTCCAGGACTGAGTCATCTCCAGCCATAAACATGACTGGCTCGACATTGGGAACCCCGTAGATGAAAACATGGGCCCAAGCACGGGCACAGGCACATGTGGAGCAAAGTCCGGGCTGGGGGTAGCCCCTACAATCTCGCAGTTTTCCACTGTGGTTGAATCCTGGACGAGCTTCCCAGTCTCCAGGGAGAGCCTTCTTTCAGTTAGAGCTATCTCCTTTGATATGAAGTTGGCTGCCCTAGTTAGGAAGGAATCAATAGTCGCTACTGTGCTGCCCCCAGTAGTTCCCCCTGAGGTTCCCCCTGAACCCACAGCAGCCATTTTCCTTTTGACCATAATTGATGGTGCACAAGACCCGTAGAGATAGAGCAACTAGGTGAGGCAGAAAGGTCAAAATAGAGTCAGAATACACACTTCACTTAGTTGTGATGAGTTGTAGCAACAGTCAAGAAGACCTGAGGGGGCCGCTTAATATACAAATCAAAGAGTCGACTATAAAAAAGATGTGACCAGTACCTTGACTTTTGAAGGGTGCCCAGGAATCCAGAAGTCCAAGTGAAAGCCAAGGGACCTGGCCCAGCCCAGCCTCTAACGGCCGCAGACGGGCGCAGACGGACCCTCTCTTGGCCCCGGGCATGAGCCCGGGTGCGTCCCACGCGAATCCCGCGCAGCGGGAGCCCGCAACCAATTTCAAAGTGCCTCTGGGTGCGGGTGGTGCTGGAGAATATGGTCCTGCCCCTCGGCTTCAACAACGTTGGTCTCCCGCGCAGCGGGAGTCCGGAACCAATTTTAAAGCGCCTCCCGGCGCGGGTGGTGCTGGGGCGTGTGGTCCTGCACCTCGGCTTCAACAACGCCGGTCCCCCACGCAGCGGGAGCCCGCAACCAATTTCAAAGCACCTCTGGGCGCGGGTGGTGCTGGGGCGTGTGGTCCTGCCCCACGGCTTCAACAACACGGGTCTCCCGCGCAGCGGGAGCCCGCAATCGATTTCAAAGTGCCTCCGGGCGCGGGTGGTGCGGGGGCGTGTGGTGCTGCCCCTCGGCTTCAACAACGCCGGTCTCCATCTGCTACACCAACAGAAAAATGCCTTGGGAATCACAGCCGCTGGGTGACCTCAAGTCTCACTCATTGCGAGTGACACTCTCTCATTTGATATCCATGTTGAGCTCTCACCCCCAAATGGCTAAATGTCGCAACTGACAAAGTGCTAGAACCTGAACTCTAAAGGCAAATCTTTTCAAAGCTCTCCTGTGTGCAGAAGTGCTTCTGTGAGCTTTAAAGAGCTCCTGAAGCAATTCTACTTCAAAGGAAGCCTTTCTAAAGATCGTTTCACTTGATGTGGGAAATGCTACAGGGCACGGCAATCCTGGATGCGCTTGCTGAAATACATACAAAATGAGATCCACACTTTCGGTCACTGTATGGGCGGATGACCCCGTGCAGTCTCCGACCCTTTTATTTATAGCCTCTGGCCATACCTGGTCTGATGATTTACAGGGTGCATATCTGGGGCAGTGAGCCACTGTAGTAAGGTACGGGTGGCTCACTACATACCTCCTCAACTTGGCTCTGAACTTCAACATTGAACTTGGCACACAAAGTCTTTGAGTCACTGGCGCATTTGAGGATTCAGCCTGGGATTGTACTGCAGTGTTGTGAGTGGTTTTGCACCTCCTTGGTGCCGTGATCACTTCGGGCACCCATGGTACTGCTCCCTTCCTCCCTAACCTGCTACCGAGCTCCGCTGTCTGGGGCAGGACTATCAGATCTCTTGTCCCCGGGCGCGATGTTGGTCATTGCACTGTCCTCTCCACCTTCAGGCTCTGGCTGATTTGTTATGTCTATGTTCCAGAACCAAGAAATGTTTCTGGTGATGTTTCACCCCCTTTTGTGGCAGTTATCATGGTGCCTTCCATGTTGAGCACTGTCCACACTCCCGATTCCAATGGTGTTCTGAACTTCAAACCTGGTCTCCTGTCTTTGATGATCACTTTATCCCCTCGCATGATATGCTGTGTCAAGTCAAGTCAAGAAATACTTTGTTCGGCCACTAAAAGCCATAAAAGCAAACATTTGATAAAAATACAGTAATTAAAAGATCCCACATGTGCAGTTAAAAAAACAAGTCACACAAGTCAATAGGCTAAAAACCAACAGTACACACGAATACAGTTAAAAACACGTTTTTAAAAGCCGCAGCTGAGCATTATAGTAAACATAAAATACGGCAAATAAAATGCATGAGTAATAAAGCATTAACTCAGTAGATGGGCTAGGGAGTTAGCATAACTCACACAGGGTGACACATGTAGTTCCCAGAACACAGTTTACAGACACAGCCTGACTACTGCAAAAACAACCTCTCCTGTGTCTTGTGGCCCCTGTTAAAAAGCTTGTGACCCCAAAGCAAACCATAGGAGAAGAAAGCATTTGAAAATATACTAGTGCAGGCCTTACTTGAACAAATTGACAATTTCTGAGCAGCGGGAGTATGAACTTTTTGCGTAAGGAATCAGAAGTCACAAAAATGAAATGTAGAGAGTCCTGCTCAGAAAAATTGTCACAAGAGCAGGGCTTTAGTGCTCCAGGTTTCATGTAGCCTTTGGGGATGGCTAATAACCAGGGTACCAGATTCAATAGGAATCTGGTTAACACAAAGCAATGGTATGTTTTAGTGACAAACAACAAATATGGCTGTACCTGTAGGCTCAGGCTCAGTGTAACAAACTTTCTCACAGTGGGCTTAGTTAACTCGTTACCTTCCCTGAGCCCCTGCCTTTTGGCCAGAAACTGTTGTTTGATGTCTCTAATGGCAGCAGGGCCTAGGATTAGCATACAAATCAGGGGAACCCAACAATTTCATTTGCTCCCTAGTATAATTTAGCCAGGGGATACGTGGGGCCCCCTCATGTGCAATGCAATCCATGATGACAAGTTGATTTAATGTAGGGGTGGGACAAGCCCAGATTCTCAACCAGCGCAGCAACGGGGCAACAGCAATCAGGTCTGAGATATACCCCACGCCCAGTTCCCCATGTAGGATGTACGCCGGGGTAGTGGGGGACGGCAAGTAGTTTGTGCATAAATTAATTTTCTGCCCCCTGTATGTCTCTCACAGCTTTATAACCCCAGACATCAGACCCATACGTGGCCATAGAAATGCATTTTTCTCTGTACACCTTAAGCAAGGCTAAGATGGGCTTAGAGCACAGCTTTTTTGCAAACTCCAAGGTTGCCCCGGCTGCTCTGGCCAGAAAGTTCTTTGTGTGCATTCTTTGCGCAGACCAAGTCCCTCTATCATCGAACATCACCCCCATATATGGAAAGGTTGACACTTTTGTTAGTTCTGCCTCTTTGCAAAAAAAACGTAATCCTGGCAGCCGTCCAAGAGCCTATTGACATAGTGTGGGATTTTAAGAAATCGGTGGCTAGGTCAAGTGAGTCCATAAAATCTATAAAACCATTTAAAATTTTTTGAAGACTCACGGCGGTTCTGGCAAACAGGACAACGTCGTCTGCGTACAATAGGGCGGGGATGATCTTGGATCCAGCTGGCGGGATGTCTTTACAGCCGGATTATAGGATGTCCCCTAGTTTGTTGATATACAGTGTGAACAACAGAGGGGCCAAAATGCACCCCTTCCGGACACCTCTCTTGACCACCCAGGAGTCCATCACTCCGCCATCCTCATTAAATCTCACTGCCGCCGTGGTGTCAGCTATCGCCCCATCTCTCTCCTTCCCGGTGTGGCAAAAGTCTGCAAAAAAGTGGTGAACAAACAATTTACCAGCTACGTCGAGGGTCACGGCCTACTCCATCCAGCCCAATCAGGTTTCAGAGCCACATACAGCATCGAGGCAGCTCTGGTGGAAGTCACCGAAGCCATTCGGTAATGCTTGGATTCGGGCGGTAGGGCGGCTCTAATTTTGTTGGACCTCTCAGCGACATTCGATACAGTGCCACACTCCCTGCTCTTGGATCGCCTCTCTGATATTGGTATTTCGGGGTCGGCTTGGAAATGGTTGAAGTCCTTTCTAGAGGACAGAATGCAACAAGCCTGGCTCTCTCCTTTTTCTTCCACCCCTCAGACTGTGACCACAGGAGTACCTCAAGGGTCCACCTTGAGTCCCCTTCTTTTCAACATATATGTCACTCCCCTGATCCAGCTGGCGGAGGAGCTGGGAGCTAAGATCATCGCTTATGTGGATGATACCCAGCTCCTTTTCACGTGGAAGAAAGGTGACTTCTCCACTTCTTCAGCCAAATCCTGTCTGACGGCCGTCTTCTAATGGCTTTCCTCTGCTCAATTAAAGTGCAATGAGGACAAATCGAAGATCCTTCTGTTCGGGAATTTCACTCCTCAGTTTCGGGTATCACTCTGGCCGGCGGAATATCCCATGCCTACCTCCAAGGGTCAACCTACAAAAAACCTGGGGATATGGTTTGACGAGAAACTTCTCTTTTCTACTCAGATAAAGAAGCTTGCTGGGCAGTGCTTTGGCACACTCAAGTCTCTTAGGAAATTTCTACCGCTTCTCCCTAAATCAGCTAGGGAAACGGTGACTCGTGCCATGATTCTATCATGCATTGACTATGCCAATGCCCTGTACGTAGGCTTTCCAAAATACCTCCTGAACAGATTGCAGGTAGTCCAAAATGCAGCGGCAAGGACTCTTCTTAACATCCCTATTAGAACCAGCGCAAGGCAACACTTGCAGGACCTTCACTGGTTACCTGTAATACAAAGAGTCAAGTTCAAAGCCCTTGCCCTGGCTCACTCAGCTCTGCACGGACATGGTCCGGCCTATCTGAGAAAGTGCTTTAGGTTTTATGACCCCGCTAGACAGCTGCGTTCAGCGTCGCAGTCTCTGGCTCACGTCCCGCGCTTCCGCCTCAAGAGAATTGGAGGGAGCTCTCTTGTTTTTATACCGGCCTCTGCCTGGAATCTGCTTCCCTTGAACCCTTGCAGTATTCAGGACTCCAAGCTCTTTAGGAGAGGACTGAAGACATTTCTTTTCATCTAGCAATCTTTTTTCTTCTCTCCCCACTGGGTTCGCGCCGGGACACTCTTTGAGTAGCCGTGCGCGCTATAAATTGGACTAACATAACATTGGACTAACATTATTATGGGCGGCATGTAAGAAGGCCACCAATCCCGTATCCAGACCCAGATCCCGGAGGGTCAGCCACAGCTTGGATCTATTGACACAGTCAAACGCTGACGTCAGGTCCATAAAAGCCATATGTAGAATGCCCTTCTTGGCAATTGTATATTTCCCAACCACCAAGTGCAGGTTGAGACATTGATCCAGCGTTGCTTTGCCTTGCCTAAAGTCGTATTGTAGGTCAGATATAACATTAAAATGGTCTAGCCACACTGTTAAACGATCCAGTATCACTTTCCCCATGATTTTTGCAGCCGAGTCCAGAAGCGAGATCGGTCGATAACAAGCAGGGTCATCCCTTGAGCCCTTTTTGAAAATGGGAAAAATGATGGCCTTGGCCCAGGAGGGAGGGAAATCACGCACACAGGCCACACAAAAGACCCGTGCCAGAATTGTTGCCCTAACCACAGGGTCAGCCCTATACAGGTCTGAGGGGACACCATCCGGACCAGGAGCTTTCCCGCCAGAGGTTGTACTGATACCTTTGTAAACCTAATCTGTGCTAAAGTGAAGTGAGATACTAGCTAAGCCGGAGTCCCCGTGTGCCTCAAATACTTCTAGGTTATCACCACTATACATGCCTTCGAAGTGCTAAACCCAGCGCTCAGCAGATATAGTTCAATCAGTTCTATAGTTGGCTATATCTGAAAAAAAGGGACTATTTACTATAGCTCAAAACTTGGAACTGTCAGACAGAGCACTAGCTTGTCCGAGAGCCTCCCAAGCTTGTTCCCTGATTCACTTCTTTCTTTGATGGACTGCAGACTTATAGGCCTTCCTACAGCTCCTGACTGTGGCCTCATCCCTCAGGGCTTGTTTGAGTGCTAACAATAACTTCTTATGGGCCGTGGTGCAAGTAGCATCAAACCACCTCTTGGCCTTAGGGCCTTTAGTCCTGTTCTTAGTAGTTAGACTAGAGGCTATCTGTTTAGTTATTTTATCAAAGACATCTAGGGCTGACCTTTCCTGCGTATTAATATACATGCTAACTAAAATCTCTGAGGAGCATGCGGCATACAGGTTGTCCAGGAATCTTTCCGGTATCACCTCCTCCCACTTCAACGTACATGCTTGATCTTTGGTACCAATATCCACGTTTGGGATACTCCAACTATCTGCTCCTTGTAGAGCAGACGGGTAGCCCAAATCAAGCATAAGGGGATTATGGTCACTATGGCTGCCCTAAGAAATGCTCATTTACTCCACAGCCTGGGCTAGAGGTGCTGAAAGCATTATATAATCAATGGTACTAGTGCAACCCCTGCCTGTGTAAGAGGGAACCGGCATAGTCCCCTCACTTTGCTCTAAGCAGTACAGGTTGTTGGCTGAGAGGAGCGCCTCTATATTTATTTATTTATTTATTTTTAGAGTTTTCTATAGCGCAGACCAGACCCAGGGTAGGGTATCAGAGCGCTTTACAATGAGGGCACAGTACGAATAAAACAGTTGGCAAAATATAGCACACATAAAATCAGCAAATTTTACAAAGTTCGGAGGGTCGCCGGCGTGAGAGTATTTCTGAGCAACGGGTCATGAGTAGCGAGGGTGTCCTTAAAGGGATAGAAGAGGCAAGTTTAAGGGTTTAGACCTGGAATGGTCTGTGTGATAGTTTACGGGAGGAATTTGCACATAAGGAATGATTTTGCTTCTTTTTTGAACAGAGGAGTAGAGGAGATTTTTCTGATGTAGGGAGGAAGCGAATTCCATATTCTAGGTGCTGCTCCGGAGAATGCTCTGTTAGAGGTTTTTTTCTTGTTGCAACGAGAGGGTTTCAGGAGTAAATTATCAACGCTCCTAGAATGTCTGATTCCTCCAGATAAGGTAAGTTTTTGGGATAGGTACTGGGGAGTATTGTGGTGGAGCGCTTTGTGAGTGATGCATGCCATTTTTAGGTGGATTCGAGCTTCATAAGGTAGCCAGTTGAGTGCTTTCAGGTGTGGCGATATGTGGTCAAATTTCCTAGATCCTGTAAGGAGTCTTGCTGCGGCGTTGAGACAGGCTTTTAAAGGGGCAGTTGAGATTTTGGGAAGCCCCGCGAGGGTGGTGCATCCGTACTCCAGCCTTGAGATGACTAAGGACTGAACTGCAGTTTTGAGGTCCGGGTTCTCGATGAAAGGTTTCATTTTCCTAAGATAGCTGAGGTGGAAGCGTGCATTTTTAGCTAACAGGTTGATGTGTGTTTGCATGTTAAGGTTCTTATCTAGCGTAAATCCAAGTGATTTGGTGGAGTCCACCAGAGTTGGCGTGCAGTTCAGTGTAGTGAGCAGCTTGGTCCATTCCTTTGTTTCCTAGGAGTTATTAGGGGGGGAGATTAGAAGAAATTCAGTTTTTTCCGAGTTTAGCTTGAGGAAGTTGGTCGTTAGCCAGTGGACGGTCTTTTCGAGTGCCAGTTTCATCATCTTTATGTCTTCAATGGAGGAGATCTTGATGTAAAGTTTAGTGTCGTCCGCGTACATGTGGTAGGCTATGTTCGCCTGCTGTAGTAGTTCGGTTAGTGGTTCGACATATAGGTTGAATAGGGTGGGGGATAGGGTAGAGCCTTGTGGTACTCCTAGAGGGTTCGGTGAGGAGGGAGAAAGATTTTTGTTCACCATGAACGATTGCGTTCTGTTTTCCAGAAAGGATTTGAACCATTGAAGGACTATGCCAGATAAACCCATCCTATTTTCTAGTCTTCTTAGAATTTTGTCGTTATTGACCGTGTCGAAGGCTGAGGAGAGGTCGAGCAGGACTAGTAGACAGGTTTCGTTGCGGTCAAGAGCAAGGAGGGCGTCGTCCACTATATGCAGAATGGCTGTTTCTGTGCTATGGCCTGGTCTGAAACCTGATTGGTGGATGTTCAGAAGGTTGAAGTCCATGATGTGTTGGTTCAGCTGTTGTTGAACACATTTTTCCAGGACCTTGGCTAGCCTGGGGCTGTTGGTTATGGGTCGGAAATTGTTGGAGTCGGAGGGGTTTGCTGTTGGTTTCTTTAGTATAGGGGTGACTTGGCCCATTTTTAGACAGTCCGGAATGTGCCCTTGCGCTAGCGAGGCGTTGATGATTTTGGTCCAGAGAGGGGAAATGACTTGGTAGATGTGGGGAAGGCAATTTGAGGGGACTGGGTCATTGAAGTGGTTGTTGAGTTTGGTGGTTGCTAAAGTTTTGGTGATGTCATTAAGATCGTAAAGTTTGAAAGTGGACCAGTGAGAGTTATTTTTTGGCAAAAGTAACTCGGGTTGATCAGGGTTTTCAGCTTGAAAGTTCTTAGGGGTGGCTGAGTTAGCTGCTGCCGTGTTAAGCTCGAGTTGGAGGGAGTTTGTTTTTGCTGTGAAGAATGAAGAAAATTCTTCGCTGCTAAGCTGTGATTTCGAGGTCAAGAGAGAGGATTTAGCCAATTTGTTAGATTGTTGTTTTAGAATTTCAAAGAGTTTCTTTGGTCTGTTCTTGGCATTGTCTAGTTCTGATCTAAAGAAGTCTTTTTTAGATTGTAGAATACTTTTGTTATAGGAGTTTCTAGCTTTCCGAAGTAGTTTAAGATGGAGGGGGGAGGGATGTTGTCTCCATTTCCGTTCTGATGATCTAAGTTTACGTCTTTCTTTATTCAGGGCTGCGTTAAACCAAGGGTTTTTGTCTTTGTCTGGAATTCGTTTGAGTTTAGGTGGAACAGCATGGTCAAAGACCTTGGTCATCGTGGAGTTGTAGTGATCGGTGAGGTCACTGACGTCAGACATGTTGTTGGGGGGATGAGGACTTTCTCACAGTGGGAGGCTAGGTTGTGCCAGTCGAGGTTTTTCGTGTTTCTTATCAATTGTTTAGGCTTGTTTTGTTGCGGGAAAGTTTTCTTCGTAGCGGAGGAAATTTGGAAGGTGATGATGTGATGGTCTGACCAGTCACAAGGGGTGATCAAGATAGATTCAATCGTATTTTGTTTAGAGATGAGCCAGTCAAGAGTAGCACCCTTAGAGTGAGTGGGCTTTGAGATAGCTTGGATCAAGGAATGGTTTGCTAGGAAGGTTTTGAGGGCGTTGACCTGTTTGTCAAGGGGGTTTTCCCAATGGAGATTGAAGTCGCCGAGGAATATGTCATTGGAACGAGGGGTAGAGTTTGTGGTAATGATTTCCATAAGTTGGTCTGTAAATGCTACGTTCTTACCTGGGGGATGGTAGAGGATATGTAGTTTGTGGGAGTGGTTATCTGATTTGACAGAGATCCCAAGGTATTCACAGGAGTCCATGGGTTCGGAGTGAAACTTCGAGATGGTAATGTCGGATCGATGAATGCAGGCTAGTCCTCCGCCCTTTTTGAGAGGTCTGTCTAGTCTAATAATGTTGTAGTCTGGGGGAACTAGAAGGTCTAGGCATGGGGAGGACGATTCATTGAGCCAAGTTTCCGTGAGGATGGTTATGTCCGCTTTCATGTTCAGGGTGAGGTCGGCGATATCTGAGGCGTGTTTTAAGGCTGAACGGCAGTTTAGGAGAAGGCAGGAGATCGGTTTTGAGAAATTCTTTACGGTCGGCTCATGAATTTCGGGGTTGGGGGTTATGGATTGGAGGTTGTTCAGGTTTATTCCTCTGTGTTTTGGATGTGATGTTCTGTTTGGGTTGATGGGGACTGGGAGAATAGAGAATTTTTCTTCATTAGTGATGTGGAAAGTGGGGATTCGTATGACAGTATAAGGGTTTGGATTTCCACATCCGTTAGGTAGTTGAGATCTTCTTCAAGTGTGATGGGGCTCGTAGGAGTTTTGTATAGTAGTAAAAGGGTATGGATTTCCAGGTCCGTTAGGTAGTTGGGGAGTTTGCGAGTGTGTAGGTGTCGATTAGTCAGAGGCAGGGGGATAGTTTTTATCACATTGTTGACTGCCGTTAGAGAGTGTTGAAGATGGGTAAGTTTGGAAAGAGAGTTTTCAGCAAGTAGTAGGATGCTTTTGATATCTAATATAACGTTCTGTAGTTCCCTAGATGTGAGGTAGGACTGGGTTATGAGTTGGTCTTGTTCAGAGGGGTGATAGGGAGGAGGGGACAGGATCGGCGGGCAGGGAGGGCTGGGAGTAGTATTGCTGAGGGGTTTGATGTCTGTGTGGGTAGTGTGGTGGGTATATGTAGCTGGGAGCGGGAGCGGGGTGGTAGATAATGATAGGGGTATGTGCTGGCTGGGGGTTTTAATCTGACTCGATAGAGTGGTCGTGTCGTGGTGGGTGTCATCAGCAGTCGGTAGAGGGTTGTGGAGGAGGGTGAGAGTAGTGGGGATAGGGGAGGTGGCGGAGTGTGGAGATGCGGAAGGTCGGGATTGGACATAACGGGAGGGGCATTGATGTTGGTTCTGAAGATGATTTCATTTGAGGGTGTAGGTGATATGAGCTCTTAAGGAGGTGAGCTGTTGTTGCCTCTTTCATAGGTTCTGGGTAGGGGAGGGGGACTCTGATCTTCATGAGATGAGGGGGTGGAGGGTGTGGATCGGTCCTGTGGTGCGTTGGGTGGGGAGATGGTGTGGGTTTTAAGGGTGAGAAAGTATTTGTCGAATAGTTCTAGGTCTCTGTTAGCTGCTTGAATAAGAACAGTGCCATTTTTGTAGGATGTTATGTTCAGGGTGGCTCTGAGGTTTGGTGCGGGTGTTGTTGTTATCCTGGTTACGTAGGGAATATTTTTATGGACATGGATGGTTAGGTGCTTAGAAAAGGCAGACCGCCATTTGGCTATTCTTCTTGTGAATAATATGAGGTTATTGATTATAGCGCCTTTCTTGGCGTTGAAGAAGGGGTCCAGAAGCAAGATTTCGGGGTTTTTTCTAAGAAGGTTGTGTTTGAACGTTTTCGAGGCACTTTTAGATAGATTGGGAGGGTAGTGAATAGAGAATGCGCTGTTTCCTTCCTGAATCATGTGTGGTCCAGCCATGATGTGGGAAGTCCTTGTTTTGTGTGGTATTTCACCTTCGGGTGGGGGGAGGCAGTTTAATGGAAGGTGGGAGCCATTAAGGATGATTGCCGTTTTGTTGAGGGCTGTTAAAGATGGCCGCCTCCTTTGCAGGTGTTTGCAACGGATATACTATTTGGACTGGGAATCCCTTTTTGTTTTGGATTAAGATTCAGTCACCTTGTTCTTAATACTTGGTACTGCGTAGCCTTTTCGCTATCATCTTACTATATTGTGATGCTCTTCGAATCAGACCTCTTTCACATAATAAGAGGAAGGGCTTGTGAGGACATCATCAGCCACTCATGTATTAAATAGCAGAAGCATTGAGATGGTCGTAAAGTGGGGGGTTCCGTATCTGCTGGCAAGAACAAGGTGGAGTTTAACATTTTGCAGCTAGTTTGATGTAGGAGTGTCTGCCCCTCATTTCAGCTGCCATCTTAGGGTCAGGTATCTAGCTTGCAGAGGAAAATTGAGCAAACTTTGTTGCTTCCACAAATAAGCATGGTGCTGCAACCATACAAATGCGCAATCACCAGAACTGCAACTCTCGGTGACATCGGAGGTGGAAAAAACTTCCTTGACTAAGAGAATTAGTCAGGCAGTCGACTTTGCACTCTCCAAGAAGTGCTTTTTAAGTGGTAACTCGCACTGTGTCAACAATGGATGCAAAAATATATAGACCCTTCCTCTCAATACCACTGTAAACGGAAACTCTAGTCCTCATGGAAGTATTTCCTCGTCTTCACGAGACCGCCATTTTGGGTCAGGCACCATTCAGATAGAGATTAGATTTGGCAGGCAGCCGGAGTTGTAACCTCCAAGAGGTGCTCCAATGTTTCAACTCGCTGCGCACTGCGCCTGCAACAGATGCCTATGTCAAACAGACTCTCCCTCTGACCACCTTTGCGCTGGACCTCGCATTGTGTTATATTGTGTTGAGTGCCTGATGATGAATGCTCAAAATGTGTGACCAAGGATGAGAGCCCCCCCCAAGGTCCAATGTAGCAGTACAATTAAGGTGACATAGATGAATATTAAAGTCACCCAGGATTATTATGTCATAATAGAAGTGCTTCCCCGCCCCATAATGTTCAAGCAGCCCCTCCAGGGCTACTAAGTGTTTTGTCTTCAAGCTTCTGGTAAAGGAATTATAAAAATTAACGACTAACAGAGTGGAATGATTCTTAAATGTCAGCTCCACTGCTAACAGGTGTGGTGATTGACACTCTACCAATATACTTTTGCAGGTTAATTTAAGTGAGACCAATAAAAGAAGACCCCCCCTTGCTCTTCCCGCAGTTGAAGCAGTTGCACTCTTAAAAAACGAGATAAAACCATCAAAAAAAACTATTTGTGGTGTCCCAGGTTTCCTGTAGGACAATTATATGAGATGATAAAAGAAAGCTCTGCCATATTGTGCCATCTCTTTTTGACCTTAAGCCTATCTTCACACGGGGGGAGGGGTATCAGATGTTAGGACTGGCTTGGGTGAGCAAGCAGGCATGGGCTTGGGAGGTGAGGCACGTAAAACTGAAATGTTAGAAACCAGAGCCATGGGCCTAGAGCACTGCAGCTTTGCCTGGGCTGGTGTTAGTCAATTGTTTTCATCAAGACCCTGTGCACTTAACAATGGTTTAAATCTGTTGGCCAAGGGAAAGACGGGACCTATGGTTCTACCCTGAGCCAATTTAGTTGGTCTAGGAGGGAGCTGCCAAGGATGATTCAAGGATGGCTGGTCAAAATGACAGAAATACTGAAGGGGGAGAATCTTGATTAATGTTTTAGAGCTACACCTAAGATGACAGCCAGCAAGTGCTTTTGCTTGTACAGGATGTTTAACATTAACTATAACACAATCCCCCTCCT
This sequence comes from Calotriton arnoldi, assembly GCA_963921515.1. NCBI lineage: Eukaryota > Metazoa > Chordata > Amphibia > Caudata > Salamandridae > Calotriton > Calotriton arnoldi. Next base: position 716,942 of record CAWUFW010009162.1, read on the forward strand.
TATTTTGCCTGATCCTGCGACCAACCCAGCCCACTCTTCTGGCCATAATAATATCAGGAGATATGTTTTGACCATTAACCACATTATTATTACACTAATGAGTAACTTTATGTATAAGGTCCACAGTAGATTCCCTCGAGCTACGAGACAATGGGGGAACTCCCACTAGGACAACAGCCAAGGGTGCTGATTCTGGAGGCAGATCCAAAATACTCTGGCTTTCAACTCTTGACATAACAGGTTGATGCACAATAGATGTATCAATTTGGCCCCCCTGGGTGTTTGCAACCCTTGTGTTTGTGCCGCCTGTATTACAGGAATTGGATTGGTTAGGGCGCAAATGTTCCTAGACCCATGGGACACCCCCTCTCCCAATCAACAGAATTCTGTGTCTGCTGTGTTATGTGGTTCAGACTACCAGGCACAGCAAAAAATGTCCCTGTGTTGGACAGCCACGCAGAGACTTGCCTAACAGGACAAGACATCCCTCCCCCCTCTGTCTCTGTCCCGTTGGAGGGATAGGGGTCATTGGAAGGAGGATATTAAATTAAGCCTCGCCTCTATACCCTCCAACTTTTGTCGTAAAGGTGCTACAAGGTCTTTGGTCATTGTTCTATACTGGAAAAAAAGGTGTCTAACAGTGGTTCAAGACTGGTGCTGGGTTTGGCTGGTAATATAGGCTTAATCAGTGATGTCTTCAGAGGGACTCTTTTACAGCCAGTCTTCTTCCTCTTGGTGGGGGAGTCATCTCCAGCCATAAACATGACTGGCTCGACATTGGGAACCCCCGTAGATGAAAACATGGGCCCAAGCACGGGCACAGGCACATGTGGAGCAAAGTCCGGGCTGGGGGTAGCCCCTACAATCTCGCAGTTTTCCACTGTGTTTGAATCCTGGACGAGCTTCCCAGTCTCCAGGGAGAGCCTTCTTTCAGTTAGAGCTATCTCCTTTGATATGAAGTTGGCTGCCCTAGTTAGGAAGGAATCAATAGTCGCTACTGTGCTGCCACCAGTAGTTCCCCCTGAGGTTCCCCCTGAACCCACAGCAGCCATTTTCCTTTTGACCATAATTGATGGTGCACAAGACCCGTAGAGATAGAGCAACTAGGTGAGGCAGAAAGGTCAAAATAGAGTCAGAATGCACACTTCACTTAGTTGTGATGAGTTGTAGCAACAGTCAAGAAGACCTGAGGGGGCCGCTTAATATACAAATCAAAGAGTCGACTATAAAAAAGATGTGACCAGTACCTTGACTTTTGAAGGGTGCCCAGGAATCCAGAAGTCCAAGTGAAAGCCAAGGGACCTGGCCCAGCCCAGCCTCCCTCTAACGGCCGCAGACGGGCGCAGACGGACCCTCTCTTGGTCCCGGGCATGAGCCCGGGTGCGTCCCACGTGAATCCCGCGCAGCGGGAGCCCGCAACCAATTTCAAAGTGCCTCTGGGTGCAGGTGGTGCTGGAGAATATGGTCCTGCCCCTCGGCTTCAACAACGTTGGTCTCCCGCGCAGCGGGAGTCCGGAACCAATTTTAAAGCGCCTCCCGGCGCGGGTGGTGCTGGGGCGTGTGGTCCTGCCCCTCGGCTTCAACAACGCCGGTCCCCCACGCAGCGGGAGCCCGCAACCAATTTCAAAGCACCTCTGGGCGCGGGTGGAGCTGGGGCGTGTGGTCCTGCCCCACGGCTTCAACAACACGGGTCTCCCGCGCAGCGGGAGCCCGCAACCGATTTCAAAGTGCCTCCGGGCGCGGGTGGTGCGGGGGCGTGTGGTCCTGCCCCTCGGCTTCAACAACGCCGGTCTCCATCTGCTACACCAACAGAAAAATGCCTTGGGAATCACAGCCGCTGGGTGACCTCAGGTCTCACTCATTGCGAGTGACACTCTCTCATTTGATGTCCATGTTGAGCTCTCACCCCCAAATGGCTAAATGTCGCAACTGACAAAGTGCTAGAACCTGAACTCTAAAGACAAATCTTTTCAAAGCTCTCCTGTGTGCAGAAGTGCTTCTGTGAGCTTTAAAGAGCTCCTGAAGCAATTCTACTTCAAAGGAAGCCTTTCTAAAGATCGTTTCACTTGATGTGGGAAATGCTACAGGGCACGGCAATCCTGGATGCGCTTGCTGAAATACATACAAAATGAGATCCACACTTTCGGTCACTGTATGGGCGGATGACCCCATGCAGTCTCCGACCCTTTTATTTATAGCCTCTGGCCATACCTGGTCTGATGATTTACAGGGTGCATATCTGGGGCAGTGAGCCACTGTAGTAAGGTCCGGGTGGCTCACTACATACCTCCTCAACTTGGCTCTGAACTTCAACATTGAACTTGGCACACAAAGTCTTTGAGTCACTGGCGCATTTGAGGATTCTGCCTGGGATTGTACTGCAGTGTTGTTAGTGGTTTTGCACCTCCTTGGTGCCGTGATCACTTCGGGCACCCATGCTACTGCTCCCTTCCTCCCTAACCTGCTACCGAGCTCCGCTGTCTGGGGCAGGACTATCAGATCTCTTGTCCCCGGGCGCGATGTTGGCCATTGCACTGTCCTCTCCACCTTCAGGCTCTGGCTGATTTGTTATGTCTATGTTCCAGAACCAAGAAATGTTTCTGGTGATGATTCACCCCCTTTTGTGGCAGTTATCATGGTGCCTTCCATGTTGAGCACTGTCCACACTCCCGATTCCAATGGTGTTCTGAACTTCAAACCTGGTCTCCTGTCTTTGATGATCACTTTATCCCCTCGCATGATATGCTGTTTCAAGTCAAGTCAAGAAATACTTTGTTCGGCCAATCAAAGCCATAAAAGCAAACATTTGATAAAAATACAGTAATTAAAAGATCCCACATGTGCAGTTAAACAAACAAGTCAATAGGCTAAAAACCAACAGTACACACGAATACAGTTAACAACACGTTTTTAAAAGCCGCCGCTGAGCATTATAATAAACATAAAATACGGCAAATAAAGTGCATGAGTAATAAAGCATTAACTCAGTAGATGGGCTAGGGAGTTAGCATAACTCACACAGGGTGACACATGTAGTTCCCAGAACACAGTTTACAGACACAGCCTGACTACTGCAAAAACAACCTCTCCTGTGTCTTGTGGCCCCTGTTAAAAAGCTTGCGACCCCAAAGGAGAAGAAAGCATTTGAAAATATAGTAGTGCAGGCCTTACTTGAACAAATTGACAATTTCTGAGCAGCGGGAGTATGAACTTTTTTGCGTAAGGAATCAGAAATCACAAAAATGAAATGTAGAGAGTCCTGCTCAGAAAAATTGTCACAAGAGCAGGGCTTTAGTGCTCCAGGTTTCATGTAGCCTTTGGGGACGGCTAATACCCAGGGTACCAGATTCAATCGGAATCTGGTTAACACAAAGCAATGGTATGTTTTAGTGACAAACAACAAATATGGCTGTACCTGTAGGCTCAGGCTCAGTGTAACAAACCTTCTCACAGTGGGCTTAGTTAACTCGTTACCTTCCCTGAGCCCCTGCCTTTTGGCCAGAAACTGTTGTTTGATGTCTCTAATGGCAGCGGGGCCTAGGATTAGCATACAAATCAGGGGAACCCAACAATTTCATTTGCTCCCTAGTATAATTTAGCCAGGGGATACGTGGGGCCCCCTCATGTGCAATGCAATCCATGATGACAAGTTAATTTAATGTAGGGGTGGGACAAGCCCAGATTCTCAACCAGCGCAGCAACAGGGCAACAGCAATCAGGTCTGAGATATACCCCACGCCCAGTTCCCCATGTAGGATGTACGCCGGGGTAGTGGGGGGACGGCAAGTAGTTTGTGCATACATTAATTTTCTGCCCCCTGTATGTCTCTCACAGCTTTATAACCCCAGACATCAGAAACATACGTGGCCAAAGAAATGCCTTTTTCTCTGTACACCTTAAGCAAGGCTAAGAAGGGCTTAGAGCACAGTGTTTTTTGCAAACTCCAAGGTTGCCCCGGCTGCTCTGGCCAGAAAGTTCTTTGTGTGCATTCTTTGCGCAGACCAAGTCCCTCTATCATCGAACAGCACCCCCATATATGGAAAGGTTGACACTTTTGTTAGTTCTGCCTCTTTGCAAAAAAAACGTAATCCTGGCAGCCGTCCGAGAGCCTATTGACATAGTGTGGGATTTTAAGAAATCGGTGGCTAGGTCAAGTGAGTCCATAAAATCTATAAAACCATTTAAAAGTTTTGAAGACTCACGGCGGTTCTGGCAAACAGGACAACGTCGTCTGCGTACATTAGAGCGGGGATCATCTTCGATCCAGCTGGCGGGATGTCTTTACAGCCGGATGATAGGATGTCCCCTAGTTTGTTGATATACAGTGTGAACAACAGAGGGGCCAAAATGCACCCCTTCCGGACACCTCTCTTGACCACCCAGGAGTCCATCACTCCGCCATCCTCATTAAATCTCACTGCCGCCGTGGTGTCAGCTATCGCCCAATCTCTCTCCTTCCCGGTGTGGCAAAAGTCTGCAAAAAAGTAGTGAACAAACAATTTACCAGCTACGTCGAGGGTCACGGCCTACTCCATCCAGCCCAATCAGGTTTCAAAGCCACATACAGCATCGAGGCAGCTCTGGTGGAAGTCACCGAAGCCATTCGGTAATGCTTGGATTCGGGCGGTAGGGCGGGTCTAATTTTATTGGAGCTCTCAGCGACATTCGATACAGTGCCACACTCCCTGCTCTTGGATCGCCTCTCTGATATTGGTATTTCGGGGTCGGCTTGGAAATGGTTGAAGTCCTTTCTAGAGGACAGAATGCAACAAGCCTGGCTCTCTCCTTTTTCTTCCACCCCTCAGACTGTGACCACAGGAGTACCTCAAGGGTCCACCTTGAGTCCCCTTCTTTTCAACATATATGTCACTCCCCTGATCCAGCTGGCGGAGGAGCTGGGAGCTAAGATCATCGCTTATGTGGTGATACCCAGCTCCTTTTCACGTGGAAGAAAGGTGACTTCTCCACTTCTTCAGCCAAATCCTGTCCGACGGCCGTCTTCTAATCTCTTTCCTCTGCTCAATTAAAGTGCAATGAGGACAAATCGAAGATCCTTCTGTTCGGGAATTTCCCCCCTCAGTTTCGGGTATCACTCTGGCTGGCGGAATATCCCATGCCTACCTGCAAGGGCTAACCTACAAAAAACCTGGGGATATGGTTTGACGAGAAACTTCTCTTTTCTACTCAGATAAAGAAGCTTGCTGGGCAGTGCTTTGGCACACTCAAGTCTCTTAGGAAATTTCTACCGCTTCTCCCTAAATCAGCTAGGGAAACTGTGACTCGTGCCATGATTCTAACACGCATTGACTATGCCAATGCCCTGTACGTAGGCTTTCCAAAATACCTCCTGAACAGATTGCAGGTAGTCCAAAATGCAGCGGCAAGGACTCTTCTTAACATCCCTATTAGAACCAGCGTAAGGCAACACTTGCGGGACCTTCACTGGTTACCTGTAATACAAAGAGTCAAGTTCAAAGCCCTTGCCCTGGCTCACTCAGCTCTGCACGGACATGGTCCGGCCTATCTGAAAGTGCTTTAGGTTTTATGTCCCCGCTAGACAGCTGCGTTCAGCGTCGCAGTCTCTCGCTCACATCCCGCGCTTCCGCCTCAAGAGAATTGGAGGGAGCTCTCTTGTTTTTATACCGGCCTCTGCCTGGAATCTGCTTCCCTTGAACCTTTGCAGTATTCAGGACTCCAAGCTCTTTAGGAAAGGACTGAAGACATTTCTTTTCATCTAGCGATCTTTTTTCTTCTCTCCCCACTGGGTTCGCGCCGGGACACTCTTTGAGTAGCCGTGCGCGCTATAAATTGGACTAACATAACATTGGACTAACATTATTATGGGCGGCATGTAAGAAGGCCACCAATCCCGTATCCAGACCCAGATCCCGGAGGGTCAGCCACAGCTTGGATCTATTGACACAGTCAAACGCTGACGTCAGGTCCATAAAAGCCATATGTAGAATGCCCTTCTTGTCAATTGTATATTTCCCAACCACCAAGTGCAGGTTGAGACATTGATCCAGCGTTCCTTTGCCTTGCCTAAAGTCGTATTGTAGGTCAGATATAACGTTAAAATGGTCTAGCCACACTGTTAAACGATCCAGTATCACTTTCCCCATGATTTTTGCAGCCGAGTCCAGAAGCGAGATCGGTCGATAACAAGCAGGGTCATCCCTTGAGCCCTTTTTGCAAATGGGAAAAATGATGGCCTTGGCCCAGGAGGGAGGGAAATCACGCACACAGGCCACACAAAAGACCCGTGCCAGAATTGTTGCCCTAACCACAGGGTCAGCCCTATACAAGTCTGAGGGGACACTATCCGGACCAGGAGCTTTCCCGCCAGAGGTTGAACTGATACCTTTGTAAACCTAATCTGTGCTAAAGTGAAGTGAGATACTAGCTAAGCCGGAGTCCCTGTGTGCCTCAAATACTTCTAGGTTATCACCACTATACATGCCTTCGAAGTGCTAAACCCAGCGCTCAGCAGATATAGTTCAATCAGTTCTATAGTTGGCTGTATCTGAAAAAAAGGGACTATTTACTATAGCTCAAAACTTGGAGGTGTCAGACAGAGCACTAGCTTGTCCGAGAGCCTACCAAGCTTGTTCCCTGATTCACTTCTTTCTTTGATGGACTGCAGACTTATAGGCCTTCCTACAGCTCCTGAGTGTGGCTTCATCCCTCAGGGCTTGTTTGAGTGCTAACAATAACTTCTTATGGGCCGTGGTGCAAGTAGCATCAAACCACCTCTTGACCTTAGGGCCTTTAGTCCTGCTCTTAGTAGTTAGACTAGAGGCTATCTGTTTAGTTATTTATCAAAGACATCTAGGGCTGCCCTTTCCTGCGTATTAATGTCCATGCTAACTAAAATCTCTGAGGAGCATGCGGCATACAGGTTGTCCAGGAATCTTTCCGGTATCACCTTCTCCCACTTCAACCTACGTGCTTGATCTTTGGTACCAATATCCTCGTTTGGGATACTCCAACTATCTGCTCCTTGTAGAGAATACGGGTAGCCCAAATCAAGCATAAGGGGATTATGGTCACTATGGCTGCCCTAAGAAATGCTCATTTACTCCACAGACTGGGCTAGAGGTGCTGAAAGCATTATATAATCAATGGTACTAGTGCAACCCCTGCCTGTGTAACTGGGAACCGGCATAGTCACCTCACTTTGCTCTAAGCAGTACAGGTTGTTGGCTGAGAGGAGCGCCTCTATATTTATTTATTTATTTATTTATAGAGTTTTCTATAGCGCGGACCAGACCCAGGGTAGGGTATCAGAGCGCTTTACAATGAGGGCACAGTACGAATAAAACAGTTGGCAAAATATAGCACACATAAAATCAGCACATTTTACAAAGTTCGGAGGGTCGCCAGCGTGAGAGTATTTCTGAGCAACGGGTCATGAGTAACGAGGGTGTCCTTAAAGGGATAGAAGAGGCAAGTTTAAGGGTTTAGACCTGGAATGGTCTGTGTGATAGTTTACAGGAGGAATTTGCACATAAGGAATGATTTTGCTTCTTTTTTGAACAGAGGAGTAGAGGAGATTTTTCTGATGTAGGGAGGAAGCAAATTCCATATTCTAGGTGCTGCTCCGGAGAATGCTCTGTTAGAGGCTTTTTTCTTGTTGCAACCAGAGGGTTTCAGGAGTAAATTATCAACGCTCCTAGAATGTCTGATTCCTCCAGATAAGGTAAGTTTTTGGGATAGGTACTGGGGAGTATTGTGGTGGAGCGCTTTGTGAGTGATGCATGCCATTTTTAGGTGGATTCGAGCTTCATGAGGTAGCCAGTTGAGTGCTTTCAGGTGTGGCGATATGTGGTCAAATTTCCTAGATCCTGTAAGGAGTCTTGCTGCGGCGTTGAGACAGGCTTTTAAAGGGGCAGTTGAGATTTTGGGAAGCCCCGCGAGGGTGGTGCATCCGTACTCCAGCCTTGAGATGACTAAGGACTGAACTGCAGTTTTGAGGTCCGGGTTCTCGATGAAAGGTTTCATTTTCCTAAGATAGCTGAGGTGGAAGCGTGCATTTTTAGCTAACAGGTTGATGTGTGTTTGCATGTTAAGGTTCTTATCTAGCGTAATTCCAAGTGATTTGGTGGAGTCCACCAGAGTTGGCGTGCAGTTCAGTGCAGTGAGCAGCTTGGTCCATTCCTTTGTTTCCTGGGAGTTATTAGGGGGGGAGATTAGAAGAAATTCAGTTTTTTCCGAGTTTAGCTTGAGGAAGTTGGTCGTTAGCCAGTGGACGGTCTTTTCGAGTGCCAGGTTCATCGTCTTTATGTCTTCAATGGAGGAGATCTTGATGTAAAGTTGAGTGTCGTCCGCGTACATGTGGTAGGCTATGTTCGCCTGCTGTAGTAGTTCGGTTAGTGGTTCGACATATAGGTTGAATAGGGTGGGGGATAGGGTAGAGCCTTGTGGTACTCCTAGAGGGTTCGGTGAGGAGGGAGAAAGATTTTTGTTCACCATGAACGATTGCGTTCTGTTTTCCAGAAAGGATTTGAACCATTGAAGGACTGTGCCAGATAAACCCATCCTATTTTCTAGTCTTCTTAGAATTTTGTCGTGATTGACCGTGTCGAAGGCTGAGGAGAGGTCGAGCAGGACTAGTAGACAGGTTTCGTTGCGGTCAAGAGCAAGGAGGGCGTCGTCCACTATATGCAGAATGTCTGTTTCTGTGCTATGGCCTGGTCTGAAACCCGATTGGTGGATGTTCAGAAGGTTGAAGTCCATGATGTGTTGGTTCAGCTGTTGTTGAACACATTTTTCCAGGACCTTGGCTAGCATGCGGATGTTGGTTATGGGTCGGAAATTGTTGGAGTCGGAGGGGTTTGCTGTCGGTTTCTTTAGTATAGGGGTGACTTGGCCCGTTTTTAGACAGTCCGGAATGTGCCCTTGCGCTAGCGAGGCGTTTATGATTTTGGTCCAGAGAGGGGAAATGACTTGGTAGATGTGGGGAAGGCAATTTGAGGGGACTGGGTCATTGAAGTGGTTGTTGAGTTTGGTGGTTGCTAAAGTTTTGGTGATGTCATTAAGATCGTAAAGTTTGAAAGTGGACCAGTGAGAGTTATTTTTTGGCAAAAGTAACTCGGGTTGATCAGGGTTTTCAGCTTGAAAGTTCTTTGGGGTGGCTGAGTTAGCTGCTCCCGTGTTAAGCTCGAGTTGGAGGGAGTTTGTTTTTGCTGTGAAGAATGAAGAAAATTCTTCGCTGCTAAGCTGTGATTTCGTGGTCAAGAGAGAGGATTTAGCCAATTTGTTAGATTGTTGTTTTAGAATTTCAAAGAGTTTCTTTGGTCTGTTCTTGGCATTGTCTAGTTCTGATCTAAAGAAGTCTTTTTAGATTGTAGAATACTTTTGTTATAGGAGTTTCTAGCTTTCCGAAGTAGTTTAAGATGGAGGGGGAGGGATGTTGTCTCCATTTCCGTTCTGATGATCTAAGTTTACGTCTTTCTTCATTCAGGGCTGCGTTAAACCAAGGGTTTTTGTCTTTGTCTGGAATTCGTTTGAGTTTAGGTGGAACAGCATGGTCAAAGACCTTGGTCATCGTGGAGTTGTAGTGATCGGTGAGGTCACTGACGTCAGACATGTTGTTGGGGGGATGAGGACTTTCTCACAGTGGGAGGCTAGGTTGTGCCAGTCGAGGTTTTTCGTGTTTCTTATCAATTGTTTAGGCTTGTTTTGTTGCGGGAAAGTTTTCTTGGTAGCGGAGGAAATTTGGAAGGTGATGATGTGATGGTCTGACCAGTCACAAGGGGTGATCAAGATAGATTCAATCGTATTTTGTTTAGAGATGAGCCAGTCAAGAGTAGCACCCTTAGAGTGAGTGGGCTTTGAGATAGCTTGGATCAAGGAATGGTTTGCTAGGAAGGTTTTGAGGGCGTTGACCTGTTTGTCAAGGGGTTTTCCCAATGGAGATTGAAGTCGCCGAGGAATATGTCGTTGGAACGAGGGGTAGAGTTTGTGGTAATGATTTCCATAAGTTGGTCTGTAAATGCTATGTTCTTACCTGGGGGATGGTAGAGGATATGTAGTTTGTGGGAGTGGTTATCTGATTTGACAGAGATCCCAAGGTATTCACAGGAGTCCATGGGTTCGGAGTGAAACTTCGAGATGGTAATGTCAGATCGATGAATGCAGGCTAGTCCTCCGCCCTTTTTGAGAGGTCTGTCTAGTCTAATAATGTTGTAGTCTGGGGGAACTAGAAGGTCTAGGCATGGGTAGGACGATTCATTGAGCCAAGTTTCCGTGAGGATGGTTATGTCCGCGTTCATGTTCAGGGTGAGGTCGGCGATGCCTGAGGCGTGTTTTAAGGCTGAACGGCAGTTTAGGAGAAGGCAGGAGATCGGTTTTGAGGAATTCTTTACGGGGTTGGGGGTTATGGATTGGAGGTTGTTCAGGTTTATTCCTCTGTGTTTTGGATGTGATGTTCTGTTTGGGTTGATGGGGACTGGGAGAATAGAGAATTTTTCTTCATTAGTGATGTGGAAAGTGGGGGATTCGTATGACAGTATAAGGGTTTGGATTTCCACATCCGTTAGGTAGTTGAGATCTTCTTCAAGTGTGATGGGGCTCGTAGGAGTTTCGTATAGTAGTAAAAGGGTATGGATTTCCAGATCTGTTAGGTAGTTGGGGAGTTTGCGAGTGTGTATGTGTCGATTAGTCAGAGGCAGGGGGATAGTTTTTATCACATTGTTGACTGCCGTTTGAGAGTGTTGAAGATGGGTAAGTTTGGAAAGAGAGTTTTCAGCAAGTAGTAGGATGCTTTTGATATCTAATATAACGTTCTGTAGTTCCCTAGATGTGAGGTAGGACTGGGTTATGAGTTGGTCTTGTTCAGAGGGGTGATAGGGAGGCGGGGACAGGATCGGCGGGCAGGGAGGGCTGGGAGTAGTATTGCTGAGGGGTTTGATGTCTGTGTGGGTAGTGTGGTGGGTATGTGTAGCTGGGAGCGGGAGCGGGGTGGTAGATAATGATAGGGGTATGTGCTGGCTGGGGGTTTTAATCTGACTCGATAGAGTGGCCGTGTCGTGGTGGGTGTCATCAGCAGTCGGGAGAGGGTTGTGGAGGAGGGTGAGAGTAGTGGGGATAGGGGAGGTGGCGGAGTGTGGAGATGCGGAAGGTCGGGATTGGACATAACGGGAGGGGCGTTGATGTTGGTTCTGAAGATGATTTCATTTGAGGGTGTAGGTGATATGAGCTCTAAAGGAGGTGAGCTGTTGTTGCCTCTTTCATAGGTTCTGGGTAGGGGAGGGGGACTCTGATCTTCATGAGATGAGGGGATGGAGGGTGTGGATCGGTCCTGTGGTGCGTTGGGTGGGGAGATGGTGTGGGTTTTAAGGGTGAGAAAGCATTTGTCGAATAGTTCTAGGTCTCTGTTAGCTGCTTGAATAAGAACAGTGCCATTTTTGTAGGATGTTATGTTCAGGGTGGCTCTGAGGTTTGGTGCGGGTGTTGTTGTTATCCTGATTCCGTAGGGGATATTTTTATGGACATGGATGGTTAGGTGCTTAGAAAAGGCAGACCGCCATTTGGCTATTCTTCTTGTGAAGAATATGAGGTTATTGATTATAGCGCCTTTCTTGGCGTTGAAGGAGGGGTCCAGAAACAAGATTTCGGGGTTTTTTCTAAGAAGGTTGTGTTTGAACGTTTTCGAGGCACTTTTAGATAGATTGGGAGGGTAGTGAATAGAGAATGCGCTGTTTCCTTCCGGAATCATGTGTGGTCCAGCCATGATGTGGGAAGTCCTTGTTCTGTTTGGTATTTCACCTTCCGGTGGGGGGAGGCAGTTTAATGGAAGGTGGGAGCCATTAAGGATGATTGCCGTTTTGTTGAGGGCCGTTAAAGATGGCCCCCTCCTTTGCAGGTGTTTGCAACGGATATACTATTTGGACTGGGAATCCCTTTTTGTTTTTGATGAAGATTCAGTCACCTTGTTCTTAATACTTGGCACTGGGTAGCCTTTTCGCTATCATCTTACTATATTGTGATGCTCTTCGAATCAGACTTCTTTCACATAATAAGAGGAAGGGCTTGTGAGGACATCATCAGCCACTCATGTATTAAATAGCAGAAGCATTGAGATGGTCGTAAAGCGGGGGGTTCCGTATCTGCTGGCAAGATCAAGGTGGAGTTTACCATTTTGCAGCTAGTTTGATGTAGGAGTGCCTGCCCCTCTTTTCAGCTGCCATCTTAGGGCCAGGTGTCTAGCTTGCAGAGGAAAATTGAGCAAACTTTGTTGCTTCCACAAATAAGCATGGTGCTGCAACCATACAAATGCGCAATCACCAGAACTGCAACTCTCGGTGACATCGGAGGTGGAAAAAACTTCCTTGACTACATGAGACCGCCATCCCAAGAGAATTAGTCAGGCAGTCGACGTTGCACTCTCCAAGAAGTGCTTTTTAAGTGGTAACTCGCGCTGTGTCAACAATGGATGCAAAAATATATAGACCCTTCCTCTCAATACCACTGTAAACGGAAACTCTAGTCCTCATGGAAGTATTTCCTCGTCTTCACGAGACCGCCATTTTGGGTCAGGCACCATTCAGATAGAGATTAGATTTGGCAGGCAGCCGGAGTTGTAACCTCCAAGAGGTGCTCCAATGTTTCAACTCGCTGCGCGCTGCGCCTGCAACAGATGCCTATGTCAAACAGACTCTCCCTCTGACCACCTTTGCGCTGGACCTCGCATTGTGTTATATTGTGTTGAGTGCCTGATGATGAATGCTCAAAATGTGTGACCAAGGATGAGAGCCCCCTCACGGTCCAATGTAGCAGTACAATTAAGGTGACATAGATGAATATTAAAGTCACCCAGGATTATTATCTCATAATAGAAGTGCTTCCCCGCCCCATAATGTTCAAGCAGCCCCTCCAGGGCTACTAAGTGTTTTGTCTTCAAGCTTCTGGTAAAGGAATTATAAAAATTAACGACTAACAGAGTGGAATGATTCTTAAATGTCAGCTCCACTGCTAACAGGTGTGGTGATTGACACTCTACCAATCTACTTTTGCAGGTTAATTTAAGTGAGACCAATAAAAGAAGACCCCCCCCTTGCTCTTCCCGCAGTTGAGGGAGTTGCACTCTTAAAAAACGAGATAAAACCAACCAAAAAAACTATTTGTGGTGTCCCAGGTTTCCTGTAGGACAATTATATGAGATGATAAAAGAAAGCTCTGCCATATTGTGCCATCTCTTTTTGACCTTAAGCCTATCTTCACACGGGGGGAGGGGTATCAAATGTTAGGACTGGCTTGGGTGAGCAAGCAGGCATGGGCTTGGGAGGTGAGGCACGTAAAACTGAAATGTTAGAAACCAGAGCCATGGGCCTAGAGCCCTGCAGCTTTGCCTGGGCTGGTGTTAGTCAATTGTTTTCATCAAGACCCTGTGCATTTAACAATGGTTTAAATCTGTTGGCCAAGGGAAAGACGGGACCTATGGTTCTACCCTGAGCCAATTTATTTGGTCTAGGAGGGAGCTGCCAAGGATGATTCAAGGATGGCTGGTCAAAATGACAGAAATACTGAAGGGGGAGAATCTTGATTAATGTTTTAGACCTACACCTAAGATGACAGGCAGCAAGTGCTTTTGCTTGTACAGGATGTTTAACATTAACTATAACACAATCCCCCTCCTTATTTTGCCTGATCCTGCGACCAACCCAGCCCACTCTTCTGGCCATAATAATATCAGAAGATATGTTTTGACCATTAACCACATTATTATTACACTAATGAGTAACTTTATGTATAAGGTCCACAGTAGATTCCCTCGAGCTACGAGACAATGGGGGAACTCCCACTAGGACACCAGCTAAGGGTGCTGATTCTGGAGGCAGATCCAAAATACTCTGGCTTTCAACTCTTGACATAACAGGTTGATGCACGATAGATGTATCAATTTGGCCCCCCTGGGTGTTTGCAACCCTTGTGTTTGTGCCGCCTGTATTACAGGAATTGGATTGGTTAGGGCGCAAATGTTCCTAGACCCATGGGACACCCCCTCTCCCAATGAACAGAATTTTGTGTCTGCTGTGTTATGTGGTTCAGACTACCAGGCACAGCAAAAAATGTCCCTGTGTTGGACAGCCACGCAGAGACTTACCTAACAGGACAAGACATCCCTCCCCCCTCTGTCTCTGTCCCGTTGGAGGGATAGGGGTCACTGGAAGGAGGATATTAAATTAAGCCTCGCCTCTATAACCTCCAGCTTTTGTTGTAAAGGTGCTACAAGGTCTTTGGTCATTTGTTCTATACTGGAAAAAAAGGTGTCTAACAGTGGTTCAAGACTGGTGCTGGGGTTGGCTGGTAATATAGGCTTAATCAGTGATGTCTTCAGAGGGACTCTTTAACAGCCAGTCTTCTTCCTCTTGGTGGGGGAGCTATCCAGGACTGAGTCATTCCTGCCATAAACATGACTGGCTCGACATTTGGAACCCCTGTAGATGAAAACATGTGCCCAAGCACGGGCACAGGCACATGTGGAGCAAAGTCCGGGCTGGGGGTAGCCCCTACAATCTAGCAGTTTTCCACTGCGGTTAAATCCTGGATGAGCTTCCCAGTCTCCAGGGAGAGCCTTCTTTCACTTAAGGCTATCTCCTTTGATATGATGTTGGCTGCCCTAGTTAGGAAGGAATCAATAGTCGCTACTGTGCTGCCCCCAGTAGTTCCCCCTGAGGTTCCCCCTGAACTCCCAGCGGCCGTTTTCCTTTTGACCATAATTGATGGTGCACAAGACCCGTAGAGATAGAGCACCTAGGTGAGGCAGAAAGGTCAAAATAGAGTCAGAATACACACTTCACTTAGTTGTGATGAGTTGTAGCAAACAGTCAAGAAGACCTGAGGGGGCCGCTTAATATACAAATCAAAGAGTTGACTATAAAAAAGATGTGACCAGTACCTTGACTTTTGAAGGGTGCCCAGGAATCCATAAGTCCAAGTGAAAGCAAGGGACCTGGCCCAGCCCAGCCTCTAACGGCTGCGGACGGCCACGGATGGGCCCTCTGTTGGCCCCATGCGCGTCCCACGCACATCCCGTGCAGCGGGAGCCCGCAACCAACTTCTAAGCACCTCAGGGTGCGCGTGGTGCTGGAGTGTATGGTCCTGCCCCTCGGCCTCAACAACGTTGGTCTCCCGCGCAGCGGGAGTCAGGAACCAATTTTAAAGCGCCTCCGGGCGCGGGTGGTGCTGGGGCGTGTGGTCCTGCCCCTCGGCTTCAACAACGCTGGTTCCCCATGCAGTGGGAGCCCGCAACCAATTTCAAAGCACCTCCGGGCGCTGGTGGTGCTGGGGCGTGTGGCCCTGCCCCACGGGTTCAACAACGTGGGTCTCCCGCAAAGCGGGAGCCCGCAACTGATTTCAAAGTGCCTCCGGGCGCGGGTGGTGCGGGAGCATGTGGTCCTGCCCCTCGGCTTCAACAACGCCGTCTCCACCTGCTACACCAACAGAAAAAAGCCTTGGGAATCACAGCCGCTGGGTGAACTCAAGTCTCACTCATTGCAAGTGACACTCTCTCATTTGATGTCTGTGTTGAGCTCTCACCCCCAAATTGCTAAATGTCGCAACTGACAAAGTGCTAGAACCTGAACTCTAAATGCAACTCTTTTCAAAGCTCTCCTGTGTGCAGAAGTGTTTCTGTGAGCTTTAAAGAGCTCCTGAACCAATTCTACTTCAAAGGAAGCCTTTCTAAAGATCGTTTCACTTGATGTGGGAAATGTTACAGGGTACGGCAATCCTGGATGCGCTTGCTGAAATACATACAAAATGAGATCCACACTTTCGGTCACTGCATGGGCGGATGGCCCGGTGCAGTCTCCGACCCTTTTATTTATAGCCTCTGGCCATACCTGGCCTGATGATTTACAGGGTGCATATCTGGGTCAGTGAGCCACTGTAGTAAGGTCCGGGTGGTTCACTACATACCTCCTCAACTTGGCTCTGAACTCAACATTGAACTTGGCACATAAAGTCTTTGAGTCACTGGCGCATTTGAGGATTCGGCCTGAGATTGTACTGCAGGTGTTGGGAGTGGTCTTGCGCCTCCTTGGTGCCGTGATCACTTCGGGCACCCGTGCTACTGCTCTCTTCCTCCCTAACCAGCTCCCGAGCTCTGCTGTCTGGGCCAGGACTATCAGATCTCTTGACCCCAGCACGATGTTGGTCATTGCACTGTCCTCTCCACCTTCAGGCTCTGGCTGATTTGTTATGTCTATATTCCAGAACCAAGAAATGTTTCTGGTGACGGTTTCACCCCCTTTTTTGGCAGTTATCATGGTGCCTTCCATGTTGAGGACTGTCCACACTCCCGATTCCAAAGGTGTTCTGAACTTCAAACCTGGTCTCCTTTCTTTGATGATCACTTTATCCCTTCGCATGATATGCTGTGTCATCGTTCGCCTCTTCAGGGTTGTGCGCACATTGTTCTGTGTGCGCCAGTTCTGAGTATTTACTGGATCATAGGACGGGGGGGAACACTCAGGGTGGACTAGGATCAAGTCCCTCTGGGTCCGTTGAGCATCAAAGACCAAGGGGGTACTGCTTGGTGCAATGCGGCGTTCTGCGGTATTCGCTCTAGAACCTTTGGAGGCTGAGTTTAGGGTTGAGTCTTTTCACCATGGCAATTCTGGGGGATTTGTTCAGGGTGCTAGTGAAGCACTCAGCCTCTCCATTTGCTTGCGGCCACTGTGGTGTGATGCGGTGATGTTAGATCCCAGGTGTTCAAGGCGATCTCTGAACTCTGACCCTTGGAAGGGTGGTCCATTATCTGTTTTGATCTCCTCCGGCAGAACGAATAGTGTGAACACCCTCTCTAGAGCAGGGGACTACATTGGCGAATGCTGTTGAGTCGACCACATTGTCGACTGGGCATTTTGAGTAGCCGTCCACCAGAACCATCGTGACTCTCCTTTCCGGGAAACTCCTGAAGTCCATACTTACTGTGGACCATGGGGTAGTGCAGGGTTCTTTCGTGATGATGGGCGAATGGGGCTTCTTGGGAGCTGGTGAGTTGGCACGCAGGGCACCGTCATACCAAGTAATCTACAGTGGCCTAGAGGTTGGGAAACCAAACATTCTCTTGTACACGTGATTTAATCTTTGCTGTTCCTTGGTACCCACCGTGGGCCAGCATTATCACTTGGAGTTGCAGACTTTCTGGAATCACCAGCCTGCAACCTCGCAGCATGAGGCCTTCATGGGTGGTGCTGAGTTCATCATGTACCCTCCACATTTAGGTGAGTCTTTCCTTGTCTTGGCCATGACAGGTATTGGCGTAATGTAAAAAGTTCTGCCACGAGCCTTGCTGTAGAACATCTTTTACCTTCGTCAGTGCTGCATCTTGCATGGTGGCTTCCTCAATTTTGTGCATGCTCAGTGCTTTAGGGCAAGCTCCTCGGGACACCATGCTGACGTATTCCTCAGTTGTACCAGTGCCGTCATCACTTTCTTCGGTGACTTGATGTGGATGGCGTGAGAGGAAGTCCTCCAGATTTTTGGACCCCGGTTGAAAAAAATACTTTTAGGTGGTAGTGTTGTAGCTGAATGGCCCAGCGTTCAGTCCGAGACGGCGGACGGGGCGCCATACCAGAGAATAGTGGGATGAGTGGTTGGTGGTCTGTGACCACTCTGCAGGCCCTCCCTCATAGGTATAAGTGGAAGTGTCCACATTCGCATTTAATGACTAGGGCTTCCCTTTCGATTTGGGCGTTCCATGCTTCAGTTGGTGTGAGTGCTTTGCTGGTGAATGCCAATGGTGCCCATCTCTTTGGTTCTACTTCTTGTGTGAGCACTCCAAATCTCTATCTCTTCCCATTGGAAGTTACACTTGTAAGAGGTTACACGGCAGCTCCAATGATAACCTATGGGAGAGATAGTCCTTGCAATAGTGAAAAACGAAATTAGCAGTATTTCACTATCAGGACATGTACAACACACCAGTACATGTCCTACCTTTCATGTATACTGCACCCTGCCCATGGGGCTACCTTGGTCCTACCTTAGGGTTGTCTTACATGTAGACAAAGGGAATGTTTGGGCCTGGCAAGCGGGTACACTGGCCAGGTCGACATGGCAGTTAAAAACTGCACTCACAGACTGCAGAGGCAGGCCTGAGACATGGTTGCAGGGCTACTCGTGTGGGTGACACAATCAGTACTGCAAGCCCACTAGTAGCGATTTACAGGTCATGGGCACCCACAGTGCACTTTACTAGGGACTCACCAGTAAATCAAATATGCCAATTGTTAGAACTAGGAGTCTCTAGTTGGCTGAGGTATGTACCTTTGTCCAAATAGGGACCTTTGCTTCTAGTCAGGGTAAGGAGGGACACACGCTTAGATAACCCCTGCTCGTCCCCTGGTAGCTTGGCATGAGCAGCCAGGCTTATCTCCAAGGCAATGTGTAAAGTATTTGCAACCACACTCCCAGTAACACAGTGATAACACCACAAATGTACACCACACTGGTTTCATAAAAATAGCGGTCTCTTTATAAAAGGAATACGATGAGACCAAACAATAGAAATCCAACATATGCGTATTCGTAATATTTCGCTTTGCCGGTTATTAGGCCAGCAATCACTTGTAGGTTCTTGCGGTATTAATGAGCAATTCACGATCTCTAATGCAGTCCTAATGCAATGCCATGCAGTTCGTAATGCAGTTCGTAATGTAGTAATAAGACAGTCCTTAATGCAAGAATCAGGCAGTTTGTAATGCAAGAATAATGCGGTTCGTAATGCAAGAATCAGGCAGTTCGTAATGCAAGAATAATGCGGTTCGTAATGCAAGAATCAGGCAGTTCGTAATGCAAGAATCAGGCAGTTCGTAATGCAAGAATAATGCGGTTCGTAATGCAAGAATCAGGCAGTTCGTAATGCAAGAATAATGCGGTTTGTAATGCAAGAATCAGGCAGTTCGTAATGCAAGAATAATGCGGTTCGTAATGCAAGAATCAGGCAGTTCGTAATGCAAGAATAATGCGGTTAGCCAATCTGCGCGGTCAACTCGGGCACCACTAGGCCCCAACAACAGAGACAACGGTCGTAAGCTTACAGGGGCGGCCCCGGTACTGCTGGGCAGGTATGGGCCGCTCGGGGACTCAGCGCGTCTAACGCGGTGCAGCGGGAGAGAGCTCGGAGCACTCCTGTACTCCTCCTGCACGCCTCCCCAGGCCACACACGCTTGCGGCTCCCGACCGGAGTCCAAGCCTTACCTGGGGGGGTGCGCTGCCTCGCTCTCTCTCTCCGCTCGTCGGACGTCCTGCTGGGCGATCCCGATCATGTTGCAGCTCTGTTGCTAGGAGACGCTGTAGCCAGACGGGTTACGGCGCTGCCTTCTCCTTCGTTGACGATCTTGCGCAGATTCCTTTCGACGAACAACGATCACGATCCCGTCCACCCTGTAGCTTCCTTAGCTTCAAGAAATCCTTTAGCACGTTGCGGCTTGGGCCGGCGGCGGCGATCTTTACTCACAGCCTCAGTTACGATGACGGCTCGGGCCACAAACAGCAATGCAGCAGCGTGGACGATGTTTCACGCTGCGGGGGCAATGCGGTCACGGGGCACCTTGTAAACAGCACCACGGACCACACGGCAGTCTCAGGCGTGCAAAAAGCACACGCACACAGCGTCGCTGAGACACGGTCCTTAGTTTCAAGCAAGCCTTTAGCACGTTGCGGCTCAGGCCGGCGGCGGCGATCTTTACTCACAGCCTCAGTTACGATGACGGCTCGGGCCACAAACAGCAATGCAGCAGCGTGGACGATGTTTCACGCTGCGGGGGCAATGCGGTCATGGGGCACCTCGTAAACAACACCACGGACCACACGGCAGTCTCAGGCATGCAAAAAGCACACGCACACAGCGTCGCTGAGACACACTTGGAAACTTTTATGTTCCTGAGTTTCCACAACAGGGGACCAGCTCTCCTCGGCCCTTGGAGACAAGTTACTTCAGGACAAAGCACACAGCAAAGTCATCTCAAGCGGGGGGACACAGCACACAGCAAAGTCCGTTGTCCTCTCCTCAGTCAAATCAGCAAACTGCAGGCCAGCCCCAGAACACACAGCAAGGGCAGTCCTTCTCTTCAGTCTCTTCAGCTGTTCTTCGTTGGCAGAGGTTCCTCTTGATCACGAAGTAGTTTCAATCCTTTTTCAGTATGGATTTCAGTCTTGAGTTCAGGGGTTTCAGCTCTTACATTTATACCCCTAAATGCCTTTGAAGTCTTTGTGTTCAGGGGGCTCTGACCCCGGTCCAAACCAGACCTGGGTGTCTTCCTGCCAGTGCACACCCTCTTCCTTTGATAGTCAGAGTCTGGGGCCCAGACGCTCAGCAGGAGGTGGAGCCATCCTCTGGGGGCAGCAACACAGCCCTCTTCACATGCAGGGGGCTACTCCTCCCCCCCCACATCAAACACAGGCCAGCCTGTTGCTCTCTCACCTACTCCTCCCTGGGGTCAGGACACTTCCCAGACCCTGTCACATCCAAACCCAGACAGGCAATACACAACCAGGCAGAGGCACACAGGATGGTTTAAGACAAGAAACCAGCCACTTCTAAAAGCGTGTTTTCTAAACACACAATTCAAAAACCATCTTCACAAAAAGATGTGTTATTAAATTCTGAGTTCAGGCAGACAAAACTCCATCTCTCCATCTTATGCCTATGGGAAGATATGCTGGAAACATGGGACTCAGCATTCCCCATTCTGTCCTATGGGCAAGATGGCCTTGCAACAGTGAAAAACAAATTTGGCAGTATTTCACTGTCAGGACATGGTACACACCTTAGTACATGTCCTACCTTTCACATACACTGCACCCTGCCCAGGGGGGTACCTTGGGCCTACTATAGCGGTGTCTGATATGCATAAAAAGGGAAGGGAAGGCCTGGCAAGTGGGTGCACTTGCCAGGATAACAAGGCAGTTAACAAACTGCGCACAGGCACTGCAGTGGCAGGCCTGAGATCTCTTCTTAGGGCTACTTGTGTGGGTGGCACAATTAGTGCTGCAGGCCCAATAGTAGCATTTGCATTACCAGCCCTGGCACACATAGTGCACTTTACTAGGGACCTTACTAGTAAGGCAAACATACCAATTATGGACAACCAATTACCATAACACTTTATACAGGGAGCACTTGCACTTTGACACTGATCAGCAGTGGCAAAGTGCCCAAAGCATCTAAGTCGGCAACATAATGTCAGAAAAAGGTCTAGGAGGAAGGCAAAACGTTTATGGAACTTTAGCCAAAAAGGGCCAAGTCCAACACCAATCATGGATAAACCAATAACTAATACAATGTACACAGAGAGCATATGTACTTTAGCACTGATTAGCAGTGGTAAAGTGCCCAGGGTACTAGAGCCAACAAAAACAGGTCAGTAAAAATAGTTCAGTTTGACGAATCTTCTTGAAATTTTCAAAACTAGTGTGCAACTCACTTCAGCTGCTGTCTGGAAAGATTTGGGGTGATTTCTCAAGCTGGGGATGAGAAAAAGGTGGGTCTCAAAACGCGTTTTCCCCATGCAATTTCCCATAGGGATTTTAGACAAGACTACAGCCCGTACTGCTGAATGGAATTACACCAAATATGATAGAACGCTAGATCTTGGTCCAGAAAAAGTGCTTTTTGTAATTTGGTGTAAATCTGTTCAGTAGTTTTGGAGTTATTAAAGGAAAAATATTTATGTCTATTTAGAGACGTGGATTCACTGTGGAGGATTCGCGGACCCACGCGCCAACAGCAATGGCGTGATTAGCTGACTGCAACTTGAGAGAAAAGTTACCGCTGCCATTTTGTGAATCAGGACACGGTTCCAGGGGGAGGGAACATAAAGAAGAAATATGATATAAAGGGTCAGGATAGAGGTAACCTGACCCCATGGGACTTTTGGTGGGGTCTCTGAGTACCCCCCCATGGGGAAGAAATTGTGGGAAAACATTTTTTCTGCGCGCACGAGGATCTGTGGTTCTAACACGGCGGCACTCAGTGCAGTCCGTGTGAATCCAGAGCAGATCTATGGGTCCAGACCCCAATTAAAAAACACATATACCTACTGACAGACTTTCTCACATACCCACACAACCACTCATACACCCACTCGCACATCCATACAGCCACTAACACATCCACTCACACACTAACGTATAGTCACTCACACACTCTGTCATTCACCCATACATACTCATACATCCACTCAGACCCTGAGAAACACTCAAAAACCCACCTACACACCCACTCACACAGCCATACAGGAAAACAACTTACACACCCACTCATACACCCACCCATCACACACTCACATGCCAACTTACACACCCACACAGCTAGTCACACCGACTGACACATCCATACAGCCACTCACACACCCTTTCAGAGACCAGAACACCACTCACACATCCATGGAGATACTCACATACCCAGTCAAACATCCATACAGCCACTCACACACCCCACAGTGGATCCACAAAGTCATGTGTCACCAGCAACGTTATGATTTGCCAACCACAACCTGACCGGGAGGTTGTGGCTGACATTTTAAGTATCGGGGAACGGTCCTGGGGCCTTAACATTACTTTGTAAAATGATTAAAGAAATCAGGGTAGAGGTACCCTGACCCCATGGGTGGGTTAGAAGAGTGTCAGAGGGACCCATGTAGGCTACGAAATTAATTTAAAATGTTTCTTTTTTCCACTTCGGGAATCTCGGATTCACTGTGGGGCTCAACACAGAGCCCCATTTAAATTTGCGAATCTTGGCACACTTTGGGGAGGAAAATACTTTCAGTCTCACTCAGCCACCCACACAGGCACTATTGCACCCAAATACAGACCCACACAGGCAGTTACACACCCACTTACAGACCCACACAGCCACTCACACACCCACTCAGAGACCCACATAGGTACTCACAGACACACTCACAGACCCACGCAGCCACTGAAATACCCATGCAGGCACTCACACACTCACTCACAGACCCACACAGGCACTCACACACCCAGTCAGAGACCCATAAAACCACTCAGCCACCCATTTATACACTCATCCAGCCACTCACACACCCACACAGCCATTCACATACCCACGTATACCCATATCGCCCCTCACAAACCCACACATTTACTTATACAGCTACTCCCATACCCAAGCATGCATACAGACACTCACATACCCAGTCACACATTCATACAGCCACTCACACACCCTCTCACACACCCATGCAGTCACTGATATATCCAGAGACTCAGGGAAAGACTCACACACATACTCACAGACCCACAAGGCACTCACACACCAAGTCAGAGACCCAGAAAACCACTCACACACCCAGTTACACACTCATACAGTGACTCACACACCTACTTATGAACCCACACAACCACTCACACACTCATATATCTCCTCACATACCCACACAGTTACCCACATAGCTCCTCAAACACCCATATACTCACACACCCAGTCACACATCCTTACAGTCACGCATACACCCTCTTACATACCCTTTCTGTCACTGATACATCCATTCAGAGACTCAGAGTACCACTCACACACCCACTCACAGACCCACACAGGCACTCACACATCCAGTCAGAGATTCACTGATACAGCCCCTCCCACACCCACTTATACACCCACACAATCACATACACCCATATAGCCCCTCACACATCCACATTTACTTACACAGCTACTCACACACCCACACACATATACAGACACTCACACACCCAGTCACACACCCATACAGTCACTCATTCACCCTCTCAAACATCCATACAGTCACTGCTACATTCAGTCAGAGACTCAGAGAACCACTCACACACCCACTCACAGACCGATAAAAGGCACTAAGACACCAAGTTAGAGACCAAGAAAACATTCACACACCCATTTACACACTCAAATAGCCACTCACACACCCACTTACACACCCACACAACCACTCATGCACCCACTTACACATCCATATAGCCAGTCACACACCCATACAGTTACTTACACAACTACTTACACACTCACACACAGGTAGTGATACAGTCATATAAATTGCAATAGGATATGTTTGTATTAAATGTGTTGTTGTTTTGTATTGAATGTGTGCTTTTGGTTGGGAATGGATCCGCAGATCAGTCATGGATCCGTCTGCAACATAGCCAGCAGATCACTTATTTGGCTGAGGATCCATGGCGGATCTGCGGATCCGAGTGAGAAATTAGAAAAAAGGTTTCGAAAACAAAAAGAACCAATGCTTGGGAAAAGGGTTGGCTCTGGAAAGAGCCTTTGTGTTTATGGTGTGCAGTTGACAATTAAACACAGAACAGGATGCAGTCTTTTAAGTTGTTGAGGAACTGCCTGTTGCCTGTCTCTGTGAAATGGACTCCGTCTTTTCGATATATTCTGTCCATGTCGAATCGTAAGTTGCTATGGTGTATAAGCCACATGTACGACCACTTCATTTTGTGAGTTCCTAATTTTGACTTTTTGCGACTCGCAATTAGGAAGTCGCAAAATGCAATGTACTAATGTGTCTCAGACATATTTAGTGATTCCTAATGGGGTTGCAATTAACCTACCTCATCAATATTAATGAGGTAGGTCGCAGTTTGCGACCCATTGGGAATCACTGAAAACACAGGGATGGTAGCCTGCTGGGGACAGCAGACCACCATGTCTGTGTTTAATTTTAAATAAAGCAACTTTTTTTTCTTAATGCAGCCCGCTTTCCATAAAGGAAACTGGATGCATTTCAAAAAGAAAAATGAAACGTTTCAGTTTCATTTTTTAAGAGTAATCAGTGGTCCATGGGGCCATTGTCTGCTCTTAAAAAACAAACGTTTTTGCAACCATTCACAAAGGGGAAGGGGTCCCCTCTGGACCCATTCCCGTTTGCAACTGGCTTACCACCTGCTTGAAGTAGGTGGTAAACTGCAAATGTTTTGCAACCGCCTTCCGGTCACAAAACATTCATACATCCCCCTGCGACTTGCTCTCAGGAAGGGATGCCCTTGACATGCCCCTTCCTAATACCGACTCACAAACCAAATTTTGCGCGTCAGTAATAGGTTACCGACTCGCAAAATAGGGTTAGTACATGCGAAAAGGCTATTTAGCTGTCACTAACAGCCCAATTCTCTGTTTGCAACCTCTAAAACCTTTTGTACATGTGGCCCTTTAGAGCTCATGTTGTGGTCTCAGAGAAATGCAGAAACAGCTTTATTGACATATTTCATGATTTTCTCTATTGGGGACAAATTTGCATTGACCATTGCCATTCTGTCTTATGCAAATGTTGGAGAACATCAAGGCAGTATGTGGGAAAAGAGGCATTAATTTTAGGGGTAGGTGGAACTCGTGGAGTTTCACTCCATGGACTTCCACTGAGTTACATAAAAAAGTCTGTGAGATTCTGCGGAGTTACGCGAGCGGCAGAATTTCAGCACGTTGCACTGCTCATGCTGATTTTTAACACCGGGAGCTTGTTCCATGCTGTAAAATCAGCATGAATGGCATCACGCACCGCAGGGCGCTGCCTCTTTCTGCCACTGAAGTGGATTTTCTACTTGAGCAGCAGCATTCTCAATGTGAACAGTAATGACCTGGTTCGACTGCCTGCATTGAGATATTGCACAGTGACTTGTCCTAGTGCTCAATTTTTCTCACTCACCAACCTAACATTAGTGAGCCACGCGTGCTAAAAACTCCACCACGAGTAGACTCCACCACGAGTGGAGTTTAACACCCACCCCTAATTAATTTACCAAAGGTATCCTTCATTAGGATTTCCAGTCCTACCCCAGTAATTGTGCCTAGGTCATTGCCACCACAGTGCACAATCATGAGATCTGGATGTTGGCAATCTACAATGCTTTCAACCAAAGGCAGCAATTGATGCCACTTTAACCCTTTCTGGCCAACCCAAGAAATGTCTACATTAGGTAAACCTAGGTACCTGTCAATGCCATTCTTTCTAGCACTCTCTCGGGCCCAAAACACAAAACTGTTTCCCAGAATCCAGAATCTGACCATTTTGGAGACAAGCAGGAGTAGTACACAGGAAAAGGCTGCAGCAGAGAGAGGCAGTTTTGAAGATGAAAGTCAGTTACAATGGAGGATAGCAAGTAAAATATGAAAGAACATATTTGATTTGATGGTTGAGATCTGCAAGGAACTATTTTTAGGTAGTGACTTTAAGAAAAAGTAACTAACTCTGTGTAGGGCGTGGGAGGGGGACCGCGTGGCTCCCTTCCCCAAGCCTATTTTGGCCCTGGGGACCCCATCCCCAGGGGCCTGCATCATTTAAAGGTGGGTGCCCCAGTGCCCACTCTGGGGACCCACAAGCATACACTAGGTGCTGTGGGGGAAGCCCCCACTGCCCCAGCTGGCTACCCACATGCTTCAGGAGCCAGCATTGCTCCCACCCAGAGGGAACAGCTATTTGTGTTGCTCCCACCAGGTGGGAGCAATCTGTTCTTCTGTTTCCCTTCCTGCATCAGTGCGGTCAGGTAAAAAGAATACAAGTCTGCTCCCACCTGGATGGGGCATTTTCCGTGCCCGCACCAGGGCATGGAGGGAAACCGCTGTATACTGGGGGTGGGCTCCCCAAGACACAGCAAGTGAGCCAACCCTAGGGGATGGGATCCCTGGTGCCAATAAAGGCTCCCTTCTTATAATAATTAAATTGGACCCCAGGTCCAAAAATGGCTCGGGGAGAGGGCACATGGGCCTTCCCCATAATAATTAAATTGGGTCCCCTCGGATGGCGTCCCGAGGGCTGAAAATGGCTTCTTGGGGAGGGGCTATGCGCCCCTTCCTTTTATTAATAAATGCCACGCCGGTCCACCATTTTTTTTTGCCGTGATCCCGTGGGAGTCCTGCACGATTGCAACAAAATTTGCAGATTTTTTTTACAAATTTGCCCCTGGGGTTCCCTCTGGGTCTCTCTCACAGGGACTAGGGGGCAGGGTATCCCTAGCCTGTGCCCTTATAAAAAAAAATGTATAACTCAGGACAGGGGACTAAGACCCTGAGTCCTGAAATGGCTACCAGCAACATTTTTCTCATGTTGCCAGCAGCCAATCAGAGGGCTCGCTCCTGCAGGAGTCTGACTCCCATGGGAGCCTGACTCCAGCTAGAACGAGATGGCCCAAGGGAAAAAAAGATCCCCGGGCCAATCAGAATGCTCTATTTTAAAACTGGAACTCTCCTGAGTTTCTGGAGAGACTCTTGCGGACCCAACGGTCCAAATATTTTTAAACCTTAATTTCTCAAAAACTATTGAACAGATTTAGAGCAAACTTGATGGAATTCAGTTCAGCTGTTTTTCCGGTAGTACTGTCTAAAACAGTCGATGGAAAATGCATAGAGATTTTGTATTTTGGGACCCCTTTTTTTCTTGGCCGCCTCTTGACGAATCACCCCAAACCTTTCCATTCACAAACCCTGCAAAAAAGAGCACTTTTTTGGAAAGTTTTATGGAGATTCAAATGATGTCAAAGTTATTAGCGACACAAAAAAGGATTTCCCATGGAAACACTGACCTACTTATAACTACCAGCCACTGGGTAATATATATATTTATATTTTAGGGTTTCGGGGTGGGTAAGGGCATAGGCAGGTAAGAGCCTGTTTAGGGTTTAGAGGTGGGTAAGGGCATTGGGTGGTAAGGGTGTTTTTAGGGTTTAGGGGAGGGTAAGGAACTAATCTGCTAAGGGTATTTTTAGGTTTAGGGGTGGGTAAGGGAATAGGGTGGTATGGGTGTTTTAGGGTTTAGGGGTAGGTAAGGGAATAGGAGGTAAGGGTGCTTTCAGGGTTTATACGGTAAGGGATTAGGGTGGTAAGGGCATTTTTAGGGTTTAGGTGTAGGCAAGGGTATTGGGTGGTAAGGGTATTTTTAGGGTTTAGGATTGGGTAAGGGAAGAGGCAGTGTAGTGGTGATGTAATTGAATGGGGTTGGAATTCTGTATAGGTAATGTGGAGTGTATTGTTAGAATGTACGACGTGGAGTCTTCCTCGGTTCGGGGTTCGATGGGCTGAGGCAGTTGCTGATCGGACTTCGGGCTGAGGAGGCGCTCCTTGTTGTGGGTGAAGTACATTACAATAAACTTAAAGTTAAACCTTAAGTAATGACTAAGTGAATCATTACAGGCAGTGAGGGTATTTTTAGGGTTTAGGGATGGGTAAGGGAATAGGGTGGTAAGGGACTTTTTTGGGCTTTGGGGTAGTTAAGAGTATTGGATGGTAAGGGTGTTTTTAGGGTTTAGGGGAGGGTAAAAGATTAGGGTGGTAAGGGTGTTTTTAGGGGTTGGGGTGGGTAAGGGAATAGGGTGGTAAGTATGTTTTTTTGTATTTAGGGGTGGGTAAGGAATAGGGTGGTAAGGGTGTTTTTAGGGTTTATGAGGTAAGGGAATAGGGAGGTAAAGGTGTTTTTAGGGTTTAGGGGTGGATAAGGTATTGGTTGGTTAGGGTATTTTTAGGGTTTAGGGGTGAGTAAGGGAATAGGGTGGTAAGGTGTTTTTAAGGTTTAGGAGTGGACAAGGGAATAGGGTGGTAAGGGTGTATTTAGGGTTTAGGGGTGGGTCCCCGGGGCCTCTGAAGACTCGGGGAGGGGGGCTTCCCGGACCCCCTCCCCTTTTTTTATTGCATTTTGCCCTAAGGGATGAGTTCCCCGGGGCCTAATATGGCTCAGGGAATGGGGGCTGGATGCCCCCTCCCCTTTGATTTTGGCCTCGTGGGTATGGGGACCCCAAGGCCCAAGAAGGCTTTGGGAGGCGGACTACATGGCCCCTCCTCCCATTTTTTCTTGTATTTGGCCATTGAGGATGTGGTTCCTGAGGCCTATTAAGGCTTGGGGAGGGGGGCTGTACGCCCTTCTCCCCTGTGTAATTGTATTTGGCCCTGGGGATGGGGTCCCCAGGGCCAATTAAGGGTTGGGAGGGTGCTGCATGCTCCCACCCATTAATATATATGGTTTAGCCCCAGGGGATGGGGTCCCTGGGTCCCGAAGGCCAACCCTATCCTCCGACACACCCCAAAAGCTGTGCAAGGTGTGCGGTTGGCAACCTGCTGGGGGATTGGCCACAGGGCTTGGCGGCAGACCAAACCCTGTAACCAACCCCCCATTGCACATGGCCAAAGGCTGTGCACAGCGTGTGGTTGGCTGCCTGCAGGGGATTGGAAGTAGCGCCTAGCTGCAGCACCAGCCCTGGGGCTATCCTCACTCATGACCAAAGGCTGTGCCTGGCATTTGCTGCCTCTGGGTGGCTGCCTGCATGGAGTTGGAAGCAGGGCCTGGCTGGAATCCAGGCCCTGCAGCCATACCCAAGCTGCACGTGACAAAAGGACGTGTGCAGTTGGGGGGTTGGTTGTCTCCTGCTGTGCACAGCCAAAAGCTGTGTGCAGTTTGGGGTTGGCTGTCTGTGAGGGGTTTGCTGCCGGGCCTGGCAAATAGAGGAATGTGTAAAAAAGAAGCTTGGATGATGTCATGAGTGATTTCATCAATAATGTCATTTGACATGTCATGAGTGATGTCAAATGATGTCATAGAACATGTCATGAGTGATGTAATATGTGCGGTCATAAGCAATACATGGTGGGGGGCACAAGTCATAGTTAGCTCAGCTAACTATAACTGGTGAATTCCTGTGTTTTTTTTTAGTTCAAAACGTTAATGTTGCCACTGACATATCCACCTAATTATACAGTTACTTTAACCTTTGTTTTTTTCAGTGAATATATAAATACATACATCTATGTATACATAAAATTGGGGTTTCATTTACCTGATATATGCTTACCATTTCGTTGTAAAGGCATTCGTGGTAAAGGCATATGCATGGTAAAGGCCTGCGTGGTAAATGCCTTGCATGGTAAAGGATGCGTGGTAAAGGCATTCATTGCAATGTCATACAACCCAGTAATGGGTATGATGAGCAGCTAGAAAGTGTCTAAACAGGCTAACATTGTGCTATACGATAAGCAGGGTTATTTCTGTGCATAGGCCAGAGAGGGAGCTGCCTGTTGCCCCCTGCCTGAGCAGTGCCACCAGCGCCACCAACAGGGATGTCTACTGTGATTTACAGGTGGCTTAAAATAACATATGAGTGATGAAAATAATGAACCAAGCCTAGGGTTACAAAATGCATTGAGACGGCATAGACTATATTTTTAGTGTGAGACCACTAAGAAATTGCTGAGATTGCTAGAAGTGTAGATGGGTGAGACTAAATAATGGGTTCTGAGTGCCAAGAAATAGACAATGGGAGTGAAGTTCTCATTGTCTGTTACTTCACTCAGATTATCGAGGTGAACAACATTCCCATTATTAATTTTTAACATTATGCATTTGCAATTTTGTGTCATGCATGAACCCCTGCTTTCAACAGCTACACAGGGATAAAGTGATGGAAGAGCCATACACAGCATGGTTTTACCTGTTTAACTACCCCTGCCCTGTGATATATCTGGGGCAATGTCACCCACCCCACAACACTGTGGCCATCCCTCTATTCACCCACCGAGAATTTAGAAAAAATACCTGGCATCCTACCACCCTCAGACACTACCCCTACCATAATCGTTCCCCTCCCTTAAATGAAAAAAGGATACCTAACCAGCTGCCACCCACCATGCCATCCCCTGCATACATAATACAAGAAAACAGCGGTTCCTGTGGAATAGTATAGTTATATATAAATGCAACAATGCGTAATCGCAATACAAGGGTTTGAAGTGATATCAGAAAGAAAAAACCACATACACTAATGGTTCTGTTGACATATATATGTATTACTTTTAATAATACGCAAAAAAAAGGGCAATCGTGCGAGGTGTCCCAAGTGTTACATGAACCTAAAAATACGTGACAATTAGTGACAGTATTTACACGGTTTCAAGGATTCTTTCTAAAGAAAGGTACCATGACTGAATATATACAAAGATGCATAGCAGCTATATACAATCATAAGTGCTGGATCAGTGGTTCACTGTCATCTTTACTGCATATATGCCTGCCTAAAATAAAAAATAAAATATGTGACGTTGTGCCTTTCTGTCCCTTCCCCCTTACTACCCACAGCCATTCTCTCTGCACTCACATTCGGAAGAGAGCTGGTGCTGTGCTGACAGAGGTTGAGGGGGACCCACCTGCCAGCAAAGCAGGGAGTGTGGTGATTGGCACATGCAGCATGCTGCCCACATCCTCCTGCCTCACTCAGGTCTGTGGAGTTCCAGGAGAGAGGCAGAGGAAAGTGGGTGAGACCATTAGCTGCCATTCTGCCGCATCACTTGAGTCTCTACAGACCCAGGCAAGCTGGGGGAACACAGAGGAAGCATGCGCTTCCCCTAATTGCACAACAACATTGGTAAACAACTTTTGCTTCTATTGTGGTTGTGTCATAGCAATGAATAAATTGTGTATGAATCCAGTTATACACACTAATGGCTCTCTCGCTCACTCACAATTTGATAGAATGGTGCCAGAATATCATGGACTAAATGTCTGATAAATATTTTGTACCCAATAGTTTTTGCAAGGATATTACTGATTTGATTTAATAATAGAAAACCTACACCCAATGGGATGATATTTTGCAAACAAAATTTAGAAGATGCTATTTACATCAGACTAACTGCCACAATCATCAAAAGTAGGATTTGCGATTCCTAAATAGCAATTTTTAAGGAATCGTTATTTGGGAATCGCAAATCCTTATGCATGTAGGAATCGCAAAATAAATTGCGATTCCTTAACATTACTTATTAGCGATTCGCAAATTGAGAATCGCTATTAGGTAATGTCACTCCATTCATTCCTATGGGCCCATAGGAATGAATGGCAATGCATTCGCAAATTGCGATTACCAAATTGGTAATCGCAAATTGCGAATGCAATTCCAAGGGTGGCAGAGGGCCTAAGGCCCCCCTGATGCCCCCCCAAAAAAGTAAGTGTGACCGGAAAAAAGCTTGATGCATGTGGCCCAAAATTTTTGTCAATGATATTCTGACATATAACCATTTCTGACAGTATACAATAGTACAACACTTATGTACATGAGCATTTACTGCTGCGCCATTTCCACAGTCAAGTTGAGCCAGTAGTCCGCCACAGCTCTCGCAGAGACTGTGATAACGCTGATCCTTATCTTATCTTTTCTAAGGATCCTCAGGTCGCCAGGATCTTTTTACCTGCTGAATAGTGTAAAGGGAAGAAAATCTTTTTCAGTTATGCAATCATTTCTTCTTCAATCTGGTTTTCCTACAAAGATTACTGACTCCGAATTTAGTTTCGTGGGTTTATTACAGCCAAGAATAACTGCACATGCAAGCACCTCAACACGAGGTTAAAGAAATAAATGGGCACTAATACAAATAGCATCCTACGCAGGAGTCTCATCCGACTCAGGATGAGAAGAATCGTTAACTCCAGAAGTATTAGACAAGCAATAACAGCTCCAATCTCTATGTTATTCCTCATTTATCTAAACAAGCAGAAAACCCCTTGACTGTCCCTACTCTACTCTAAGATGACATACCTACTTAACGAATTTCCCACGCAAGAGTACGTAAAAGGTGTCAGCTGTGAAGACTTCCTAAGAAGTGCACTCACTTCGTACTTAAGCTCAAATTTTAAGATGCTCCTTCACCAAATCCCTCTCTGTCCTTCTCTCTGTTCTCTCCTACCTCTTCTCTACTCTCCACCCTCGGGGCACTATCCCTAATACAAAACCCAATACAATGGAACACGCCTTTGTCACGCCTCTTTGGCCAGGTCTTCTTTCTTGTACTTTTCCATCGAAACGGTTACTTCATCTTGGACGGTTGCGATGACCTTGAGTCCCAGGCACCTTCTCCGCTGAAAGTATCATCCCTAAATTCCATTGCACTCCCATTTCCATGTCTCCCATCGCTCTAACTCGTGAAACAAAGAGCCAGTCTTTTACTAACGAGGCATGTGTCCTTGCACCTGCAACAGAAGATACGTTCAACAGAAACCCTCTACTGTGCTAATTAAATCTACTGTCGGTGCCCAGAGAGCCTTTCCAAGAGAACCTTCTCTGCCTGCAAAATAAGCTAACATAAGAACAAACAGGCCTTTCCTTGGCGTATATGCAGTCAGGCCTTTACACAATTTAAACACACAAATCTTAATCACTTCTATAAGCATTGGTTCATTATATTTCATATGCGAAAAGTGAACTACATGTGCAACTTAATATGGTACACGTTTAAACTACTGCATCTCGATTACACATGGGCTGATTCATTTATGCATTATTTTACACATGATTCAATTAAGCATTACATTTGCCTAATTAAATTATAGCACAATTACATTTCTTATTCATTCTGATAACTGGTTTATAACTACATTTTGCTGGCCATTCATTGATATATAGCTGGATATATGCGGGTGCGAGCTATCCGTGGTTATGATGCACCCCTACAAATTTCACAAGAACATGGCGTTCCCTCCTTTGATGACTCCTGTCATCACATTTTATTCAATTCCCTTGGAGAAAGAACCGACCTAAACAGAACTCGTTGCCATTCTCCCTGGTCTGTGATTCTCCATTCTCTTGAGTCTCTGATATTGACTGTCCTGCAGTCTAGCCATTCTCGTCTCATTTTCTCTCAGAGCTCTCTCAACTCGGCCTGCTCAATACCACTTGTAAGCTTTGATCAGACCCCACAGGCAAACCACACAAACCACCACAATAAGGAGAGGTCTCAGAACATAGCCAAGGAATCCCTTTCCCAAATTTGCAAACCAGCTTC
This sequence comes from Calotriton arnoldi, assembly GCA_963921515.1. NCBI lineage: Eukaryota > Metazoa > Chordata > Amphibia > Caudata > Salamandridae > Calotriton > Calotriton arnoldi. The sequence goes on from CAWUFW010009162.1 coordinate 750,720, forward strand.
CCACTTGACCAAACCCTTTTCCAACTTTTTCCCAAGCTCCCTCTTCAGTCAAGTCCGCTATCTTCGTGTGAATAGTAGTGATGTTACTTATATATTTCTCCAGATCCTTGCTGTGGTCTGGTATATAAGTACAGCACTCTTGAACCCTCAATAATTTACAGACTCCGCCCTCTTTTGCCAGTAAGACATCCAAAGCAAGGCGGTTCTGCAAAACCATTGTCCTTATCGACAACATCTCCCCTTCCACCAGTACCAACGATTTTGCTGTGTTCATCGATAGTTCGTCTATCACAGTCGCCAGTCTCCGGATCTTCACATCATTCAAGATCACTCCCAAACTTGGTATCATGGCTCCAAAGATATCTCCCACTACAACCCCTGCACTCGCACCTCTTCTCACTCTTGAATGCTTCCCACCTTCCAAAAGTTCCAAATCCTCAGTATGGTAAATCTTTGGAAATATTATTCCCAAGTAACATGTACCATACCAGTTCGCAGGCAATCTCACATAGGCATTCCTTCCACACACAAAATACACCGTAGGTATCACTTGTACAGGGCCCAGGAGAAAATTCTTTGCCACATCTGCCATGGTGAAAACATGATCACACGTACTCTGTCCCACTGGAACCTTCTCATAATAGGTCTGATAAAGTCTCACACACAGCTTTCCCCTCTGCTCCTTGTCCAAGGCTATAGGACCATAACTTCCCTTTGTTCGATACAATTTTTCCTCCTCTGTCCAATCCACCGTACTATGCCCTGTGTCTCGTGTCTGTGTTAGTTTTCTATACCTGTCTTCTACCTGATCCACAAACTTTTTCTCTACATCTGATAGTGAGCACGTCAAATTATGTTGGTGGGCATAAGCTGTGTCCAATTCCAAAGACGGTATGAAGAACTTCCTAAGTCTATCCTCCGACTTATAATAATCATACTTATTCAAATGTTTATAAGCGGGAACTTCAGGAAGTACTGCATCGTAATTGGAAAAGAAATACTCAAACTGTCTCTTTCATAGAATATACTAAGCAACAGACTACATGAAATTCCATGGGGCAGATTTACAAGCCCCTTACGCCACTTTTGCGCCGCTGTTGCGTCACTTTTGTGACGCAGCGGCGGCGCAAATCATGCGCCATGCTGCGGGGGATTTACAACGTGACACATCTAGGGAGATGCGTCACGTTGTAGAGCCCTGCGCCACATGAAACCTGCGTCAGGTTTCATGTGGGCGTGCCGGCGCAGGGGGGGGGCGTTCCTGCGCAAGGAAGCCCCGTAAAAGTGACGCAGTGAAATCTACAAGATTTCACGGAGTCACTTTTACGTCCCTGCTGCGTCAAATCCTTACGCCTGCTTCAAGCAGGCGTAAGGACTGACGCAGCATGTTAGGTATAGGGCACCCCTGAGCAGTACTGGAGTTACGTCGCACTTGCGACATGACTCCAGTACTGCGCCACCTTTCCGCCGACAGATGCGTCATGCATCTGTTTATCCTTGCGCCATGATGCGCCGCATTGTAAATGCGGCGCATCTGTGGTGGCGCAAGGGTAAACTTGAGTCACGCATCTTCCCTGGCGCATCCCTGCTGATTTGCAGGGATGTGCCAGGGAACGTAAATCTGCCCCCCCATGTCAGTGGAAGATGGTGATACCTAATACCCTCATCCACTGAAGCAGGCAACTGCATACACACATAACAATCTTTCGCATCCATCACATCCACGTACTCGTATAGCAGCTTGGCGTAATCATTGAGCTTAAAATCACTTCTAGACAAATCTACATGCAATCTACGACTTTCTTCTAATAGCAAAGCTTTGTTAGCTCCTATGTTTACCTCTTTTTGGCTAGGTGTAGTAGGTGTAGGAGTCCCTGGCACCCCCTGCACTGCTAGCTCATGTGGAAATGTATATGAGACTACAATTACTACGATTATAGAAACTATCACACCACCTATAAGTATACCTACAATCATTTTAGATCTACGATTTGGATCTCCAACCTCCATGATTTCGAAAGTTCTCAAAAAGTTCTTGGTTTCAGCAATGAACACTCAAAGTCTTTGTCCTTCCACTCGTGACTTGCTTAACCAGCTTGAGGAACTTTGAAACCTCTGGAAATCCCCTTTTCAGCCACAGTCTTATTTACATAGTCCAGAAAAAGACTTCCCTAACTCTCGTTCCTCTTCGGTGGAAGGTCCCTAAGTTTACTCTTTTTCACTCGGACCTAGGTTATCTTCTTCTTTAGACTTTTTATTTACAACAGGTTATATTTCATCCATGATAAGATCATTAGTAAGCACTTCCAGAACGTGATACAAAAGTTCAAGACGCAGGATTACCATTTCGTGTGAAGACGGCTCAAACCCAAAAGACGGAAATTCGAGTCGATGCAAAACCAATTGTCGGACTTTACTCAGAAGTGGGGGATTCGGAACGGTGAGGGTCAGTATTCCTTCGACTTCGAGCCCTGGCAACAACAGCACCACCTTCACTACCACATTCGGGTTCTTGCTGACCACCTGCACAGACCTCAGTCTCCCCGTACTCACTACCCCCTGCATCAGTCACTGTGTAAGTCCACTTAGGGGTAGAGTATCTCCGGCAGGGTACTCTTGTTCTTTTCGACCTTCGCCGACCCTCTTGAGTCTGCTCTTCGTCACTTGCTTCCGTCTCAGACGTTTCAGACACTGGAGCAAGATCTCTTTCAGGTGCCAACCTCAGATTCAGTCGCCTCTGTCTTTCAGGCCAACCTTCCTCAGTTCTGGTCGTTCTTCCGCCTTCCCCTGCTATACCCAGTGCACCACTTCCTCCTTCTGCTGAATCTGACTCTACTCCACCCACTGCACCACCTGTGTCTTCTGAGTCAAAGTCGAGGTTCGGGTTGTCGAAACCCCCTTCAGCTTGTTCTAGTGCACCACCAGCTGTGTCAGCGACCCTTACAGCTTGACTTGTCCTCTCATGTGGCCCTGCCACATCAGCTGGATTTTCATTCACGAGAGGAGCTGTTTCTTCCAAGGGTGCTGAAACTCTGCGGGTATGGGAGGCATGTACCCAGTTCGGCAATCCTCCACACTTCACTGCTGTATTCGTTACCAGTATCACCTGGTACGGGCCTCGCCAGCGAACATCCAAACAGCTCTTCCTCACGTGCTTTCGGACAAGCACCCAGTCGCCTGGACACAGGTCGTGGCACAGATCACTCGAGGCCGGGACACAGAACGGACCACATCAGATAATCCTTTACAGTAATCGAGAATCAAGTCATCAGTGATGTTAATCAAAGCTGTAGCTGGTACTGCTGGCAACCGCATTGCCCTTCCCATTAATATCTCGTGGGAGGACAATCCGGTCCTCCTATCTGGGACACTTCGCATGCTCATCAGTACGAGCGGCAAAGCGTCAGGCCATTTCAGGGACGTTGATGAACACATTTTTGCCATCCGGACTTTCAGAGTTCCATTGACCTGTTCCACCATCCCAGAAGCCTCTGGTCGGTAAATGCAATGGAGTCTCTGATCAACATTCAATGCGGCACAAAGTAACTTCATGATTTCACTGTGGAAATGTCTTCCTCTATCTGATTCCAAAGAGGTTGGGATCCCGAATCTCGGGATGAGCTCCCTCAACAATAACTTAGCCACTGTGAGAGTGTCACACCTGCGTGTTGGGTAAGCCTCCACCCACCGTGAGAATACACATACCAGCACCAAGATGTATCTCAACCCATTGCACTTAGGCATTTCCACGAAGTCTAATTGTATCCTATTGAAGGGCCCTCCTGACCTCCCAATGTGACTCAAGGTGACTACTGTTTTCTTTCCAGCATTCATCTGCTGACACGTGACACACCTCTGACATACTGTTTCAGCCATTGCGCGAAATCAGGGATTATACCACGTCTGTCTAAACACACGCATCATTGCATCTCTACCAAGGTGTACCGGTCCATGTATCAGTCTCACCATCGGACTCAGCAGATTCTCTGGTAATACAGCTCTCCCATCACTGGAGACCCAAACATCCACATCCCCTCTTTCGCACCCTGCTTTGATCCATCCATTCCGTTCCTGATCTGAAACTTCATCCTGCAGTCGCTTGAGCTCCTCCCAAGTGTCTGCCATGGCCAACATCATGTTGAGCTCGGTTCTTTCTTGGCTCTCTCCTGTGTAACCCTCTGTAAATATGCATCCCTGTTCTGCACAGAAGCGGGCAACTTCGTCCGCATAATTATTTCCCAAAGACACAAAATCCCCCCCTTCCCGTGTGCAGTGCACTTTACAACTGCGATTTCCTTCGGACATTGCAATGCATCTAACAGTTGTCTTACATGTTCTCCATTCCTAATGGGTGAGCCAGATGATGTCAAAAATCCCCTCTGGGACCACAGCTGTCCGAAGTCATGAACCACACCAAACCCATACTGACTGTCCGTGTAAATCGTAATTCGACTCCGATCAGCGGCCAAACAGGCACGAGTCAAAGCAATGATTTCAGCTACCTGCGCGGAGCGTACTCCTTCTAGGCAGGCAGCCTCAACCACTCCGGAAATGGTACATACAGCAAACGCTGCTCTTAGTTGACCGACACTGTCCCTTAGGCATGAACCATCGACAAAGAAAATTTCATCTGGGTCCATCAGTGGTTCATCGACAATGTCAGGTCTTGGTTTGGTGCAAAGTTCAGTCACGTCAAGACAATCATGGTCCGCACAATCTTCATCTTCTACATTCGGTATGGGCATTAATGTCGCAGGGTTTAAGACAGAGCACCTTTTCAGAGTCACATTCTCTGCGGTGAGTATGACTTGCTCATACCTTGTTAACCTGTTATTCGTTAGGTGCTGAGTCTTAGTCCTGGTCATCAACAATTCAACCGAGTGTGGCACATATACAGTCAAAGGATGACCCATTACAATGCTTTCACATCTTTCAATGCTGACACCTGTTGCAGCAACGGATCTTAGACATCCGGGCAACGCAGAAGCTACTGGATCTAGAGTAGCTGAAAAGTAGGCAACTGGTCTACGGACACCTCCATGGTTCTGAGCTAAGACTGCTAATGCACATCCTTCTCTCTCACAACAGAACAATGAAAAAGCCTTGTTGTAATCAGGCATTCCCAGAGCGGGGGCACTACACAACTCCTCTCTCAGTTTTAGGAATGACACCAAGCACTCCTCGTCCCATGGTACCGGATCACTCACATCTTTGTGCGTAAGCCTCTGTGAAGGCTTTGCTCTCAAGGAAAAACTAGGTATCCACTGCCGACAATAGCCGACCATTCCAAAAAACATCCTGACTTCCCTCTGTGTGGTAGGCACTGCCATGCTCATTATTGCCTCAATTCGGTCTGGTGACACCTTCCTCTTGCCTTTTTCTAATCTGTGTCCCAAGTACTGTACCTCATTTAAACAGTACTGCAACTTATTTGGAGATACCTTGTGCCCGTTCTCTGCTAAATGGTTCAACAGGGCTACCGTGTCTATCCTGCAAGCATCTTCCGTTTCTGAGGCAACAAGCAGATCGTCTATGTATTGCACGAGAACTGAGTTCTGCGGCAATACGAGACTCTCAAGATTCTTTTTCAGGATCTGATTAAAAATCGATGGACTTTCTGTATACCCTTGAGGGATACGACACCATGTTAACACACGATTTTCCAGCCGGAACGCAAAAAGAAATTGGCTTTCCTCATGGAGTGGTATCGAGAAGAATGCTTGACACATTCGGCTTCGCATGGTATCTGAAACAGTATCACTGATGGATTCGGTACCACTGGACAACAAGGGACCACTATCGTGTTGACCTTTCGCAGGTCCTGGACGATCCTGAATTTCCCGCTCGGTTTCTGTAGTCCCATAATAGGTGAATTACAGGGGCTACCTCTGATCTCTTTCAGAATGCCTTTTTTTATGAAAGTCTCGATTACAGGTTTAATCCCTGCGATCGTTTCAGGCGACAGATTGTACTGAGGCGTTCTAGGGAACTCAACATTCTGTTTCACCTGGATCTGCACAGGTTCAACCCCTTTGATTAGTCCTATCTCTTCTCCTGTGAAGTCCCACACCTCAGGTGACACGGTATCTCTCAAATCCGGTGGAAGTTCCTCCACAGTCACCATTGGATACAAGTCTATACACAGATGCTGATTAGCAACTTTAAAAGTAGCATCATCATCCCTCGTCTGAACCTCCACTCCCTTATGCGTGCAATAAATCGTGCAGTTCAACTTACATAACAGATCTCTTCCTAGAAGACAAACTGGACTCGTATCCCACACCACAAACTGATGTCTAGTTTGGAAGGAACCTATCCTCACTGGAATCGGTTCGGTCAACGGGCTGTTTATTCTTTTGTTCGCCACTCCAACAACTTGGATCGATTGTCCCGAGAGGGGTAGGTTGGGGACTACTGCTGATCTTACAGTAGACCGGGTAGCACCAGTGTCAACCAAAAGCATGGTAGGATGACCATCAATGTCTGCCTCCACAAAAGGTCCTCTCTGGTCTACCTCCAAGACCGCTCCAAGTGTGCAGTCTTCCTCCCCCCTCAGGCACCGTCAGGATAACGGGTCTGGGCTATACTCATCATACCCTTCGAAAAGGGGCATCTGCTGGTAAGTTCGTATTCCCTGCGAGATCCTTGGTGGCTGGGGGACCGATACTTGTGGGTTATATGTCCCCCTTTCATCGATCTGGGCTTCATCACAGTGTTGACTACCTCCGCACAGGTGCCTGAACCCCTTCTACCTCCTGCTGCACTTGGTTGGCTGGGTTCAAAGGGCACTCGCGCTTCCAATGCCCGATCTGGTGACAAAGATGACTCGCAGTGGTCTTCTTCAGTGTCGCCACATCCACCCCCGTCTTGGGATCAATGGGTTTCCCTTCTCCCTGTCCTTGCCCATTCTGGTTCCCTTGGTAATTTCCTTGTCTTCTTCCTAAGGTCCCTCCACTAGGCTGGCCCTGATCTGTCTGCATCTGAACGAGCATCAATTTGTCCTTTAGCTTACGATGCTTCGAGTCCACCTCATCGCTACAATACCTCGCATACCGCAAGATTTCATCTACCGGCTTGTTCTGCCAACAGATCAAATGGTGCTGTACCATGAGGCTGACTTCTGGTCTCAGGCCCAGCACAAACTTTGAGACAAACTGTCCCATATCCTTGGGGTCTAATGCATCTAATCCGCTATACTGTTTAAAAGCTTGCAGAAGTCTTTCATAATATTCGTGCACCGTTTCTTTAGGTTCCTGCACAGTTCGGTCTATCTTAACCCAATCTATATCTTGAGGCGAAATCTTCAGTTTCAACCATGTAATCACTTGCTCAAACTTTTTCATAACAAGGGGTGACGGACCATTCGTGACAGCATCCCTTTCAGGTTCAAAAGTCGGCCACTCAACGGCGATTTTACAAGCTGTCCACAAATCTCCCGGCACCACTATGTCAAACAAGGTGTTCAAATCAGTCCACAGCACCTTCGAAATTTTAACAAACCGCTCAACCTGTTTGTACCACTCTACGGGTTTCTCCCTCAGCCGAGGAAAGTCATTTGTAAACGTAGCCAAGTCGCCTCTACTCCACGGCACATGCACGTACCCTCCGTTCTGTACTTCCCGTAAAGAAAAGTTTCCAACACCCGTTGCCCCCCCCGGAGGCGGCGTTTCTCCTACAATTTTCTTTGCTATTTTCTTCTTTGACCACCTTTCTTCCCATTTGTCCAACAAGTTCCATATCCGCATCCCTACAATCAGATCTTTAGTATGCGTCCTTAATCCTGTGATCCTTTTCTCCTCCAGTTCCTGATCACTATATTGCAACCTATGTGGTCCTTGCAATGTTTTTGTTTTATTCAGGTCTACCTCATATCTCCTGGCTAATGCTGTCAATTTCTCATGTGCTATCCTAGCTTTCCGAGTTACATCTTTCGCTATGAAAAGCAACTCATCTGACCCATAGATTTCTATTCTTTCCAAAGGCAGGCTTCCACTAATCATTTCGTCTACCTCCGCTTTCAGTCTTACTACGTCCAGCAACCTTGCCTGCACTGCACTCCTCAGTACTTCTTGGCAAGCTGCTCCATCCCGCTCATCATAGTCACTATTTTGTCCTTGTGGCCTATTCCCTTCTATCGTACTTCTGGAACTTGGTCTATCTTCCGAAATGTCCTGTCCCCTATCGCCTGGCATCCTATCACTTTGGGTTCTTACTGTTGGTGTCCACATCCTCAAAGCTGACTTAGATTCGTGCAAAGATCTTGGTCTGACTGGTCTCTCATCCTCCTGTCTAAAGGGAGGAGTCTGCAGTGGCTGGCAATGGCGTACTTGTGTCTAATGGCTTTGGGAAGTGAATCACTTGTACTCCGAACCCATTCCCACTAGCACTGGTTCCTTCTTCTCCTCTCGTCTGTACTGAACTTCCTTCTCTTACTCGGTCCGGGTCATATACCGGTACTATAGGGCCAATGGTAACCGGTACTGTCAGGGAGTCCGGTAATCGGGTATTCCCAATGGAAGGCTGTATTGCCGCTCCTCTGTTCCTGTGGAAATTCTTCCCACTACCCTCATGTTAGTCTGATTCTGCATCTCACCCGGTTCCACTGCTGAAGTTGATTTTCCCTCTTCTAAATCTGGATTAAATGGAGGTGGTCTCTCTGCCAGCAACCTATCTAACAGACTGTCATCTGTATCACTGTCGTCCTCTTCAACTCTTGTTATTTTCCCATCTTTTATTAGCAGTGGGTACAACCTATCTCCTTCGATCGTTTCCACTCTCCACCTTTTCTCCAGTGCATCCCACCTCGCATCTTGAAAGGCCCTGATCGATTTCTTCACCCTTTCCTGGCTCTTATCTCTTTTCCTGTCATACGCTGCCCTAATCCATGCATGTACCGCCTCAAACTGTGTCGGTCTAGGCAGTGGTCGTAAAGAAGCCATTATAGTCTTTAGCTGGTACAACACCTCTAACCTGAAAGTGCCATAGCGTGGGAAAGTCAATTCTCCTTCCCCTTCTGTCATTTTATGCCAGTTCTCAAGCCAAATTATGGTATGCAATCATACATTCGTAGCCATATAATGTGGCGGCGTATCCTCGGGAGGGGCTTCCTCTCCACCCCGAGTAACCACATGTCTGTCACCTCTGCAAAGTTCTCGTAAAACTTTAAAACATTTCATGGTAAAGCAGATATCTGTTCGCACCCAATATTTTGTTTTTGCTTCCTGGTTCAATCCACCAATGCCAGCGCGGCTCACGCCAACCGGCCTATCGCAGCGCGGCACTGTCTGACGTCACTCTTCCTCCGCTCGCAGCAGTTCCCCTCCTTGCTAATTCTCTCGTTTTCGTTCGCACGTGTCTCAATCACACTCTGAAGCAATGGTCCGTACTACCGAACAATTACCTCTCTGACTGTCGGTCCTCCAATGGCCGATCAGCCTCTCGAAATTGTTGACCTCAATCTGGCAACTGTCTGTCCGCGAAACGACCGGACAATCACCTTTAATACAATCGATAGGATTCACCCGCTCAATATTCTGCACACAACAACCCACGACCGGCGTCGGTTATTCACACACTCACACATTTACTCCCTATCTTCAGTGGTTTGATCAATGACGTCTCGTGATCCCCACCATCTCTGGTCAACAATCTCTATTCTGGGTGTCTTCTACACCACAATATCTCTCTGCCCCGCGCGCGCTCACGGTCCGATCCTCAATCACACAACTCTCATTCCAACTCCGCAAGACATTACACAACAATTAAACACCGCAATCTAACAACCATCACCCTTTTCGTACTCACTCTACCACGAACTGCTACTTCCGCCGCACCATCCCTCTCCGTCAGTTTTCAGCGACCGCCGACGTCCTCCTCTTGCGATCCACTGGATCACCATCACTGGGGTTCTATGGGGCAACTAATCTCTTATCCTAATCTAGATCTCCCCTTACTATCCGAGGTAACCATCCTACTCTGCTACCAACTGATAACGCTGATCCTTATCTTATCTTTTCTAAGGATCCTCAGGTCGCCAGGATCTTTTTACCTGCTGAATAGTGTAAAGGGAAGAAAATATTTTTCAGTTATGCAATCATTTCTTCTTCAATCTGGTTTTCCTACAAAGATTACTGACTCCGAATTTAGTTTCGTGGGTTTATTACAGCCTAGAATAACTGCACATGCAAGCACCTCAACACAAGGTTAAAGAAATAAATGGGCACTAATACAAATAGGATCCTACGCAGGAGTCTCATCCGACTCAGGATGAGAAGAATCGTTAACTCCAGAAGTATTAGACAAGCAATAACAGCTCCAATCTCTATGTTATTCCTCATTTATCTAAACAAGCAGAAAACCCCTTGACTGTCCCTACTCTACTCTAAGATGACATACCTACTTAACGAATTTCCCACGCAAGAGTACGTAAAAGGTGTCAGCTGTGAAGACTTCCTAAGAAGTGCACTCACTTCGTACTTAAGCTCAGATTTTAAGATGCTCCTTCACCAAATCCCTCTCTGTCCTTCTCTCTGTTCTCTCCTACCTCTTCTCTACTCTCCACCCTCGGGGCACTATCCCTAATACAAAACCCAATACAATGGAACACGCCTTTTGTCACGCCTCTTTGGCCAGGTCTTCTTTCTTGTACTTTTCCATCGAAACGGTTACTTCATCTTGGACGGTTGCGATGACCTTGAGTCCCAGGCACCTTCTCCGCTGAAAGTATCATCCCTAAATTCCATTGCACTCCCATTTCCATGTCTCCCATCGCTCTAACTTGTGAAACAAAGAGCCAGTCTTTTACTAACGAGGCATGTGTCCTTGCACCTGCAACAGAAGATACGTTCAACAGAAACCCTCTACTGTGCTAATTAAATCTACTGTCGGTGCCCAGAGAGCCTTTCCAAAAGAACCTTCTCTGCCTGCAAAATAAGCTAACATAAGAACAAACAGGCCTTTTCTTGGCGTATATGCAGTCAGGCCTTTACACAATTTAAACACACAAATCTTAATCACTTCTATAAGCATTGGTTCATTATATTTCATATGCGAAAAGTGAACTACATGTGCAACTTAATATGGTACACGTTTAAACTACTGCATCTCAATTACACATGGGCTGATTCATTTAGCATTATTTTACACATGATTCAATTAAGCATTACATTTGCCTAATTAAATTATAGCACAATTACATTTCTTATTCATTCTGATAACTGGTTTATAACTACATTTTGCTGGCCATTCATTGATATATAGCTGGATATATGCGGGTGCGAGCTATCCGTGGTTATGATGCACCCCTACAAATTTCACAAGAACATGGCACTCTATCAACTGTATGTTCCTAAGAACTTGTTGAACAGTCCAAGAGAGGCATCTTGTCAAGCACGCATTTACAGCAAGCCATTCTCCAGTTTGTGTGCAAGAAATGCATTGGGATAGTGTGCTTGTGATGTGTAGGAAACTGGTTCTCTGGTCGAGGGGGTAAAACCCTACTCCAGCAGCACCACAATCTCTGTCAGGTTTAAACACAACCAACCCCCAAATTAACCTGAATTTAACCCTCTGGTTGCTTAGCAGAAAAGCAGTCAGACTTATCTTAGAGGCAATGTGTAAAATATTTCAGCAGCACTTCAAACAGACTTGCGATGCGAAAGCCTGCGTCATGGATGGGTCACACAGCAGCAGTTCCAATGAGGGTGCGAGCTGCGTTGTGAGGTGATTTGTCGGTGATTCATCATGCAGCGGCAGATCTGATGCAGCTGCGAGGAGTTGCATAGCGCTGGGTCGGTTCTGCTCACAGCTGGGCTGGCACAGCACATTTAGGAACACTTCCAAGGGTCCAGGGCTGGGATGGCACCACATGCGGGTTAGGACTCACAGAACACAAAGTCCAGGTGCTGGGTTCAAGGTGGTTGGAGCCTTTTTTGTCCTTGAGACTCTGATCAGGAAGCCAGCCAACTATCTTTTGGAGTCACTCTGGTTGTCCTGGGTTCAAGTTGCAGGTCTAGTCCTTCTCACTCAGGCAGCAGGGTTGCAGGGCAGCAGAATAGCAGTCCTCTTTTCAGAGCAGCACAGCAGTCCTTCTGAGTCTTCCACAGATCCAGACGTGTACTGAAGAGTTGGATCTGAGAGTCCAATATTTATACCTGGTGCCCACTTTGAGGTTCAGTTTCCACCCCAGAGTTGCTTGGAATTTCCTACCTCCCTGCCCTGACCCCAGCTTGACTAGGGTCACAAAAGACTAGCGTCAACCCCTTTGTGAGTGTGTTCAGACAGAGCCTTAGTGATGTGCAAGTGTGGAATGTGACAGCTCACCACCCATCAAGTCAGAAATGGCCCATCGTGCCAACACCTTCCTCTTTGTCTTAATATCCGGGAGCAATACACAGAGACTAACTGCCAGCTACACCTTGTCATGTGACCCATGATACAGGTGGCAGAGCCAAATGAGTTAGGGCAAGAAAATGCCAACTTACTAAAAGTAGCATTTTCAGAATTGTGACCTAAAATCCACCTTTACCATTAAAGACGGCTTTAAATTACAATTCCATAGACACCAGACTCGGCATTCCTATCTGCTCCCAATTAAAAGTTACCACTTAATAAATGCAATAAGGGAACCCAATGTTATCTTATTGGAGAGGTAGGCCTCACAGTAATTAAAAACAAATTTAGGAGTGTTTCACTACCAGGACATGTAACATTTGAATGTACATGTCCAGCTTTTTAAATACATGGCACCCTGCCCTCTGGGCTGTAAAGGGCCTACACTAGGGATGACTTATATGTATTCAAAAGGTATGTTTGGGCCTGGCAAGAGGTTTATCTTGCTAGGTCGAAATGGCAGTTTAAACTGGACACACAGGATCCAACAGCAGTCCTGAGACGTGCTTAAAAGGCTACTTTAGTGGGTGGCACAATCAGTACGGCAAGCCCACGAGCAGCTTATTTTACAGGTCCTGGGCACATGTAGCACCACTTTACTAGGGACTTAAAGTAAATTAATTTGGTGTAAGCCAATGTTACCATATTTAAAGGAGAGAGCACAAGCACTTTAGCACTGGTTAGCAGTGGTAAAGTGCGCAGAGTCGGGGCGGAGCTTGCCTGGCTACAAGATGGCCGCTGCCTGAGCGAGCTCCGTAAGCCGCCACACTATCCTTTAGGAATTGACCTCATGCGTGGGAGAAGTCACCAGGAAATTATCGCAAATCATAGTGCCTGCGAAGCGCTTACCGATTGTGGCTTTCTTGGCTCCAGCAGCTCCATCGATGTTCTGATCCGTGGCAGCCCCAGGAGCGGCCTAGCTGAGAGAAGCGGCGCAGCCCATTTGAGCTGCGTTGCTGCGGAGTGCCTCATCGCGACGGTCCTCCTTGGTGCACGGACCCGGCGAACAGCAGATCACGCGGGGAGGGTCCGGTGATGCCGACGGGCGTTGAGGGAGTACGGTGCCTGACTTACTGGGCCGTCTCGAACGAATCACCCAACAGAGGGCGCAGAGCTGCCCGGCACCTTTGTAGAGCATGGCCGAAAACGACTGGGGGAGCCGTTGTCAGAGGCAATGAATGGGAGCACGGTGAGCCATCCTGATACCCAGGGTGTCAGAGGCAATGAATGGGAGCACGGTGAGCCATCCTGATACCCAGGGTGTGGTTGCGGCGAGGCGATTTGCGGGCAGGGCCCCTAGTGCCGGAGCTGGCCTCGGCCTGAGACCCTGTCCAGCGGGTTGGAGCTGGCGGCCCTATGTGGAAATAACGAGTGCTGGTGACTGTTGGTGCCCGCGCTGTGTGCAGTGGTCTGCGGTCCTGATAGACCCAGAAGAATTGTGGAGTGAGCCCTACCTTCGCACAGTGGCAGCCCCAGTGGCGGCGCTCTCTTGGGGATGCGTGGAGCGATCCATCCAGACACTCTCGCCACTCGCGCTTATCACCACCTACAGATATAGAAGGTGCTGCAACCTGTGGTCACTGTAAAGTGGAGTCGCGTGGTGCTCTGCCCTGCACTCCACAGCTAACGGAGGCTCATAACTGCGCTGCACGTGCTAGTGTTGGGTTCCCCGGTCTTGTCTCTGACAGCACGTGAGCCAGGCACTACGAAGCAATGGGGAAAGTCGACAAAACGCAGTCAAAACTGCAGTTTGAACAGCAGAAATTACGACACAGAGATGAGGGCGCCGAATCAGCAAACTCAGGACAAAGTGATACAGTCGGAGAGTCGGAGGGTGACATTCGCCAAATATTGACAGCCATGCAAAAAAGTCTAACTACAATTGACAGGAAAATTGACTCCTTGGCCAACCGAATGGATCATATGTCTGAGCGGATTGATAAGCACGCTGAGCGCCTGGACATGGCAGAAAGGCGGGTGTCTGAAGTGGAAGATGCCCAAATGGAAGTAGATAACACCCAAAAGCAAATGGGGAAGCTCCTTACAGTGTTACAAGACAAGGCAGAGGATTTGGAGGCTAGGTCTAGGCGTAGCAACAGACGCATTGTTGGCCTTCCGGAATCCACAGCAACTGGCAATATGGAGGTATTCGTGGAACAGCTATTGGTGACCCTGCTTGGTCGCAATACTTTCTCCACCATGTTTATTGTGGAACGTGCCCATCGCTCTTTAGGCCCCAAGCCACCTCCTGGGGGGAGGGACGCTGCACTGAAGCGTGCGAGGGAGCTGTGTGAACTCAAGTTTGAGGGCTCCTCGCTTTCGCTCTTCCCGGATTTCACCCTGAAGGTACAGGAGGCGAGACAGCAATTTGCGCCCCTGAAGCGCAAGCTGCGAGAGCATAACCTGGAGTACGCTATGCTGTATCCGGCCAGGCTGAGGGTCATGATGAATGGCAGGCCAAGAATCTATGCTGATCCCAAGAAGCTACAGAAGGCCCTCAAAGAATGCGGCAAGTCGGATACGCAGAGACAGGCGCCAGAAGTGGAGGGGCTAGACAGTATGCCTGGTGGAGGACTGGACAAGCAAGATTGACACTTACTTGGTCAATGTATCTCTCACTTCTCTCCTTAGGTATGTCGCATAAGGTGTTCAGGTATCGGAGTTCCTGTGGTATGATAGATGTTCCAGGCACCTTGGGTCCTTCAGGGTGCCGTGGTAATGACGGATTTTTGGGCTGCCAGCAGAGCTGGGGCTAAACTGTGATAATAATCCCACTAATATTACTTGCTGGCTTGGCCTCCTGCTGTACAGGGGTTCCCCCGGAGGCGAATTATTGACTACTTAAACTTATCACGGTATTTTTGGGACATTCTCCCCCGAATGAAACATATTGTGATGGACGGTTACAATTTACAGGAGAACTAAGCACATCTGCCGGTAACATCCGCCCCTGTGTGTTACTCACTGTATGGCGAGATGCCAGTATTGCTTTTTTGTTATTATAGCATTAGCTGATGTAATGTTTACAGGTGGGGAGGGTAATGTATCGTCTATGCTAAGTTGGGGTTTGAATGGCGTGGGTGGGGGGGTTATGATTTTTGTTTAGACTTCACAGTGTGCATGCGTTACATTCATAAGACTCAAGCATCGGGGTGGTTGCTGCGGGAGGGTTGGGTGTATATAACTGGAGCTAGGTTTAAAAGACACAGTATGGGTTGAAACAGGTCCACATTAACAGAATCTGATTTTTGACTTGGAACGTGAGGGGCCTTAATGACTTCAGAAAGCTGCGTAAAGTGGTTGCTTATCTTAAACGACATGAGGTTGATGTGGCGCTGCTCCAGGAGACGCACCTGCCTCCGGATAGTAATAAGCTCACACGTAAGCGACTCCAGGGTCATTTCCACGCTGCAGGGTTTACCACACATGTCAGGGGGGTGCTCACATGGGTTACCCAAAATCAGGGATTACACTGGATGCTCTGGACGTTGATCCCAATGGTAGATATGTGCTGTTGAGGTGTTGTGGGAAAGGTGTGGACACTCACATAGTTAACATCTACGGTCCCAACTATGACGACCCACAATTTTATCAAACATTACTCAAGCGCATGTGGAAAGAAACCAATTTACCACAAATATGGGGGGGCGACATCAATTGTGTTCTGGATCCGTTGCTAGATCGCTCTAGGGGCCCACCTCGATGCCCCTCGACAGCAGCTAGAGCCATATGCGACGTTGCCATACAATTAGACCTTCTAGATGTCTGGCACACGTAGTCCCCTGGAGTGGGGGGTTTCACCGATTACTCATCTCCTCACGACATTCACACCAGAATTGATTACTGGCTTATCTCTAGATTACTTTTCCCACGTGTACGCGGCTGCACGCTACTACCACGCTCCCTTTCTGACCATTCCCCTATACTGTTGGATATAGAAGCTCCCCCTAGGAAGCCTGCTCCCTTCACATGTAGGTTTCCCCCATACTCCCTCCTGGACACAGTCTTCAAGTCAGAGTTGGCCGTAGCCACAGAGGGATTTTTTGAGTCAAATATTGGCACAGTCCAGCATTTCTCCACGGTATGGGAAACATTCAAAGTGTTTATTAGAGGGGTAGC
This sequence comes from Calotriton arnoldi, assembly GCA_963921515.1. Taxonomy (NCBI): domain Eukaryota; kingdom Metazoa; phylum Chordata; class Amphibia; order Caudata; family Salamandridae; genus Calotriton; species Calotriton arnoldi. The sequence goes on from CAWUFW010009162.1 coordinate 767,229, forward strand.
CATATCCAAACATGCGGGAGTCCTCCGCTCAATCAGAAATCGACTCTTGAGGACCAGTTGATCGGCCTTGAGCGGGCCTTCCTGAATGGTGGCGATGCTCAGATCGTTGCAGACCTCAAAAAAACTCTGGAGGAATACCACGAGACGGCGGATAGCGAGGTGAAGCATATGGGGCAATATGCTGTCGCTAAAACTTACGGGGAGGGAGAGAGGCCGGGCTCAGTGCTTGCAGCACTGCTGCGAAACAAAAGAGAATCTGGCATGGTGACCGAGTTGCGGAATGCAGGGGGTGACCTGCTGAGGGACCCAACAAAGATAGCTGACAAATTTAGCAGATACTATGCGGATCTGTATAGCTCAAAGGTAGAGGCAATTGACGCAGTCATTCTGGATTATTTAGAGCATATACGACTGCCATGGCTTACTAATGAGCACAGGGAGTACCTAATGAGCCCACTGGATCCCTGTGAAATACGTATGGCGCTTAACGCCGTGCGTGATGGTAGCGCTCTGGGACAAGATGGACTCACAGTGACTTTTTATAAAGCATATAAAGAGCTGCTCATTCTGCATTTGATCACTCTGTGAATTTAGAAGGCCACGATTCATCAAGGCCAGAATGGAATGGCAGAGCAACTTGGGGGTGGCTCTGGACGATAGCGCTTGGCAGTACTGCTGTGAGGTCGCTCAGCATATTTCACTTACAGGAGGCACTGCCTTATCCATTTTAAGTTCCTCAATAGAGTCTATTACACTCCGGAGAGATTGCTCCGATACGGTCTAAGAGATACATCGGACTGTGAGCGATGCAGGGCGAGCATGGCTGGGTTCATGCATGTTGCCTGGTTCTGCCCGGGGATCGCAGAATTTTGGGAGCAGATTTTCCAAGCCTTGAACGAAATCACAGGGCTTTCACTATCGCCAGACCGGATACTGGCTTTACTGGGCTACACTAGAAAACCACAGAAGGGTGTGAGGCGGTTAATAGCAATGGGACTACTTCTTGCCAAGCGTAGAATTGCGATGCGTTGGACCCGGGTGCCTGCTCCGTCTGTAGCGGACTGAACCAAGGACATGTTATATTGTAATGCGCAGTAAGAGTTGTACAATGAACTATTGCCCCCCCAGAATCGTCCCAAAAGTTTCTGAGGATTATATCAGCAATACCTGGTTGAGAAAGAAACTGGTGAACCGGAAGGAAACAATATTGTTTGACTATGCTAGTCTGTTATCTGTATAGCTCCAGAATTAATGTTACTCCTGAGTTAGATGGGAGCTAATGTATGTCAGGGTTGTTTAGACCCAGCGTAACGAATATAAGTGATCGGACACATGAGGTTATATGTCAGCAACGCAACAATGCCCCAAACAGTGATGTTTATTGTCTGTGTAAATTGCTTTGAGTATAAGTTGTATCTAGCTCATATTGTTGCACACTGTGTGATGCTAATGTTTTACTGTAAAATGTCTAAATAAAATAATAATAAAAAAAAAAGTGCGCAGAGTCCTAAAATCAGCAAAAACGGGTTCAGAAAACAGAAGGGTGAAGGCAAAATGTTCGGGGGCGACCTTGCAGAAAGGGTCAAGTCCAACACATGGTATTCTAGAAAGTGTCTGAGCTCTGTGACTGTGGAACTCCATAGCTCATGAGATTAAACTCTCTTCCACCCTGCGCCTCTGCACAGGCCACTAAAGGACCTCTGTTTAAGTTATTATTTTGGGATTGTATTCACATGAGTTGCAGCCTTATCCCATATTCTATTTATGCTTGTTTCTAATTAGGGTGTGCTTTTGCTTTGCATCGCAAGTTTTTATTTTGGTCTACACTTATGTCTGTAATGTTATCATATCGTCTATGACTCTGTGCAAAAATAATGCCTTGTCAACCATGCCAGGGAATATGTGGCTAATGCTGCTTTTTAGGTCTGAGTTTGGATATCACAGCTATCAAACTGACCTACTGCTAACAGTATACATAGAATGGGATTTGGGTCCACCTCTTTTAACCATTGGCATTTTTTGACCGGCCTCTTTTAGCAATTAGCTGGAGTCTTTTTTAAACAATTCTTTGCTTAGCTCAGTAGAGTATACATCTCTTACCTTATGCTATTGACTGGGTCTATCCTTCCACCTCCCCTAAAGTGCTTGCATTGAACTGGAAGATGGGCTACTTGACAACTATAGCCTCCTCTGACCACTACTGCTGATTCCCGCCCAAGTGTCTCGCTCTAAAAAGCAAATGCTGCATGCATTGGCATATTATACCCAAACATGATGGCTTTGCCAATACCTCTTTCAGTGCTTACACGCTGCCTTAATCACATATACAGGCCTTTGTGGCAAATGCACACCATTAACCCTGTGTTATCCCCTTTTACACTGCCTTTGGATTATATCTTTCCCCCCTTATCTGAGACTCTCTGGAGAATTTTAAATATAATAGTGTCTTCTTAAGAAGACGGGAGTTTGGCAGAGGCTCCCCCAACTTGGGGGAGCCGGGCATATGCCAGCTGGCAGGGGCCAAAACCAAGCTGCAGCGACCTTTCGGTGGAGGTTGAGGCTGGATTGGGTGGCTGGGGCGCTGCAACCAGAAGCAGTAAAGTGCTTCCGGGGTCGTTCCCAACAATGCGGCAGCCCCGCCCTTTAAAAGGCTTATGGCAGGTGAGGTCATGATTGGTGGGACAGTTCGGTTCCATATAAGGCATCGTTTTTTAACCAAATATAACAGCGACGTCACAGGACCACTCCAAGGGGTGCTTGCACCAAGTTGAAAGGAGGTTGCAGGGGCGCAAGGGGTTGGGGGCGGTCTCTGACACATGGTCCTTACCTGCCAACAACCCAGCAGGCACAGTGGGCATAAGCTAGCACAGGCCCTTGGGGCAAAGAAGATGGGTGTAGGGGGTGCCCGAGGTAGGTATCCTAGCGTGCAGATGGGTACCTGGCACAGGAGCATCCCGGTATGGGAGGTCAGTGGGTAGGGTCCTCCCCTAAGGAGGGACCTATCCATGTCCATTCTATTAGACAAAGGGTGTTAAGAGGAAGGGACACTGGAGCCTGTCATGATCTAATTCATAAAAAATATGTTTTGAAGAATGCACAGAAATAATCTTAGTTATGGTTAGGCAACTACCATGTACTAGTATCTCTGTTAAGGCTAGGTCCTAATTTCTGTAAGCAAAAATTGTACAGTTGTAGGTTACTGTCCATAAAGAGATCAAAAATTTGTTTTTGTATGTATGTATAAATAAATACGGCTGGGGTCCTATGAGCCCTAACCCAAGGAGCTTTATTGGTGTTATTGTCAGTGACATATGTGTATTGTGGGGGAGTGGTGATTTCCTGGCCATATGGCAGAGGCTCCCCCAACTCGGGGGAGCCGTGCATATGCCAGCGAGCTGAGGCCCACTCTGTGGTCGCAGCAGGAGCCGCTGTGACCTTTCAGTGGTGGTCGGGGCAGGATTGACTGGCCGATAAAGTGCTTCCGTGGTCGTACCCAACAATGTAGCAGCCCCGCCCTGTAGAAATAAAAACCTTCTTAGGGGTTCACTGATACATCTGGTCCTTAAAACCAACAAAGAAGAGATTGAAGAGAAGCTGTAATATCAAAAAACATGTTTTATTAACCTCAGATGAGGGAGATTGCATCTTACGGTACCCGCAGGCCACTGTAGGAGGCATTCTAATGAGTGCAGAGAACAGGGTCCTTATATATGTATTTGTTACATAGTCAGCATAAAATCAAGGGGAGGTCCTAGCACATACAAGCATGCTTATTGACTAATATGGGCATACAAAATTTGCTTGCTCCACAAAGTGGGAGGGGAGACTAAACTGCTTACATGAGTAAGAATAGCTTGACAGTTGTATACTAGGAGCAGGTGCATTCTACCAGCTAGGCCTCTCTGAGCATGTGCAAGACTCTGGAAGAGGGAGAAAGCACATGGCGAGCACATGGCTAACTAAAATGGCTGCCAAGTACAAAATGGCTTTCAGCTCATGCTAACAGCGATTCCTGCAATCTTTAACAGCCCCACCCCCGCGAGGCAGTGAGTGGGTCTCTTTTCCTACTCACCGCAATGAAGGTCGCCAGGTAGAAACCCCCTCCTCGCTTCTCGCATTTGTGTTTTCCCCTCCCACCATTCCAAGAGCAAACGGCAGCGGGGGGGGGTTGCTCAGGGTTGTCACGTAATGGGATGGTCAGTTATAAGGTGATGCAATTTTACGTGGTGCGATTTAGAAGGGATTTTATCAGAGGTCATAGTAATAGCTTGTGTCATGTGTAACCCTGTTTTTATCTTGCAGGTTAAATTTATTATTGTATTTATGTTGGTCGGCGGGTGAGATCATTATTGGCGGGACATTTCAGGTCCATGTAAGGCATCCTTTTAGACTTAAAAAACAGAGGTGTCACTGGACCCTCCAAGGGTTGCTGGCAGCAAGTCGGAAGGAGGTTGCAGGGGCGCAGAGGCTGGGGGTGGTTGCTGACACGTGGTCCTTACCTGTCAACCACTCACGCAGGCGCAGTGGGCGAAAGCTAGCACAGGCCCTTGGGGAGAGGAAGATGGGCATAGGGGTGCCCAAGGTAGGAATCCTAGAGGGCAGATAGGCCCCTGGCACAGGAACATCTCGGTATTGGAAGTCAGTGGGTGGGGTTCCTCGCTTAAGGAGAGACCCATCCATTTCTATTCTATTGGACAAGGGGTTTTAAGAGGACAAACATTGGAACCAGTCATGATCTCATTTGTAAATGGATATTTTGAAGGATGCACTGGAATAATCTTAGCTATGGTTAGGCAACTACTTTGTACTGGTGTCTTTGTTAAGGCTTGGTCTTAATTTCTGTAAGCAAAAATTGTACAATTGTAGGATATTGTGCATAAATTGATCAAAAATATGTTTTTGTATGTATGTGTAAATAAATATTTTCGCCCAAGTCCCATCGATGATTAGCTGGCCATATCTATTTTGATGCCTTCTTTCCAAAGTGGAACTCAATTTGGCTCCACACGCCAAATTTCACCCAATCACACAACCTTTTAGCATCCCATGCTCCTAATGAAACCTCACAGCCTTTCATTGATGGAGTGGCTACTTCAGTCTTTGATGCATCCAACAACAAACACACAGTTTTTGTGCACTCAGTGACAATCTTGCAGATTTCTTCATGCACCCAAAGAGAACCTTACAGCCTTTCTGCACCCAATGCCAACCTCACAGTTTTCAATCACTCAGAGACAACCTTATAGCCTTTGTGCACCCAGTGCCAACCTCACAGTTTTTATGCACTGAATGACACACGTACAGCCATTCTGCAACCAATGCCAACCTCACTGTTTTCCTGCACCCAGTGACAACCTTACAGTCTGCACTCAGTGAAAACCTTACAGCCTTTCTACACCCAGTGACAACCTTACAGTTTTATGCACTCAGTGACACCCTTACAGTCTTTTTGTACCCAATGACAACCTCACAGTTTTCCTGGACTCAGTGGCAACCTTACAGCCATTCTGCACCCAGTGACAACATCACAGTTTTATGCACTCAGTGACAACCTTACAGCCATTCTGCACCCAATGCCAACCTCACAGTTTTTATGTACTCAGTGATACTTTTACATCGTTTCTGCACCCAAAAACCTCACAGCTTTCCTGCACTCAGTGACAACCTTACAGCCTTTCTGTACCCAGTGACAACATCACAGTTTGTATGCACTCAGTGACAACCTTACACCCTTTCTGGACCCAATGAAAGCTTCACAGTTTTACTGTACTCAGCGACAACCTTATATCTTTTTGGCACCCAGTGACAACCTCAAAGTTTTTCTGCACCCAGTGACAACCTCACAGTTTTCCTGCACTCAGTGACAACCTCATAGTTTTTTTACACCCAGTGACAACCTTACAGTTTAATGCACCCAAAGACAACCTCACAGTTTTTCTGTACTCAGCGACAACCTTATATCCTTTTTACACCCAGTGACAACCTCACAGTTTTTCTGCACTCAGTGACAACCTCATAGTTTTTCTACACTCAGTGACAACCTTACAGTTTAATGTACTCGGTGACAACCTTACAGTCTTTCTGCACCCAATGACAACTTGCTTTTTGCCGCATTTAACGCCTTAACGTAAGAACACATCCAGTCTATTCATGAACAACGCTGCCTTTTGGCTAGGATCTCACTTAAGAAAAAACGTATAGTATACACACATATACATACATCTTCTAAAGTCCAAGCTTCGAATTCCGACGATCACCGGAAGCCCATCGGTACGTGCATAAAGTGCTGGCTCCTCAGCACTACACTCTCCTTTTCTCTCTCCAAACACTCCAAGAAAGAGCACGGCACTATGGCTCTTGCTATTTCTTTTATTTCAAAATAAAGAGCAGAGGTTCAGAGTTGCAAGAGAGCAGCGTCAACGCATTTCAGGTAAACATAAAAAAAAGACTTCAGCACACATATGCACAGTTGTCAAAATGCAAACGTGTGGTGTTGCGGTCTAGCCTTGCAACCACCACGTGAGGAGCGCGATGCATGATGGGATAGGCACGCGCCATTGTTGTACGGGGCTGAGACAGAAGCGTAGGCCCCGCGCTCTCCCTCCGAATAAAGGAAATACTTAAAGGATGTATGGTGTCGGAGAATTCATTTAAGGGTGGATCCCAACTCCACAAACTGGCGACGAGGTGGCGGAACCTCGATCTGCAACCAAGCACCGAGCCGACACGCACCGCGGACCTCTCTCAGGTCAATCGGAGGGGGAGTGCAGCCGTGCGAGGACCGGCAGTGGGAGGCGTTTCCTGATTCTCTCCTACGAAAGCAATACGGCCTCACGGTCCGCCGCACCTAGGACGGGTTCACGCTCCGGTGCAATTGCGCACCCATTTTATGAGCCCCACGGGAGAGCACCACGTGTCGGCGGCCCTGCATTAAGTGCCTGCGGAGTGTCCTGGCGAATGGGGAAGGCAAGTACCCTCATCTAATCACACGTGGACACAAAACACGGCCACGCACCCACGCCTTGATTCCACGTGTTGCAGATCCCTCCACGGGCATTGCAGCGTCTGGAAGTCTGCACAGTAAAGTACACGCTCCCTGCAATTACTAGGCCCTCAAGACCAAGTTGCCCCGGCTTGCTGCGTGTGGCATACTGATCACACAAGTACCTTCCCCCTGCAACACTGAGTTTGGGGGTATACTGAGACTTTTCGCACTTGCGTTGTGCCACCCCTGCCACTGGAGGCAGCTTGCTCGCCACTACCCCTCCCATCCACGGGCGTTTCCTCATTCCTGAGTCCACCAGTTAGCAACTATGTGTGCACAGACCTTCTCACTGACCAACCCCGTCCCGTTCCTGCCGAAGCCAGGCGAGCCAGCTATGAAATGGGCAGATTGGAAGGGCTACTTCCTAAACTATCTGTCTGCCCTGTAGGATGAAGGGGAAGAGGCCTTCTCAAGTAAACGCAGGAAGAAAATTCTGTTGCACAATCTAGGGCCGGAAGGTTTGAGAGTATAAGAAAGCATGGTAAAAAAGACTAGGGGTCCCAATGATGAAGATGTATTCCAGCATGCCTTGGAAGACTTGGACAGTCATTACCAACCGGTAGTTTGCACTGCCATAGACCGATACAATTTCTTTCAGAGGAAGAAAAATGACACAGAGACAGTGGAAGACTACGTGGCTGCGCTGAAAAAGCTGGCAGTGACTTGCAAATTTGGCCACCTTCATGATGATCTAGTGCGAGATCAGATCATAATGCACACTGTCAACATGAATGTACAGGAGAAGTTGTGGGTTAGTGGGGATGCTCCCCTTAACGAGATTATAGCGATAGTTAAGAAAGCAGAACTGTCCAAAAGATGCACAGTAGCTGCAAAGAGAGACAGTGAGAGCAAACCCACCGTGTGCAGAGTGAGCGACACGAAAGCTCCAAGTGACAAACCTCCGCCCAGCGCTGGGACCAGAAACAGCAGGAAACCGGTGAAGAAATACACAGGACCCAACAAATCCCCAAGTGACCAAAGGGGCAGTTGCTATAGATGCGGGAGTAAAACGCATATGGCAAATGACAGGCGGTGTCCTGCTTTCCAAGTCAAATGTTCCTTTTGTGGGGTGATGGGTCATTTTGGTAAAGTCTGCAGAAGGAAACCCAGCAGTGCTACGGTCAAATGTGTTATCTATGATTCTGAAACAAAGGGGGTGGAGGGTGATGTTGATGATGACTGTATTTTGTGCATTGATGACCAAATCATGGGGAATGATTGCAACAGCAGTAGGAAGCCCTCTTGTATGTTGACCATTGGGGGTGTCCAGGTGTCCATGGTAGCGGACTCAGGGTCCCCATACACCATAATTCAATGAAATATCTGGGAAAGAGACTTTATTCGCACCATAGGGAGTCATCTACACCCCACCGACGTACACCCAGTCACCTTCACGGGAGAGAAAATTCCCATGGTGGGCTTCCGTCAACTGCGATTTGACTTCAAAGGGAGGACCTCTGTAGGCAAACTGTATGTTGCGGAAACGGGTCCCTCCGTCTTGGGGTGGGCCGACCAAGGGGCGTTAGGAATCCAGCTCAACCCCAGCGGAGAAACACAAGTGCTCATGACGGACAACCCACCTGTGTCGGAAGAGGTCAAACTGAAAGAAGCATTCCCGTCAGTGTTCGGCGGAACCATAGGAAAACTCTCCAAATTCACACACAGAATATTCCTGAAGGACGCCACAAAGTCCGGAATATCCCGTTCAATTGCCGAGAAGCGGTGCAGATGGAACTGAAGCGCCTGGAAGACAATGGCATAATCGAACCTATCGAAAGCGCAGAATGGCTGGCGTCCTTGGTGGTGGCGCGAAAGCCAAGTGGGAAGGTGCGTCTCTGCATAGACCTCAGGGAATTGAACAAGAACATAATCGTGGATAAATTTCCCTTACCAAAAATCAGTGAAATGTTAGCTCAAACCAAGGGGGTCAACTGGTTCTCCACGATCGACCTCACAGCGGCGTACCACCAAATATCGCTTCACCCCTCCTGCAGGAAGTTAACGTCATTCATCACTCCATTCGGATGCTACAGATTTCGGCGTATGCCATTTGGCCTGGCATCTGCGTCCGTGGTTTTTCAAAAATTAATGCACAAATTATTCAAAGACATCAGTGGAGTCTTGTATTTCCAAGACGACATACTCGTCATGGGGAAAACCAAAGCGGAACATGACAACAAACTGACTGCGGTGCTACGGACACTGTCAACCAACAGCCTCACTGCGGAATTGGAAAAATGCAAATTCGGCCTACGCTCCGTCACATACCTGGGGCACGAAATAAGTGACAGAGGAATTTCTCCGAAGAAAGCCAACATAGAAGCTATCAAGTCTGCGCACACGCCTCAAAACAAGGATGAGGTCCGCTCATTCCTTGGATTGGCCGAGTTCTACAGCAAATTCATCCAGAACTTCACCACCAAAACGCACCATCTACGTCAAATCTTGAAGGAGAAGAATGCCTTCAGCTGGTCGCCCGAGTCTAATGCAGAATTCGAGAACGTCAAGAGGGACATTTGCGATGCTATTCCCCTGCATGGATTTGACAGCTCTGTGCCCAGCATATTGACCACGGATGCCAGTGAAAAAGGCTTAGGGGCTGTCCTGTCCCAGATGTCCTCAGATGGCACGGAAACCACCATCAGTTTCGCCTCCTGTTCCCTCGCCCCCAATGAGGAGAAGTTCAGCGTCATAGAGAAGGAGATGCTAGCATCCGTTTGGGCCATGGAGAAATTTCGCCAGTATCTCTGGGGCTCCCGGTTCACCCTCAGAACGGACCACAAGCCGTTGGTTAAAGTACTCACGTCCAGCGGCCATGCCAGTGCTACCCCGCGCATCGCCAAGATGAACCTCAGACTATTGGATTTTGTCTACGATGTAGAGTACTTACCGGGGAAGAAGAACAAGGTGGCAAATTACCTCAGCCGGTCAGCTGCAATGGAAGGGGCACCGACACAAACGGAATGGGACGAGTACACTGTAGCGTTCACGACAGACCAGGAGGACGTTATTAGTGCACAAGACTGGGAGACACCTTACGACACAGATCCCCAACTATCGTGCATCAAAAAGCTAGTTACACAAGGCTGGCCCGAGAAGAGGCACGTGAGCGACGACCTCAGGAAATTTTGGGAAGTGCGAGACGAACTCTCCATTAGCGATGATGCCATATTTTTGCTATGAGGAGACAAGGTCATCCCCCCAAGACAGTTAACCGATCGCCTCCTCACCATAATGCATGAAGGTCACTTGGGAATTGTGAAGTCGAAGAGGAGAATTAAACAGTCATACTGGTGGCCTGCCATCGACAACCAAGTGGAGAAGTACGTGAGAGCATGCGAGCAGTGCAGCAATGCGGACAAGTCACTGACCTTGCTACGACCGCCGCTGGGAAAGTTCACCACTCCCAACAACCCTTGGGAGGAGTTGTCAATCGACATTTTGGGCCCCATCCTTGACTCATGGGGTATACCCAAATACGCCATTGTTCTTGTCGACAGATACTCCAAGTGGCCGGAGGTAGAAGTATGCGAGAAAGTGGACACGGAGGCCGTCATTGCCTTTCTCACCACTGCATTCTTAAGAGAAGGGATTCCTAAAGTCATCACGTGCGACAATGGTCCCCAATTTACTTCAGAGAAGTGGAAGGCCTTTATCAAGAGAAACGGAGTCACAACCAAACACACTCCAGTGTACCACCCTGCAGGTAACGGCCTAGCAGAACGGTTCAACCGAGTGCTCATGGGTTCCGTTCAAGCAGCCATCAGTGCGGGTAAGAGTTGGGAGACAGAAATCAGAAACACGTTATGGGCATACTGCATCACACCCACCCTGACTGGCTACAGCCCATTCAAGATCCTACGGGGCAGGGAACTGTTCACGCGGGACAACACTGTTTGGATGAACCTCAAACTACAGAGCAAATGGTCCCCAGCAGTAGTCAGAAGCAATTTGGAGAAGGCACAGAAAATTTACATGGACAACTATGACAAGAAGCACGGAGTGAGAGAAGTCTCCTTAGCAACGGGGGATTGGGTCAGGATGAAGCTTGGCCACTTAGGCAAGAAGGGAGACAGCAAGTTCAGCAAGCCTTTACAAGTCAGAGAAACTTACTCGCGCTCCGCCTTGTTGAGTGACGGCAAGGTATGGTCACAAAGTAGAATGGCCAAGTGCAACAAAGTGATCAGATGGAACAAGGACGATTCTACTACAAGCACCGGACATACTGGATGGGAGCTTGACAATGATGTAGACGGGTTGGCCACAAGCACACCGAGAAATAGCACGATGAGGGAGTCTGGGGGTGACGCTGGGACCATGGGGGAAAGGAATAACTCTGAGGCCACACAGCACACTACACCCCAAGATACCAATGACATCCGCAACCCAGTCACCACGCAGGGTACTCCCACTTCACACGACAGGGGCCGGGAGGGGAGTACCGGGGATGCCAGTTCCCACACAAGACAAACACGTGAGTCACGGGTACCCCTCACACGCACCCGTACTGGCAGAGCGGTAGTGTTACCTAAGAGATACAGCGAATTTGATATGTAACTTCTATCTACCTCATGACATTCAAGCCACTGTGATGTTTCATTTTCTCCCTCTCCCTCACCTCCTTCCTACCCCCCCCCGCCCCTCCCACAGGCTCAGTGACAACAATGGTTATCTGTTGTTTTTTGCGCTACCACTGTTTAGGCGCCACACATATTAAGCAATTGTATATGTTTAGTCAAGTTACCTATTTGATGTTGTTAAAGGGGGAAGATATGTGGTGTTGCGGTCTAGCCTTGCAACCACCACGTGAGGAGCACGATGCATGATGGGATAGGCACGCGCCATTGTGTACGGGGCTGAGACAGAAGCATACACCCCGCGCTCTCCCTCCGAATAAAGGAAATACTTAAAGGATGTGTGGTGTCTGAGAATTCATTTAAGGGTGGATCCCAACTCCACAAAACGTTGCTGCTAGAATACGACAAATTTGAAAGCGAGAGCATCCTATACACAGTAAAAGAAATGTTCTGTGTGGAAACATTGTAAATGCACCTTGTTCGACTTCTATCCTTTGTTATGCAGTGGTGGTGCCTGTTAAAAGATTAACACAATACAACAATATCACTTAGTTTCACTTTCATAAATTTTATTCGGCTCCAAAATAGCCATAATAAAATCATACAGAGGACGAGAATCACAAAATAAATAAATAAATGCATCTTACAGAACAGCAACAAAATCACTTTAGTGCAATGAGATTTCAGCTGTCCATGACTAACAACGTAGCCGCATAATATCACTTAGTCAGTAATGCTTTGCTTTGTTTGATTTTCAAAGTAATAAAAATGTTAATATGAAAACCCAGATTAAATGTCTGTCAAATGAAGGGGTCTGTTCACAAAGGCATATTGCAGCATGTAAAGTTGTACTCCAGTAGTACTCTTCAACAGATACTTACATGCCTTTGCAGATTGGCTCAAAAAACATCTAAGATGTAAAAAAAGGGAATATTCATATACAATTGGTACAAAAAGGAAAGGTGCTTGTCCTCTGTGCACTCTTACTAGCAGGGAGTTAGACGTTTGGGGCTGATTCACAAAACATTTAAGAGCACATACAAGAGCGCTCCTGTGGGACTATTTCTTATCATCATTCATGATTTTGTAAATCAGTGCTTGCAGCTTTACAAAAAACTAAATAGTGTGGAAAATGCATCAGCTTTTACCCAAATAGCTTAACAAAGATGCATAGAGGATGGTGCTGAATAGTTTATGAAGATGAAGTAAGTAATGTATTTATTTGAATTTTTATAGTGCCTTCTCCAAAGGGACCCACAGGGATGAGCGCCTCTCCTTCTCCTTCCAGGGAGGTTGGGGAGTTGGAACCTTTGGATCACGTGTATGGACCCTGCTGCTGTCCCGCCACACTTGCCCAACACCTTCTGTGCAGTCCTCCTCAAGTTTCCCTGTTTCATGCCTGAGTGGCTAATCCATTCCAGGATTTTTCTTTTCTTCCGGGGATTTGTAGTCTCTTTCATCCCAAAATAAAGGCAGGACTACAAGTCCCAGAATGCAATAAAAACTTGAACCGGATGAGCTACTCTCTTATGGGTGTGGGATACTTGACAACTGTGCCTTAGAAGCAAGACTCTGGAAATGAATTTGTTCTCAGGCTCTTTTTGTAAAATTTTAGCTGCGCCAGATGTGTCCTAAATACTCTCTTCCCTTCTTCTCTGGAGGCTCCCCGCAGTCCCACTGCTTAGACTCTGGGCTCTGCTCACCAGCACTGAACATAAGGTGGTGCACTAAGGACAAGGTAGCAGGCACGTAGGAAAGAGAGGAAGAAATGAAGAGAAACGATTAAGACTTTCGTTCCACGACTGGCACAGATTTGGTGCCATAGTTGCACACCTGACACTTGCAACACTGCAGGGTTTGGTAATTGCTGAGTGCGCAATATTGCATCATTCAGAGTTGTGGCCCTACCAGCCACAACTATTTTTCACCCTTTGCTGCCCCTTCGGCTGGATCCGTAGGGCTCCTGACCCACCTACAATGGTCTTTATGTAACACCAAGTGTGCCCATTCTACAGTTACCCCAGCCCCACATCAGAGGTGCAGGGCAGCCATGTCCATCACAAGCAAAGCAGGTCGCACTACTGAAACATTTTCTATGTTAAAACTATGGCTTTCCCTCACCTATATTTACCTACATTTCTTGCTTTGTAAAAATAGTAACATGTACCCACATGGACTCTGCTAATCTGTTGATCAGCGGTGTAGTGTCAACTGGTGCAGCAATTGCAGTGGCACTGGGGCCCACTAAATCCTGATTATTGCAGTATGTTATAATGCTGTATGATGTAACTCAAAAATCAAACATGGGACTCATTTCCTTCCTTGCACTTGGGCCCATGACAGACTGGCTAAGCTACTGAAGCCGCAAGAGCATTGCCAAAAAGTAGCAATAACAGTGCCACACTCAAGACATGGGGATGTCACACCTAGCAAACACAAGGAGATGATGGAAGGAGCGCTGAAACTTTTCAGACACTCACCCCCAGTCACAGATCTGGGTTGAATCCATCATCATTCTTTAGCTCACTTCGCCACCCCAGTCTAAACCCAGCCATATGCAAATCAGTCTTGACCCTGTGCCTCATGGGAACAGTCCAGCCCGAACTGCCAAGCCAGGTCTTCCCTGGACCGGAAACAAGCATCCTGGGACTGGTTCCGGGGTAACACCCCTCATCAGCCAGGCTAGCTTGAATCCAGTGGCAAAGTGAGCAAGGTAACCACGTCTGGGCATACCCTGCCAACTTAGGGCGAACAAAGCAAACACAAGGAGATGATGGACGGAATGCTGAAACTTTTCAGGCCCTCACCCCCAGTCACAGATCTGGGTTGAAACCATCATCATTCTTTAGCTCACTTCGCCACTCCAGTTCAGACCCAGCCATATGCAAATCAGTCTTGACCCTGTTCCTCATGGGAACAGTCCAGGCCGAAGTGCCAAGCCAGGTCTTCCCTGGTCCGGAAACAAGCATCCTGGGACCGGCTTTGGTGTAACACCCCTCATCAGGCACTTAGCTTGAATCCAGTGGCAAAGTGAGCAAGGGAACCACGTCTGGGCATACCATGCCAACTTAGGGTGAACAAAGCAAACACAAGGAGATGATGGATGGAGTGCTGAAACTTTTCAGACACTCACCCCCAGTCACAGATCTGGGTTGAATCTATCATCATTCTTTAGCTCACTTCGCCACTCCAGTTCAGACCCAGCCATATGCAAATCAGTCTTGACCCTGTTCCTCATGTGAACAGTCCAGCCCGAGCTGCCAAGCCAGGTCTTCCCTGGATCGCAAACAAGCATCCTGGGACTGGTTTCGGGGTAACACCCCTCATCAGCCACTTAGCTTGAATCCAGTGGCAAAGTGAGCAAGGGAACCACGTCTGGGCATACCCTGCCAACTTAGGGCGAACAAAGCAAACACAAGGAGATGATGGATGGAGCGCTGAAACTTTTCAGACACTCACCCCCAGTCACAGATCTGGGTTGAATCTATCATCATTCTTTAGCTCACTTCGCCACTCCAGTTCAGAACCAGCCATATGCAAATCAGTCTTGACCCTGTTCCTCATGTGAACAGTCCAGCCCGAGCTGCCAAGCCAGGTCTTCCCTGGATCGCAAACAAGCATCCTGGGACTGGTTTCGGGGTAACACCCCTCATCAGCCACTTAGCTTGAATCCAGTGGCAAAGTGAGCAAGGGAACCACGTCTGGGCATACCCTGCCAATTTAAGGCGAACAAAGTAAACACAAGGAGATGATGGATGGAGCGCTGAAACTTTTCAGACACTCACCCCCAGTCACAGATATAGGTAGAATCCATTATCATTTTTTAGCTTACTTCGCCAGTCCAGTTCAGACCCAGCCATATGCAGATCAGTCTTGACCCTGTTGCTCATGGGAACAGTCCAGCCTGAACTGCCAAGCCAGGTCTTCCCTGGATCGCAAACAAACATCCTGGGACCGGTTTCAGGGTAACACCCCTCATCAGCCAGGCTAGCTTGAATCCAGTGGCAAAGTGAGCAAGGCACCCACGTCTGGGCATACCCTGCCAACTTAGTCCGAACAAAGCAAACACAAGGAGATGATGGACGGAGCACTGAAACTTTTCAGACACTCACCCGCAGTCACAGATCTGGGTTGAATCCATCATCATTCTTTAGCTCACTTTGCCACTCCAGTTCAGACCCAGCCATATGCAAATCATTCTTGACCCTGTTCCTCATGGGAACAGTCCAGCCCGAACAGCCAAGCCAGGTCTTCCCTGGACCGGTAACAAGCATCCTGGGACTGGTTTCGGGGTAACACCCCTCATCAGCCAGGCTAGCTTGAATCCAGTGGCAAAGTGAGCAAGGGAACCACGTCTGGGCATACCCTGCCAACTTAGGGCGAACAAAGCAAACACAAGGAGATGATGGATGGAGCGCTGAAACTTTTCAGACACTCACCCCCAGTCACAGATCTGGGTTGAATCTATCATCTTTCTTTAGCTCACTTCGCCACTGCAGTTCAGACCCAGCCATATGCAAATCAGTCTTGACCCTGTTCCTCATGGGAACAGTCCAGCCCGAACTGCCAAGCCAGGTCTTCCCTGGATCGCAAACAAGCATCCTGGGACTGGTTTCAGGTTAACACCCTTCTTCAGCCAGGCTAGCTTGAATCCAGTGGCAAAGTGAGCAAGGGAACCATGTCTGGGCATACCCTGCCAACTTAGGACGAACAAAGCAAACACAAGGAGATGAAGAACAGAGCGCTGAAACTTTTCAGACACTCACCCCCAGTCACAGATCTGGGTTGAATCCATCCTCATTCTTTAGCTCACTTTGCCACTCCTGTTCAGACCCAGCCATATGCAAATCAGTCTAGACCCTGTTCCTCATGGGAACAGTCCAGGCCGAAGAGACAAGCCACGTCTTCCCTGGACCGGAAACAAGCATCCTGGGACCGGCTTCGGTGTAACACCCCTCATCAGCCAAGCTAGCTTGAATCCAGTGGCAAAGTGAGCAAGGGACCTACGTCTGGGCATACCCTGCCAACTTAGGGTGAACAAAGCAAACACAAGTAGATGATGGACGGAGCGCTGAAACTTTTCAGACACTCACCCCCAGTCACAGATCTGGGTTGAATCCATCATCATTCTTTAGCTCACTTCGCCACTCCAGTTCAGACCCAGCCATATGCAAATCAGTCTTGACCCTGTTCCTCATGGGAACAGTCCAGCCCGAACTGCCAAGCCAGGTCTTCCCTGGACCAGAAACAAGCATCCTGGGACCGGTTTCGGGGTAACACCCCTCATCAGCCAGGCTAGCTTGAATCCAGTGGCAAAGTGAGCAAGGGGCCCATGTCTAGGCATACCCTGCCAACTTAGGGCGAACAAAGTAAACACAAGGAGATGATGGACGGTGCGCTGAAAGTTTTCATACAATCACCCCCAGTAACAGATCTGGGTTGAATCCATCATCATTTCTCCTCACTGTGCAAATCTAAGCCTGCTTTTGCATGGCGTTAGTTTTTAGCACTGACTCAGATTCACACATCCTTGTTAATCTGGGGCAGTGCCAAAAAGCAACGGGTGTTGTGGGTGAAAGGGTAAAATATTTACAAAGCGGCGTTAAGCCACAAAAAGTGACTTGTCGCCACTGTGTAAATATGGTGCAGGGCATTGTGCCACCGAAACGTTGAAAAAAGTGATGTTCGGAGGGCGCAATTCCCTTGTAAATATACCCCTAAAACGATGCCCACTCTTCAACTGCTAACGTTTTGGTGACTTTAGTAAAAAAAATGTTATACAGATCATCGACTATCAATAGTAAGCAATGGTGAACAATTAGTGAAACTGTCAAAAAGTGTAAATGTGTCAACTAAGAAGTATATTAGAGTACCCCATGGTAATAGCTGTAACTATACGACAAGCAGCAGGCAGACATAGAACAGCAAAGATCGAGAACGAAGGCATAAAGGACAGGACCAAATTGATGAGAAATTCTATCAAAATAATGCACATACAATAATGCCTGACAATAGCCAGCTTCAGGTATAGAGATACAAGATTCAAAGACACTTTATTCGGATAACGTCATATCCATAAAGGCACAACAACAAACAAATTAAAAATATACAGATAAGAGAGTCATAATAAAATCCGTTAGCAACATACGATATACAGTACTCTTTCAAATTCATGCAAAAATTCATAAATAAATAACATAAAAGCTCAAAGATTAGACATCCTCTGACGTGCTCGGACAGCAATTCTCAAAAAAGTGCCTATGCGAAAAACCAGCTCTTCATCATCCAAGGTAAGCAACCTCAGATAAGCAATTTCCAAACTAATGGGCATGAACTTTTTAAAATACGGGGTTAAAAGCCACTTAATGTACTTTAAATAGTATTTGCAAAAAAACAAAAAGTGCAATATAGATTGGCCGCTCTGGCCATCACACGGGCAGGGTAGGTGATCAAGGTCAGAGTGGTGGCCAAGGGGAAAACATAGTGCAAATTTAATAGTGCCTGCCCTTAAACGAAATAAAAGGCTCCTCTCCCAATGGCTCATAGACAGAGTGAGTTAGTTAGCCAGCGGGTATACAGGATGTTCAATAGCCATATAGCTGTGGACAAGGGATTTTTTGGATTCCTTTTCCATCCTTTCCGCTCTATATAGCGAATAGAGCGTACTCCTAAGCTCATTTTTAGGTCTCGCCTACGCAGCGCGCATGCGCTGCATAGGAGGACCTTTAGCCGTCGCTCTGGTCATTTTCAAGCACACACTCGTGCTTCTGGCGGCATCCACCTTGCGGGAGCGAGCAGGGGCGCGCCACAAGCACAAGTGCAGTGCTTGAAAATGAGAAGACTGCGCACGCACACACGCAGCACTCCCGGGCTCTCTCTCTCTCCTCTCGCTTTCTCTCTCTCTCTTTCTCTCTGTCTCTCCCGCTCTCTCTTTCTCTCTCTCGCTCTCTCTCTCCCTCTCTCGCTCTCTCTCCCCCTCTCTCTCTTTCTCACTCTTTCCCTCTCTCTCTCTCTCTCCCTCCCGCCCCCGGGTTAACTGGAATTTCCACCACCCATTCATGCCAGCAAAATGCATACTAGTGGGGTCCATTAGAGCATCACTATGTGCAATCAGTGGGCTGTTACAAGCGTTAGTTATACCCAACTCATTACCTCTAGCCGGTAAAAATAAGAACCAGCTCTGCTCAAGTGGAACCTTGTGATGTACAGACTGCACACATATCTTAGCTATGAGCACTTAATTCACTGAGCTATCTTACCAACTAGACATGAAAGCCAGAAACTTAAGTGTATAACAAGAATTACTTGATCAATAACTAAGAACCCAGTAGGATGCATCAATCCGTGGGAAATCCCTTGCCCTCCAAATAACAATTCACCTTACGTGGACCAGGCTGTAAGCCTTCCTAGGGGGTTCAGCAACAATCACAGACCATTGATTTGTAGCAAAAAGTGCTAAGACCTTAAGTCATTGCCACAGGTGTGTGGCGCTATATAGAAATGCACAACATAATGATATAATGTAACAAGCGATAGCCATGCTATCTCGCTTTTTTACATGAAAGTAGGTTTACATGTAGAGCAAGAATAAATATGCAATATCGTATTTTCTACATTTGGATTCATTTGCCTTGTGCATGGAAACATAAGCAAGTCACCCTTGTCCCGCTTGCATAGTGAGCCATGGATGCTCAGCCACATATAAACTCCCATTCACTGCTTTTTTGCTCTCGCGCCCAATTTACTGAGGCGGGCATTCACACACCCATGACGGACGGCCCGTCTCATTGTGGAACATGTACTGGTGCGGCTTTGTGGACCCATTTGAGGTGCCCACAGGGGGCACCTATAGCACAGACCATGGGATCTGCTGGATCCCTTCAGTGTCCCCATTCACAATGGGAATGCAACCAGAGGTGTAAGTATTTGCCGGACTCTGTTTTGTGAGGTCATAGTTCTTACATACTTTGTGTTGTGAGGTCGTTGTCTCTGCACTCTTTGTTTTGGGAGCACATCTTTGTTTTTTAAGGTTATAATGGCCCGGTTTTACATCTTTACCTATTGGCCCATGTCTTCATGGTCATTTTTGGGCAAGGGGCTAGAAAGTACTTTGGATTGCCATCAGATGTCCTTGCCGTTCACTATTTTAACTGAGACCCTCTCAACCCTGCCTCTGTTTTCTGCATCTATTTGCTTACAGTGTCTCCAATTGGTTTGAAGCGACCTTCTTAAAAACTCATAAAACAAACAAATAAATATGAATGTGATTTTTGCTTTTATGTCCACATAAAGGAACTATCACATTGCTGCAACAAACACCCAAGTACACTGCTAACAATACATGAATATATTTCTTTCAATCTATAGCCTTATTTTTAAAACCGCGCATCCATTTTGCAATTTCTTGATCAGTCTGGGTCTGCTTTAGATCTTTCTGAAAAGAACTTACTTTAGTTCCTCAACTATTGAGATTTGCTTGTGAAAGGTAAGTATGCCGTAGTCATTGTTCTGGTTGCAGTATTTACAGGCCCCTATGTTGTTGATTGCCCCTAAATATTGATTTCTTCTATGTTAATCAAAGGCAGGTAAAGGCCATCAGTAGAGATCGTTCCCTGGAACAAACTGTACTGAGGAGCCCGAGGTCGGGACACATAGTTCAATCCTCCCGCCTAATCAATATAATCACTGATCAACATACCCATCATCCGTGTTGCCACTCAGTATGGGTCCCCTGATAAATAGCACATGCAAGGCACATTCATTCTCAGCGAGTAGAGCACAGATCAATAGACAACACGCTGAAGATGATGTTCCCATGTCTTAATTAGTTTGTTGTGGCTGTTAGTCCACTGAAACACAAACACTATAGTTAGTGTGAGCTAACATACCTAAAATAAAGGTTGCAATGATATTGCAACAATGGGGGCAGGGCCTCTTTTTATCACCTGGGCGAGCACAGTCAGTGTCGTACCATTTTTCCCTTCTCCATCAAGACCCTATGAGTTGGCTTGCAGAGACTGGTGCCCTTCTGGCATGCCATCTTTGTTAAAGAATCACTTGTGTGATAAAATGGCAGACTGAAGGCACTCACCAGGTCCCCAGTCAATTTCAAATGTCACCTACCTTAGTGTTCACGTTCATAGGTGATAAAGGAGCTTTGGGCAATCCAAAACTCTAGGCCCGCCACCGAACCACTTTTGCTAATTCAGGCAGAGAGATGAAAACTGATATCCCATTCACAACAGTGTACAGTCATTCATTGCCATACTTTCAGCTGACGACATGGCTATGTAGATGTTAAAAAAAGTTGCTTCCACTGGACTTGTACATCAGAGATGCAAAACGTCTCTCTTCCTCCACAAAGGGATATATTGTTTTCTTAAAATAAAGTTTTCAGTACTCGGGTATTTGCCATAAAAGCTACACCCCAACGCTGTCTTTACCGTGATGAGCAAAACCAAGGTCCGAAGACATACTCTTAGGTTTAAGTTATATATTGTTAAAAGGGGGTCTCGGGCCTAAAATTCCCTCCACAAAACCAGCAGTGCGATCACATTGGTGTAGGTCGTGTAGGGCATTTAGACTCAGATTTTCAAAGCACTGCTACTGTGCCGGTTATGCCAATTCAAAAGTCACAATCTTTGATGGAATGAGTACGGTGTGATTTTAATTTCATTCCTCTCACATTTCAAATTTAGAAAGTAACTGTTTCAGAAGAGGAGTGAAGGAACAGACAAGATCAGGTGCCTTCAGGGTAGTATGGCCATAGGTGGGACATGTTAAACAGACGAAATTTTCCATTCAACGTGATAGGAAATGTATTGTTGCTTTGAAGGTCATGCGAAGGGCACTGGAATTGTTCTTTGCTTGCAAATGGAGTTTAGATAGAATTGATACACCCTGGAATATACTGTAGTGCTTTAACATGGTGCTCATATGATCTCATATGCAGTGCTTTAAATGGAAAAAAATAAGTGCAGGTACTCATTAAAATGAGCTACAGGTGTAGTGAGGGGGCGGGGCAAGGGGCGGGGCTAAGGGCAAGACATGATGATACTTAACGACTTCTAATTAGTTGCAGCACATACCAGAACACATGAGAACTGTGTTTATATAAACAAAGCAGGTTAACTCATTACACAAAACGAAAGAGAAGTGCAATAATATGTTAACATTTCCTATTTTTGCAATAATTGCACCTTCTTAATGCCATACTGTTAATTGCTGTTTGGCACAATTGTACATATTTTTGAGCATGTGAGTAGGAAGAAATTGAAAATACCCCACTTCGATCCAAAGCTCTTATGGCACGCAGCAAATGAAGCAAATCATCATGACCCTCCCCAGAAGATATCTCTCGTCTCTTCCATCGATCTATCCATTCATCCTACCATTTGCCTGCTGATGTCCGCCATTTAACCTTTATACTCTGTCGTCTATTCAGTCTTTCATCCATCATTCAGCCTTTCACCACCATTCTGTCTGTCCACCCTTCATATCCAACCATCTCCAAACCTATCCATTCATCCTTGCACTCATCCATCTCTTTATCCACCCTTTCGCTCATCCATCAATCCTTTTGCTCATCTATCCATCAACCTTTTCACTCCTTTATTACATCCACCCTTTCATTCCATCCACCCTTTCACTCAATACCTCCTTTCACTCATCCATCATACACCCTTTCATCCATCCTCCCTCCCTTTCATCCATCCAATCTTTCACTTATCCACCCATCATCCGCCCTTTTATCCAATCATCCACCCTCTTTCACCCACCCATCCATGCTTTCACTCATCCATCCATCTATTCATCCATCCATCTATACATCCACCCTTGCTCACTCATCCATCCATCCACTCACCCACCCACCAACCTTCCCTACTACGTTAGGTATGAATCTTTGTCGCAGAGCAGACATGTACAAAGTGCCACCCATTTTCTTTAAAAACCTCCTGAGAGTGTCTTGATTCTCTCTCGTTCTCTCACTTTTTTCTTATAGAAAACAGGCATACACACAAACATAGCAGACACACAAAAGACTTAGATATGATAAAAGCCATGTTATACCTTTCACCTACCATGGCTTTTTTAATTGCCACCAGGGCCGGACTGGCCGTAGCCTGATTGTCACTGCCAGGGTGTGCTTGCACGAACGCACACGATAATGTGACTGTGATTGACAGCACAGGGCCTGAACGGACCCTGCTCTGTCAAGCACAGCGTGATGGTGAGCACCGGACATTATTCAAATGAGCCCTGCTGAATAGCTCAGCTGGGGCTCAGATCGGGGATGCAGAAGCGGCGCCTTGGCTGCCAGAAACACGTTTCACTCCTGCTCACCAGCACAGCCAATGAGCCTACCTTTTCATGAGTACCGGTACTCTCCTCGGCAGTAGAGAAGTGCCGGTACTCGGAGTGATAAATTCAAGAAGTGCCGGTACTCCGTACCGGTGAGTACCGGCCCATTTAAAGCACTGCTCATATGATGACTGGAGACTGCACATCGGAAGACGTCCTCTGCCCATGGCAGACATTGCTTGCCCCGCGTATTACTCCGTGCACAAAGTATACTGAAGGGTCTTGTTTCTCGTTTGTAGAGAATGACTGGCAATACACCTGAATAACACAATCAGAAAATGGAGTCTTTTTGATAAGCTAGGGAATAGAAATGTAGTGCGAGAAAAGATTTCACAACTGGCACACTTTGGGTGAACAAGTCATCAGGAAATGCAGGCACCAGCCAATAAGACTTATGTGCTGTGATATCGTAACCCCATCATCCAGGAAGCACTCCCGCCAATTTGTCTACAGGGTATAGTATGTTGCTCATCATGAATAAATGTTAGAACATTTCAAATTGTTATTAAGAGCATCAGCAGTCACATCTTCCTCAGTTGCATTTGCCGAATGTTCATTTTTCAGCAACTGGAGGATTTAAGTTGTGCTCTGCCATCTACCTGATGCTAGGTACCTTACCATATACTCGTCCAGCAGTAGGGGCACCCATAGTCCAACAGACTACAGCCTCCATTTGCAAGAATAGAATAGTGTCTTCTGCAGTTAGGATGAGGCATCTGTGATTTCCTCAACTTGCTCATCACTTATTGGCCATGCCTTGAGCCTAATATCTGTCTTGAATTTAAACAAGTGGCAGCATAGGCCCCATGGCTACCATCTGCTTACATTTGTCAACTATGTTGAACCTTGTGAATGAAATGCCGCTGTCATCATGGTACTGTCACTTAAACCAATTGGATGGTTAAGATGAATGTCTCTAGGTGGCTTGTGTTGGTTCGAAGCTCAATAAAAAGTCATGTGTATTAATTTCCAAGGGGGACAGGTGATTCTGAGCAGATGTCATGAAATTCTCATTGATGTAGGCGTAACATTTTCAGACACATCTTAGAAGCTCAACTTAAATCAACTGGTTATTAACAAGCATTGGCATAGCCAATAGGTCTCGCCTTTGGGGCCTTATAAGTATTTAGTTATGCAGCACAATATCCTTGGTGCAACAACATCATCGGTTGCATGGCTAAACACTTATAAGGTCCCAAAGGCGAGACCGATTGGCTATGCCAATGCTTGTTGTTCATGGTCACCGCTGCGCTAGGATTTGTAAAGATGCTTCCCTTGTTAACGCTGCGTAGGCTCTCATACAGCCCTGACAACCCAGGGATAGAGATACAAACACTGGCCCCAGATTAAATGCTTTTTCCTGGTCATGAATGCGGACAGTGAAGCAACACAACTAGGACGCCGATGACATGTAAACTTTGCAACCCTTGATAATAAGTGGGGTCTGGCCGCTGTGGGGGGAAACTGGCAAGATGCAAGAATTTACTCATAGCAAGTACACAATGATTAAAAACATGTCGGAGGTAAGTGTCTTACACCCACACTTATAATATTAATTGATTTCTATTTAGTGTTACTGTTCTGACAATTCTAAGGACTGCAAATAACAGAGGCTGCTATTACCCAATTAAGATAGTACTTGGTTTACTTTCGTTAATTGGACTTGCAAGGATTTGAACTCTTGTCCTGCAGATGTCAGCAGCGAGCGGTAATCACGTAAGCAGAAGGTATTTCTAAAGCGCAAATTTCCCTGGACAGCAATGGGGCGCCATTTTATAAGCACGCCTTTTTACAAGCACTAAGAACCAGATTTGTTACACCTCAGGTCTTTCTTCACGCCTTTCACACTGTAAGTCAACAAGAGATAAAATGTTTCTGTCAAATATGTGCGATGCAGGGCAACGCTAGCCTTACGCCATAAGACAAGGTTGCACCTAGTGAGTGTTTTGTGCCTAATGACACGCAATTTCACACTTGCACGTTGCACTTGGTATTTCCAATTTCTCACTTTAAAAAAAAAATTCTACCTTCATTTTTCACTTCACACTTGAAAATAGGTCACATTGGCTGCTGTCACACCTGCTCGGCATACGGATGGGTTCATAGCTTCGTTTGCAGGTGAATCACAACCTGTGACGGATGCCTGTGCTCACAGACATGCAACAGACACATACGACAGGCGGTGCGTGAAAGGTAAGGTCTTTAACCCCTTCGTTGCCTAATGGCGTATTACATATGCAAAGGATTGTGCAGGGGCCTGGCCTGGGGAATACTGTCAGCCATTGCTGGGAGATCTGCTGCTGAAGGTGAAGAGGAGAGTTTGTCAGTTCACCCAATCAATCCAAAACTTTCCAAACTACTTCTATGACCTGGCAGTGTGGCCAACAACCACCAGCTAAAAAGCAGTCTCATTGGTTATTCCTGGCATCTTGCCAGTGGCAGATACAAGTTAGTGATGACAATCATAATAATTGTTTTCCTTGCAAGGGCAAACATGGCCGCCATCATGCACAGCCCATCGCCCTTATCTTAAATGTCACTCTTGGCGTTGAATAGTGTGCTGCGTCAGAGAAGCATGGCGCCAGCTGTGGCGTTCCTCTCTGTGATGGGTGAGGTAGTGCATTATGTATGTATGCAGTGAAAGGGAGCATATGTTTACCAGGTGAGGTGGAAACGTAAGATGATACGTAGTTCAGACATTAGGATGTAAATTAATTTGTCCAAGATCACATATGGATATTTCACATAGTTATTCTGAAATCTATGAATCAGAGACACCCACATTTTGACTAGATTTCCATATATTTTATATTTTTTGTTTTACATTACTCAAGGGTATGCCTGGAATCTGCTCGGCCTTCCTTATGTAGAGACATACCCGTTCTCCTCTATTGTTGCTATGCATTCTCCTCCATGGGCGTAGTTCTGGGTGGGGAGGGGGTTTGGGGTGTTACACCCCCCTATTAAATGTATTCTCTAGTAAATAGTTGGGGACAGGTGCTTTCAGTCCGGTATGGTGAGGTGTCTGTCGGATTTCACCTAGGATTTTTACATGGACAAAAATTCACACACTCTCTCCTCTCTGTTTTGAAGTTCTTAAAACTGTTGGTTATTTTACAACATATTGTCTTTTAAGCTACCCTAATAATCGCACTGCTATCCACTCCCACCGCCCCTTAAGCCCCCTTCTGTCTGCTTCTCAAATAATGTATTTTACCATAACATGCCAGCGTGATTGTTGGGAAATTTGAAGACCCCCCCCCCCCCCCCTCCAATCATACTGACTGTAATTAATGTTAACGAGTTCAGTGCAATTTTAATTCACTCATGAAAGGGTTTGTTTAGAGCCATTTAATTAATATGCTTTTTCCAAGGTGTTGTAAGAATCATCAGTGGGGGTTACTTAGTAATGAAGACATCTATTTCCTTCCGGGTCTCCACACCCATAGTAGAAGTTAAAAATCCAGAGTTACAAACTTAAAAAACACAACAGGAGGAGGCCTGCAAATTAGCTTTATTGCTTCAATCAAGTTTTCATCACGTCCTAATGAGACGCACGACATATTGACCATATCGTGACATGCTAAGTACACATTTCTGACTCATCAGAAAGAGCTCTATTGTCCTTGAACCCAGAAGCCATCATTGTGAAAGTGTCCAGGAGACTATCACTTTTGGAAACAAGCAGTTCCAACGATTGCATGAGGCTGCCAGCGAAGTGCACCAAGCAGCCACTTCACGGTCCTTTCTAGGTCTGGGCAAAATGTAAATTATGCTAACGTAATTCGCGCAATTTCAGGAATTTCACTTAACACTTGTTGCCCAAAATCCCTAAAATGACGCCACTACACCTCTCCAGGTAATACGCATCATTGACAGTATTGCACAGGAGCAACAGAATGTGAGCAGCTGTTGCTCGTGATGCTTTTGTTTTTTTAGCAAAATACGCCCTGGCATCAAAAACTTACGTGAGGACGCATTCTGTGTTAAAATGTAGCACAACAGGATGGATTCGCATTTTGTGCAATCATGTTTAATTTTATGTAATTTTGCCAAAATGTCATGTAATTTCTCAAATGCAAATTACATGACTTTTGCAAATCACTAGTCCTTGCCTTTGAAAGGTTGCGTTGTAACATAGAAACAACCATCATGGGTTATGAGGAGAGCAATCCGTTTTGATTGCCTCCTCTTCTAATGTACACTTTAAGTATTTCCCATTCTGATTCAGATTCCCTCTCTACACTAAGAATATTTGTCCTGATTTTCAGACTGCTTTTCTCTTTCTTACCTAATTAACCTCCAGGTGACATTTTCCAACAATTATCTTTGGTATCTACAGTTAGCTGTCTCAGACACCTGGTACTAATGAAGGCCCCTTAAGTACATCTCATGCGGTTAAAACCTCATCATAAATAAAATAACAAGCATGTTTATTCCATGTTTGATTGTACCCTACAGATCAGGCCCCTCAAAACTATTTCCACTCCTTTTTTTGTCACATTCAATCAAATTGCACCATTCCTTTCCACACTTGTCATTCACATAAGCACTGTGCCCTGTAAGTAGATTATATATAAATATATATATATATTCACTGAAAAAACCATAGGTTTCAGGGACGTTATAGTTAGTTGGACATTTCACTCGTACAAAACCAGAGAAATTCCGCCGTTATAGTTAGTTAGTTAGTTCAGTCACAAGATGGCTGCCAACACTTCCTGGTTTAGAGTGTTGGCAGCCAATCAGAGTGAAGCTCGTGCCCGGGAGGGTTTGCGATCCCACCGCGGCCATAGATATCAAAACTTTTTCTTTTTCTAATTTCTCAGAAACTACTGAACGGATTTACACCATTTAACAACAAGCATTTGCAATGCAATCGGTCTCGCTTTTGGGACCTTAGAAGTATTTTACGATGCAGCACATTAACGCACATTACTGCAACGTAGCTTCGTTGACATGCATTTTTAGCACAATGACATCCCCAGATGACGGTAATCACTACAACACATTAAATACTTTGGAACTTGTCAATGACTCCTGTGAATACTGTTTCTGATTAACAAAAAGCCCCGCATTATTACTGCCAGAGAAGGAAGACACATGAGTGAGTTTGGTTACAGTTACGCAGTGTGATTTCAGTGGGAAAGGCAATATTTTATGTACAGAGAAAAATAACATGGCTACATTTTGTAGCAAAGCAAACACAAGGAGATGATGGCTGGAGCGCTAGTGTGTGTTTGCGTTTTGGTGACGAAACTGTGCTGAAAAACCTGAAGTGAACCAATATGAGAAATGCTGGATCAGTGGTGTGTTTGCAATAGAATTATGTGGATAGTAATTATGTGGTATTAAGTGTAGTGAACGTATGTGTAGTGGTATTGTTTGTGGAGTGGCATGTATTGAGTGGAATTAGGTTGCGTGGTATTGAATTTTGTGGCATGATGTGGAATTATGTGGTGTGGATTGGAATTGTGTGGAGTTGAATTGTGTTGTGTGAGATTGAGTGGCAATGAGTAAATTATGTTGAGCCGAAATATGTGGTATGGTGTGGAATGAATTATGTGGAGTGTTGCTATTTGGCATGGAGTAGATTTATGTGGGGTTAATTATGTGGTATGGAGTGGAGTGTAATTTTGTTGTGTGGCATGAAATTTATGTGGTGAACTGTGTGGTGTGGCATTGTGTGGAACTGTGTGGCATGATGTGGAATTATGCGAGTGTAAATCTGAGGCACGTTACGGAGTTGAATTTTGTCGAGTGTAAATATGTCTTTTGGAGCTGAGTGGATATGTGTGAAGTGTAATTATGTGGTGTGAAGTGTAATTATGTAGGTTGGAGTGTAATTTTGTGTAGTGTTATTATCTGGATTTGAAATCTGTTGCATGGAGTGTAATGGAACTATCTTGCATGGGGTGGTATTATGTGAAGTGGAATTATGTGGCATGGAGCGGAGTGGACATTTTTGGAGTTGAATTTGATGGATTGCCATTATGTGGCATATAGTGTAATGATGCAGAATATAATTGTGTGGTTTGGAATAATGAGATGTTGAAATATGTTGTGTAGTGGAATGATGTGCTGTGCATTTGTGTGTTGTGGAATTGTAAGGCACTTAATTGTTTGGCGTTGTGTTGAATTATGTGGAGTTGAATGCTTGTTGTCTTCATAAGCCATGTGAGTGCGTGCGCAGTCTGAATCAGCTGGCTAAATTGTCCAGTGATATATGCAGGCCTTAGATTGTGTTGACTTGGAATGTGCTATGGCCAGAGTTACCAACTTTGAAACCGGGGAACCAAGTTCAAGTCTTAGTATCGCCTCCATATCCTGTGAATCCCACATGACTGCACGTGGTCAGTGTGGGACGGGGGGACTTTCCCTGTCCTTAACAGTGTAGCTAGTGCCCTCTTTGCCAGCTGTTTTAAACCACCAAGGCTGATGCTACATTGCATCACTGTACGAGATCAGTGGCCTTCCTTTCGTCCCCTCTGAAACAAAGGATTCACTCATCAGAGAAATGCTTTATTACAATAACTAAAGAATGAATAAAAATTGAGAGCTGATTTTTGTATGGCACCTACTGTGTGCTGTTGTACCTCTCTTCCAGTAAGCTGTCTCTTCGTAATGCTGGTGAGGTGGATGAATTTGAATCCGTACCGCCTGGGCTCCTGCTGGAGCTGTGGATCGCATTCCAGTGCACTGGCGTTGATGCAGTCAAGAGGAGTAAATGAAGCATTGGCATAGGCAGATGAGCGAGGAATGCAGTGGGGGGAAAGCAGTGGGGGTGAGAAGGGAGACAGTATAGTGGAAGTAGAGAGGGGAAGCAGGAGAGGAAAGGAGTGGTGGGTAAGAAGCAGCGGGGTGGGGCGAAGGGTGGCAGGAGATAGAAACAGCAGGGAAACCGTACACCGTCCATTTTTTTCCACTGCTACTGTACGATTAAGATCAGACAGTATCAAAACGTGTTATATTCACAACATTGTGAAACTTCTTTCTGTTTTAAAACACCTCGAGAAGCGCTTTGCAGCAGTTATGAAGAATAAGCGAGCCTTGTTGTGTTGCAAATGCGGCTTAACACAGAGAAAATGTACACACACTGAGAAGGCTTATACCATGGGTCTTTTGAAAATACACTACACAGAAAGAGCACAAGGTACCCAGCACGCAAGTGCGAGATTTTACAAAAATCCTCATGGTAGGAGAAATGAAATGTATGGAAGATTACATATTAACCACCTTTGGCGTTGCAAGTTATATATCTACACATTTTTATCTGCCATCATGTTAAAGGGAAGACCCAACGAACACTGGTAGTTGTTTTTTGAGTTCCTGTTTACCAGTAACCTGAAAGTTGCCCGGCCATGTTTACAACTAAGTAGCATGCTTCCTGTCCCTACAGCTGAGCAACCTATTCATATCAACAGAAAAGCACAGCACGGCAGTGATCTGTAACTGTGTGGGAATCACTGCTGGTTGTGCTGTTGTCACGCAGTAAAGAGTTAATGGTGGTCGCGCCCTTGACACGCAGCAAAATATTAATTGGAATTTTTAAAGTTTATGGGATCTGTTCAATGAGGCGCTGCATTTGTGTTTACTGAGCGTTTCAAAGGTGACAGCCAAACGCGGCAGTGGTCGGTGATCTTTTGTGACGGGCAGCGGTTCATTGAGGGATAAATACAAACACATCAAATATCCCTGAAGAGTGTACGGCTTATCAGAGAGCAGGAAGCTTGGTGTCTGCTGTCAGCTGTAGGCACGCAGTGTCGTGCAGGGGGTAGAGGCAAAGGGAGATTAAATGAGGGCAATATAATCACTCCTATCTTGTGGCTCATGTAGGGAGAGCCAAGCGCAGGAGCGCTGACAGGGCTTGAGTGGCACCATACCGCTCGTCCTCGGCCAGGACCATTTGCGGATGGAGAGAGGGATGAGGGAGAGAGGGATGGGGAGAGAGGGATGGGGGAGGGAGGGAGAGAGGGACGGGGAGAGATGGATGAGGGAGAGAGGGACAGGGGAGAGAGGGATGGGGGAGGGAGGGTAGGAGAGAGAGAGAGGGACGGGGGAGGGAGGACTGTCTTGCTACCAAGGTGGCACCACCCCTCTCTGCTAATCTGCTGTAACTGCTGCTGACTGATCGCTGCCACCTTCTCAACGGTGGACAATAAATCAAGCACTTTGTACATGAAAATTAAAGTAATTACCCTATGAATCCAATGGACTCTGGGAAATGTGGCACAAATCTGTGTCAGATTTTTTAAACGCTAGAAAAGGGAGTTAAAGTTAATAACCCTGCGACGGTGACAGTTTCAGAGGACTAAGAATGCTGGGAGCTGCGCACTGAATCCAGCAGGTCACTCAACTCCTTGTCCGCCCCGATAACGGCCATCCATTGCTGCTGGGAGTTCATGTCAGCCACTCCGCGAGGACCCTGCACACAGCAAGACGGGGACACTTAGGGAGCTCTCGGGCACCGCCAACACACTGTAGCTAAACACAGCCAGAGGGATAGACTGAGGCACCGACACCTCACCCCCTTCCCCAGCCCCAGAGGCCTCTGCACACGGGGAGCTGCATGTCAGCAGCTCCCCGTGTGGAAAAACAATGCCGGCTCCCGGGGAGCCGGCGGGACCGTGGGGGCGTATGGGCTCCCCCCACGGTCCCCAACGAAGAGCCAGGCCCCGGGGGATGGGGTCCCCGGGGCAAGGAGTGGCCTGTGAGGGGGGCCACACGGCCCCCCCTAAATGAAAAAAAACCAAAAAACACGGCAGGCCGGCCCCGGGGAATGGGGTCCCCGGGGCCATAATTGGCCTGAGGAGGGAAGCCACGCGGCCCCCCTCCCAACAAAAAAATAAAAAATAAACTGGGTGGCCAGGCCCCGGGGGATGGGATCCCCGGGTCCATAATTGGCCTCTGGAGGGGGGCCATGCGGCCCCCCTCCCGTTTTTTTAATTTTTTTTTAAAAAGGTGTCGGGCCCTGGGGAATGGGGTGCCCAGGGCCCCAAAAAAAGAAAAAGAAGGGGGGCCACACAGCCCCCCTTCTAAATAAGTAAATAATAAAAAAATAAAAAAACCTGGCATCGCGCCGGAGGCCCCGCTCCCTCCCAGCAACACTCTGCAAACGCGCCCCCTGGCGCGTTCTAAGTTGGGGAATTAATTCCCCTTGAATACTGAGGGTCCCTGGGGGCCAACTAGCCCACCAGGGACCTCCAGTATGCGCCAGGGAGCTGCGTTGCAGAGAGGTGTTCAGAGGCCACACCCCTTTTTACACCTCTCTGCAACGCAGCTCTGTGGCGCTTACTGGAGGTACCTGGTGGGCTAGTTGGCCCTCAGGGACCCTCAGGACTCAAGGGGAATTAATCCCCCAATTTACAACGCGCCAGGGGGCGCGTTTGCACAGTGGTGCAGGGAGGGGGCGGGGCCTGACATAGCAAGTGTGCAAACGCACCCCCTGGCACATTGTAAATTGGGGGATTAAGTCCCCTTCAATCCTGAGGGTCCCTGGGGGCAAACTAGCCCACCAGGTACCTCCAGTATGCGCCAGGGAGCTGCGTTGCAGAGAGGTGGTCCAAGGCCACGCCCCCTTTTTACACCACTCTGCAACGCAGCTCTGTGGTGCTTACTGGAGGTAGCTGGTGGGCTAGTTGGCCACCAGGGACCCTCAGGACTCAAGGGGACTTAATCCCCCAATTTACTACGCACCAGGGGGTGCGTTTGCACAGTGGTGCAGGGAGGGGGCGTGGCCTGATGTGACAAGTGTGCAAACGCGCCCTGTGGCGCATTTTAAGATGGGGAATTAAGTCCCCTTGAATCCTGACGGTCCCTGGCGGCCAACTAGCCCACCAGGTACGTCCAGTAAGCGCCACAGAGTTGCGTTGCAGAGAGGTGTAAAAAGGGGCGTGGCCTCTGACCACCTCTCTGCAACGCAGCTCTGTGGCGCTTACTGGAGGTACCTGGTGGGCTAGTTGGCCCCCAGGGACCCTCAGGATTCAAGGGGAATTAATCCCCCAACTTAAACCCGCCAGGGGGCGCGTTTGCACAGTGGTGAAGGGAGGGGGCGGGGCCTGATGTGACATGTGTGTACTTATGCAATCACTCCGCCAAAACCCAAGCACTTATAAATTCACCATGCACTCTCCTTGCAGCACTCTAATCATCCAGTCACTACCCATGCACTCATGCAATGACCCATGCACTAACTCATGCACTGCTACAATACCCTGAGCAGTACCCAAGCAGTCCAGCCATCGCCCTGTCACTACCCATGCACTCCTCCAATCACCCAGCGTGCACCATGTACTTATCCAATCACTCCGCCAAAACCCAGGCACTTATAAATTTCACCATGCACTGTCCTTGCAGTACTCTAATCATCCAGTCACTACTCATGTACTCATGCAATGACCCAGGCATTAACTCATGGCAAATACAGAGGAGGTCATGCTAATTACAGGGGTACCCCAATGCATAGTGTTCCCTAGTGTATGTAGGTGTTTTCACTGTATTCTAAGTGTCTTTTAGCATAGCACTGGCTCCGGTCCTGGTTATTCAGAGCCAGTTACCACCAGTACCCGTCAGTAAAAAGTTGGGGGCACAGGAGGACTTTCTTCTCCTCTGTTGGTTCTTTCTGCACATCTCTTGCTTCTTCCTGCACTTTTCTTCGTCTTTCTGGACTTCTGTTGCCTCTTTCTGCATTTTTCTTGCTTCTTTCTGTGCTTTTCTTCCTCTTTTTTCACATGTCCTAACTTTATAGGCATAGTTAGAAATTAGCATTTAAAAAACCATTGAAATTCACTGAAAAAACCATAGGTTTCAGGCACGTTATAGTTAGAAATTAGCATTTAAAAAACCTTAGAAATTCACTGAAAAAACCATAGGTTTCAGGGACGTTATAGTTAGTTGGACATTTCACTCGTACAAAACCATAGAAATTCCCCCGTTATAGTTAGTTCAGCTAACTATAACTCGCGCCCCCGCAATGCACTGCTGATGATGTCACATATTACATCATTCATGACATGGTCAGTGACATCACTTTCATTGTGATGATCGTCTCCTACTGTTAAGCAAGACATCAGTGTAGTTTACTGTAATTCATCGGGTTAAGAGCAAAAAACGTTTCCATTTACTTCACCCAATGTAAAGGGCATAAAGTGCAATAATTAAAACGTCTACATGTTTGATCTTAAAACGGTATAAGCAATCAATACCTCCATTAATCGAAACTTTGTATAAATATAATAATCATCATATTATCGCAATCACATATATCTTAATCCATTGTAAACATACAGTGATACCGTATAACAATTTATTGTCTAATATCGGGCAAGTGCCCCAATTACTCCAATTCACTATTACTTAATGGGCAAGTGCCCAATAATGCCTGACGTAAATTACGATCATGTGTGTGGTTAAATAAGATGTTATCAAGAAAAGAGAAGAAAAGGAAAAACAAAGAGGAAAAATTAGAAAAGGAAATACATATGGATAATTTAAAAGCTTACACAGTAAAATATTATCAGTACATGGGTTTCATAAAGGCAAACTGACTATAGTCCTATATGCGTTGCCAATTCTTCCTCCCTATTTATGCCACATGGCATCCTGGTGTTCAGATCAATTATGCATCGTGATTCAAGGATACGCAATTGCTTTTCCCTGTCACCTCCTCTTATGTGTTTCATGACTCGATCTATTCCAAAGAACTTTAGTAGTTTGTTATCACCATTGTGTGTGCCATGAAAATGTCTTGCCACAGGATAATTAATATCCTGGTTGGTTATAGCCCGTTGATGTTCAAGAATACGCTTTTTCAATTGTAACTTAGTACTTCCTATATATATCTGAGGCCACAAGGGTACTCCAGAATATAGACCACAAATTCAGTAGTGCAAATAATAAACTTGCAAATTTGTCTCATTTTTCCATCATAGGTCTTGAACTCCTTGCAGCTATGGCTATTTCTACAAGCTTTGCATAAGTTACACTTTAAAAAATCCTCTTGTGATCTCAGCCAAGTTGTGGGAGAATGGGTTTCCTGAAAACTGTGGACAAGCTTATCCTTGATGGACCTTGCTCTTCTGTAAGTGATCAAAGGGGAAATACCTACACTTTTCTCAATCACTGGGCCAGCTTTAATGAGGCCCCAATGATTTCTTAGAACTGTTTTGAACTTTTTAGATCTTCTGTTGAATGTGGTAATTAATCTAGGTACACCGTCAGATTGTCTGCTTGTAGGGTTTTGGACATTTTCAAATAAAACATCCTCCTGTTTCCTATCTCACAATTCATTTTTTGCCTGAGATAAAAATTTATTGGAATATCCTCTTTCCCTGAACCTTTGTGTCATGTTGTTTTGCTCCTTAATAAGGACCCTCCTCTGTGCTACACTTTCTACGTGTTCCTAAAAATTGCCATATGGCATACTGTTGACAAGTTAGGTGGTGTGATGACTATATGCATACAGGGTGCTATTGCCGGCTGTTTCTTTTCTGAATAGAGTAGTGGGCAATTTTTTATTGCTTATGGTGACTGCCACATCCAAAAATTCACAGAATATATTGCTAATCTTGTGGGTGAAGTTGAGATTTAAATTATTATGTGATAAGGTGTCAATTAATTCTAGAGCTAGATCTTCCTGCCCATTCCAAATAAGAAAAAGATCATCAATATAACGTATCCATAAAGGTACATGTTCAGTGTACCATTCATTAGCTTCTACCCACACCACCTGCTCCTCCCACCAGCCCAGGAATAAATTTGCTAGGTTGGGGATGAAGCAGGTGTCCATCGCGGTACCAGATCTTTGTCAATTTGCCATTTTGTCAAATAGAAAAATATTTTGTTCCAAACAATACAATATCATTTTTTCAAGCATGTTGGTTTTATCTAACATAGATATGGGCCTACTTTGAAAAACTTACATACAAGCATCTACCCCTGTCCTTTGATCGATACACATGTAAAGCAAGCAGACATCCAACAATATCACCAGATAACTTTTTTCCCACTTTATATCATGTATCCTGAATGAAAAACTTCAATATTATCATAAGGGACATCAGGGTTATACCTAGATTTTGGTTTATCAGGCATGAAACCAAGAGTCCTTAGTGTTTCACTTACATCACTGACCATGCTATTATCATGATTCGATTCTAAATCATGGATTGCAAGAATAGAATCAATATCTTGCAACGTGAAACCTGTAGGTACATCAAATGGCACATTCATTATCATACCTCTATCGGCATTATCATGCTATTTAGGCATTTTGTATATTTTCATCAATTTTAACTTTCTTACGTATAAGAATACATCTATTCTCATATCGATATAGTTCATGTCAACAGCTGGACAAAATGAAAGACCCAGTTTCAGTAGCGATTCCCCCTCAGGTGTTAGAATACGTTATGAGAGATTAACAATAGATTTGTCATCCACAGATGTGTTTGTTTCTGGTCTTTGTATATATTTATTTCTCCCTCCTCTCTTGGTTATTCTTTGTTTTTCGCAGTGCCCCTTCCTCTTCCTTGACCGTTTCCTCTTCCTGTTCCTTTTACGGGTGTCCGATCATAAGAGGTCTGTTCCTTCTGTTGTTTCATTAATTGAAATTCGTGGATGAAGGTCAAGGGACGTAGCCCTAAAGGGACCACCAGGGTCTGTCCTTCTCTGTCTGAACTTAACTCTGAACTGAAATCAGTAGATACTAATTCCTGATGTCTTTACTGTTGAATAATGTGAAGATCTTGTTGAGCCCAGTCAAAGTGTTTGGCATAAGTTAGACTCCTGCCTTCTGCATAGTCTCTCTTATCACGTAGAAACTTTAGTTTCTTTTTATTTTTTATGGCATCCTTATAGATTTTTATGGTTTAAATCTTTTATCAGTAATCACGTGAATCAAAAACAGTGGAGTACAATAGTCAAACCATCATATTCGGCTTTCACATACGGTATGTAAATCTCCATCTCAAGTGTTTCCTAGCTTGACATGTGGGTTTTATCAGTTAACCTAACACAAATAAAAAGGAAAACAAACCCCCCTCCCAATCCCCCCCAGCCCCTCCAGTACTCAACTTTTGGGTGTGTGGCCTTTTGTTGAAAGGGGTTGGATCTGAGGCCCTCCCCGTGGCACATGGCTCATACTACTCCTTCTCCAGAAGCTGGAGGACTCGTAAGTATTTGGGACAGGTAAGCTCTCTGAATTCTGTGGACAGGAGACTAAGAAAGGGGTGCCATATCTCACGATACGAAGCCTTAGACATTGTGAGGGTGGCGGACATCCTCTCCATCCCCAGTATATACCATAACCTTTGGAGCTATCCAAGGTGTGTAGGGGCGGCAGCAGACCCCCAGTGCGAGAGAATATTCTGGACTGCGGCTCCCAGGGCTAAGCCCATCTGCCTACCTCTGCGAGACTTAAGGGGAAAGGTCAATGGGTTTGGTAAGCCCAGGACGGTATAGGCTGGGAACCGGGGAATTTGAGTGTCGAAATGCATGTCTATCTCATCTAAAATCTGTGTCCAATATGCAGCAATCTGTGGACATTCCCAGAGTATGTGTAGAAGCGTTCCTGGTTGTCCGCAGCCCCGTCAATAGTGTGGGCTACGTCCTGAATTGCCCTTGTTGAGGCGTACCGGTGTCAAGTACCAGTACGTCGCTATTTTAGTGGCCTTCTCCACGCTATTCGTGTTCCGTGCTGTGTGTCAAGCTCTGAAATATATTTCCCCCACTCTTTTGAAGATAGATCCCTTCCAAGTTCCTTTACCCATCTAGCTTGACTTGGAGTAGGCTGTGTGGGTGAGGGATGGCGAAGTAGAACATATAGTTCTGAGATCAGCCGCTTGTCTGAAGACTTGGTGACCAGCCATTTCTCATATTTGGTGAGGTGTCTGCTAACAATGTTTGTGGGATGCATTAACCAGTGGCACACCTGGAGGTATCGGAGTCTCTCGGATTCCTGGAGATTGTACTGTTGGTGCATTTGCGTAAATGAGAGGATGCCCGCCTCGTCAAACATGTGACCTGCCGCACTGCATGGTGTTCGGTGCCAGGCCGCAAAAGCCCCCCAGAGAAGACCCGCGGTAAAACTGCCATTCTCAAACAGCAATGTCATGGGGGATGGGAACGTGGTGAGCCCCCGCGACCTGCCACGGAATCCCAGACGTCCAGAACCGTCTTAGTGATGGGAGAGCCCGAAAGGCTCTGCGGTCTATCTGCTCTTTTGAGAAAGGACAACTTCCAGAGGGGGAGCTGTGCAAATGCCCTATCTTGAAACAACCAATGGACTCCTCTCTATTCCATTCTACTAGGTACCTCATCTGGGCCGCCTGAAAATACTTCTTCAGATCTGGAAAGCCCACCCCCCTCATCTGGCCTCATATAGCTTAGATTCCTCCTCATGCGTGGCCTCGCCCCAAGCCACATGAACCTGTGAAGCTCACTCTGTAGCGTAGGTAGCACTCTCTGGGGGGAGGGGGGATACCGAGACCATCTGAAAGAGATATAAAATCTTCGGAAGTATGGACATTTTAATGCCTGCAACCCGCCCTAGGAGGGAGAGGCAGTGGTTCTTCCAGCTGTGCAGCTTCCCTTTGATTTGTCGCTGGAGTGTGTTGTAGTTGATCGCAATGGTCTGTTGTATGGAAGGAGCAGGCTGGATCCCCAAGTAGGGTATGGACCCCTTCACCCATTTCACCAGGCAGCTCTCTTTCAATGCAGACAAGTGAGCTCCCGTCCCTGGTAAGCCTAAGGCCTGAGATTTCCCCACGTTTACTTGGAGTCCCGAAGCTAACCTCAAGGCAAACAGTTCCCCAAGAAAGGCCGAGAATCCGTCTGGGCCCGGGGATTTAAATGGCTTGAGACGGGAGATAGCAGAGATGACTTTCTCCACCCTGATCGGGGTATCTAACGTGGTTGCCTGGGAATCATCCAAACTTGGAGTATTCATCCCTTCCAAATAAGCCTCTATGTGTTGCATTGCTAGCGCTTGACTCTCGTATAGCTCTGCATAAAAATTGCAGAACTCGTTTGCTATCTGCTCATCTCCCACTATCTCACCTTCCACCTGGGATTTCAGTGACTGAACACTTGTCCGTTGTCTCTGGGCCTTTAACTTGTTTGCTAACAACCCCAAGATTTGTCTCCCCCATGTAAAGAGAGTGTTTTAGGCGGAGGGCAGCATACTCCGCCCTGTCGATGTCAATCCCTGCCAGTTGAGCCCGCGCCAAGCGTAGTTGGCGCCAAACCCTGGGAGCTCCAGTGTGACTATGTATGCATTCCAGTTTCCTGACTTGGGCTGTCAGCTGGTGCCGTTTCTCCCTACACGCCTTGTTGTCAGCTGCTGATATCGCTATGAGTTCCCCCCTAACTACAGCTTTCATGGCCTCCCAGAGTGTGGATATAGTGATATCAGGGGTATCGATCTGTGCAAGATAATTATGGATGGCGTCCGTAAGTTGTTGTACAACTGCGGGCCTTTACAGCAAGGTCTCCCTTAGTCGCCAGGTCCCATAATAATGTTTCTGCGGCAGGACCTCCAATATGAGAATCACCGCGTTGTGGTCCGTTAACGTCGCTGGCTCTATCTCTATGCACTGCATGATGAGTTGGATCTCCCTGGTCCCTAGTATGTAGTCCAGCCGGGCGTAGGTTTTGTGGGCATGTGATTAGAATGTGTATTGGGAAGATTGAGGGTGTGCTTCCCTCCAGAGGTCTAGTAACCCCATTTCCTGCAGCCAATTGCATCCTCCCTTAGAAAGAGCCCCTGCTTGATCAGACCTTGAGCCAGACCTATCCCTTCCAGTGTCGAGGACCAGATTCAAGTCCCCCCACCACCAGTGTCATGTGGTTGTGTGTGGACATCACCTCTGAGACCGCTGTCTTGAGGAACTGCTCTTGGCCCGTGTTCGGGGTGTAAAGGGATCCCACTACAAGGTTGTGACCCCCAATTTGGACTGAATGTGCTAAAAATCTGCCTTTGACCTCCGCTATTTTGGGGCCCACCTTCCCTTTAAACCTCTGCGCTACTAGCAGAGCAACTCCTGCTTTTTTATCCGGGGTGGAGGAGAAGAATTGTTGACGGAACGCTCGTGTTTTAAGGCGGTGGCAATCTTTGCTTAACAAGTCAGTCTCCTGGAGGAGGCAAATGTCAGCCTCTGTGTTTTTGAGCAATGTTAACATTGCTCGCCTCTTGATGGGGTTATTTAGGCCCTTAACATTTAGTGAGAGTACCTTAATTACCTGTGGCGCCATAATTAATGTTGGGTGAATCATCTAAATGACCCCTGCTGTCTTTCATGATACAGGTCTCCTGCCGCCCCCTTGGCCATTCGTGCGTGTGTGACTCTCTTTAAGTGAGTACTGGATCCCCCTCAAACTTGAAGCAAACATAACTGAAAACTTAAGATAGTAATTTTGAGTCCGAGACCCAAGGGTCGAGTCCACAAGTACCTGGGGAAGGTAAACATTGGGGATGTGTGGTGGCCTGTGTGTCCCCCCCACCACCCTGGTAGCCCCCGCCTGCCACCATATCAAACCAGCATGTGTAGCTTTACTGGTCCGGGGATTTCATGTTGCGTCGTCATCTTGTTGTTCTCCTGACAGCAACTCCGGTACCCCCTGGCGCTCCTTTGCTATAGTGGCTGGATCTGACTTCACATTGTGCTCCCTTGGTCGTCCCGTTCGGATCCAACGATTCCTCCTCCGCTGCGGCCTTGGCTCTCCCTACTCCGAGTCTTTGTCCGAGGCGTCCGCTATCCCCAGGATGTCATACATTTCTTGCAGGGACCTGAGCTGGAGCAGTTTACCCTCCCACCGAAAGATCAAGTGAAATGGATGGCCCCAGTAGCAGGCAATCCCAAGATTGCATAGGTGTGTAGTGGCTGTACGGAACTCCTGTCTTTTCTGAAGTGTGATCATGGCCAGATCCTGATATAGTGTTGGAGTATGACCCCGGAACTCCAATGACTGCTTTTCCCTTGCTTTCCGCAGGATCATCTCCTTTAGCTGGAAGTCAGGGAGGTATACCAGGATGTCCGGAGGCGGAGCCGCAGGGCGCTGCGGGAGGCCCACTCTGTGCACCTGGTCAATTTTGATTTCGTTGTCCTGTGGGGCCCCTAGAATATAACTGAAGAGTTCCCTTACATATTGAAAGATATCCGAGCCCTCTGCCTGTGACAGAACTCCTTTGACTCGGATATTATGGCATCTAGAGCGGTTATCTAGGTCCTCAGTGTGCGCCTGTAGCTCAATTTGTTGCTCCCAGAGTCAAATCACCTCTTGTTGCGTTGCTAGCGCTTGACTCTCGTATAGCTCTGCATAAAAACTGCAGAACTCGTTTGCTATCTGCTCATCTTCCACTATCTCACCTCCCACCTGGTATTTCAGGGATTGAACACTCGTCCGTTGTATCTGGGCCTCTAACTTGTTTGCAAATAACCCCCCAGATTTGTACCCCGCATGTAAATAGAGTGTTTCAGGCAGAGGGCAGCATACTCCGCCTTGTCGATGTCAATCCCTGCCAGTTGAGCCCGCGCCAAGCGTAGTTGGCGCCAAACCCTAGGAGCCCCTGTGCGAATATGTATGCGTTCCAGTTTCCTGACTTGGGCTGTCAGCTGGTCCCGTTTCTCCCTACACGCCTTGTTGTCAGCTGCTGATATTGCTATGAGTTCCCCCCTAACTACAGCTTTCATGGCCTCCCAGAGTGTGGATATAGTGATATCAGGGGTATCAATCTGTGCAAGATAATTATGGATGGCGTCCGTAAGTTGTTGTACAACTGTGGGCCTTTGCAACAAGGTCTCCCTTAGTCGCCAGGTCCCATATTGATGTTTCTGCGGTGGGACCTCCAATGTGAGAATCACCGCGTCGTGGTCCGTTAATGTCGCTGGCTCTATCTCTATGCGCTGCATAATGAGTTGGATCTCCCTGGTCCCTAGTATGTAGTCCAGCCGGGCGTAGGTTTTGTGGGCATGTGAGTAGAATGTGTATTGGGTAGATTGAGGGTGTGCTTCCCTCCAGAGGTCTAGTAACCCCATTTCCTGCAGCCACTTGTATCCTCCCTTAGAAAGAGCCCCCGCTTGATCAGACCTTGAGCCAGACCTATCCCTGCCAGTGTCGAGGACCAGATTCATGTCCCCCCCCACCGGTGTCATGTGGTTGTGTGTGGACATCACCTCTGAGACCGCTGTCTTGAGGAACTGCTCTTGGCCCGTGTTCGGGGTGTAAAGGGATCCCACTACAAGGTTGTGAACCCCCAATTTGGACTGAATGTGCTAAAAATCTGCCTTTGACCTTCGCTATTTTGGGGCCCACCTTTCCTTTAAACCTCTGCGCTATTAGCAGAGCAACTCCTGCTTTTTATCCGGGGTGTAGGAGAAGAACTGTTGAGGGAACGCTAGTTTTTTAAGGTGGTGGCAATCTTTGCTCAACAGGTGAGTCTCCTGGAGGAGGCAAATGTCCGCCTCTGTGTTTTCGAGGAATGATAACATTGCTCGCCTCTTGATGGGGTTATTTAGGCCCTTAACATTTAGTTAGAGTACCTTAATTACCTGTGGCGCCATAACTAATGTTGGGTGAATCATCTAAGTGACCCCTGCCGTCTTTCATGATATCATGATACAAGTCTCCTGCCGCCCCCATTGCCATTCGTGCGCTTGTGACTCTGACTTCACATTGTGCTCCCTTGGTCGTCCCGTTCGGATCCAACGATTCCTCCCCCGCTGCGGCCTTGGCTCTCCCTACTCCGAGTCTTTGTCCGAGGCGTCCGCTATCCCCAGGATGTCACACATTTCTATGCAGGGACCAAAGCTGGAGCAGTTTACCCTCCCACCAAAAGATCAAGTGAAATGGATGGCCCCAATTTTGATTTTGTTGTCCTGTGTGGCCCCTAGAATATAAATGAAGAGTTCCCTTACATATTGACAGATATACGAGCCCTCTGCCTGTGACAGAACTCCTTTCACTCGGATATTATTGCGTCTAAAGCGGTTCTCTAGGTCCTCAGTGTGAGCCTGTAGCTCAATTTGTTGCTCCCAGAGTCGAATCACATAATGTTGTGTTGCTAGCGCTTGACTCTCGTATAGCTGTGCATAAAATTTGCAGAACTCGTTTGCTATCTGCTCATCTCCCACTATCTCACCTCCCACCTGGGATTTCAGGGCTTGAATACTCGTCTGTTGTCTCTGGGCCTTTAACTTGTTTGCAAATAACCCCCCAGAATTGTTCCCCCCATGTAAAGAGAGTGTTTCAGGCGGAGGGCAGCATACTCCGCCCTGTCAATGTCAATCCCTGCCAGTTGAGCCTGTAGGTCAATTTGTTGCTCCCAGAGGCTTATCACCTCTTTTTGCAGGGACTCCACTTCCTCATCTCGCGCATGTTCGCTACCTTCCACAGCCGCCACTCTATCCCCCAGAGAGTCTACCTCCCGCTGAACTGCTTTGATGTCACTGGAGAGTTCCCCTCTAAGAGTCTGAATGTCGTCTCTCAGTGTCGTGTAGTTCCTATAAGACCTATATAGGATCTGCGCGTTTAGACAACATACACTGCGGGACTAGTGTCCAGAATGATTCCAGACACCCGCACCGGGTATGTTGGCCTGTGTACCAGCTAGCTCGCAATGCCACTATAACCTCCTCTTACCAAGGAGAGAATAGTTCTTGGCAACTATCGAACATGACAACAGTAACTTACTTTTCGCTCAGTCACTCGTGCTCACTTGTTCTCAGAGAGATACACAGAATAAACGGTTGGGACGTTTTCAATAAGTATTTATTGAACAGTCGTTATTCTAGCGTAAAATAAGTGTACTGAAATCACCAGTAGACAGTAGCATATATAAATGAGTAGCAGCACTAAGAAAGTAAACAGATGGTAGGATTCTACCATTTTGCTAAAATCATAAATATAGGCGAGTATATAAAATACAGGGCAATAAAATGCGTACTCCTACGATGCACCCTAACTAGATGT